>OZ025211.1:1702134-2302134 GCA_964019055.1 Anthopleura xanthogrammica
TCATCGATAACACGGCATTACCTGGCGGAGCGAAGGTTGAGTACGAATAAAGATGTTCCCATTGTTGTGGATATCAACAATGAAATGATAAATTAATAAAAGCAGCTGATCATGACTTTTTCAATAAGTTAATTCATTTATTTCGGTGCATAGACTTAATAGACTCAATAATCTCCAAGGGAGTGATATAACAAAAGGCACGGCGACCATGTTGATTGATATAACAAAAGGATTCATTGACAAGTCTTGTCAAATTCAAGCAAGATGACCACCATGACGTCATGTGCAAAAAAAGAATAGCAGTTGGGTTTATATAACATATAGAGTGTAGGATAAGAGTCTCCTTTTCTTACTACAGTCGTCAAAAACTATTTTTTTTTCTTCAAGAATTTGATACGGCTTTTTCCATCCAACCAAACACCTGCGCATGCGTCAGGTTTGCGGCGCGCCCTCTATTTTCCCGCCTAAAATTAAAATGGAATAAGCAAACCAACGGGAAAAAGTTATAACAAATCCAACAAAAAAAGCGCAGCAGAAGAGCAAGGTACAGCTGATAATGTTACTAGGTGTGTGATTGGATAGAACTGTGGGATCACGTGACGCAGTTCAATTGTTCAATATTCATGGTCGTTAACATGAATAATTCAGATAGCAATAAATGCAACTTACTAAAATTTAATTGTAAAGAAAACAGGCAAGATTTAATAAAAATCAAAATAAATGACTTTGTTAAGGGAACAGTATTCAATTTTTTAATTATTTTCATTGGAGGAAATTTTCCTGACCCCTCCCCCTAAACGGCCCTTTGTTTCTCTTAGCCCCTTCCTTTGCGGAGCATAAAAAATGCTGCCCCCTCTATTTGCACTAGCTCTTTCTCCCTGTAATTAACGACTGGTCCCTGACCGACCTAACGACCGTCTCTCTGCATGTAAACTATGTCAAAATTTGATATTGGTCTCAAAATAACACAAGCTAGTGCTATTTTCGTAGCATGAAGAACTTCCTAGAAAGAAATGCGCTGAAAAACAGAAAACTAAATTTATAACTTGATGCCAATGTCGTCTTTAAAGTGTCAATAAAGTATTTTTTTTTTTTTGGTCCGGTATTTTAAAAATCGTGCGTTCTGATTGGCTGTTTGAGCGGGCGGTATTTTCTCAGTATCTGCCCACGGTCCGGTATCCTGACGTCATGCGCATGCGCACAAGATAACGGATGCAAAACTAGTGGAAAAGTCAATGGGGAAAAAAATATAAAAGTTATTATCGTCCTAAAGTCGGTCCGGATAGGGAAAAACAGTGCCCTGGCCTTGAAAACGTATGTTGAAGACCTCGGGCACAGTGTTTCCATATCCGCTCCTCCTGGCCGGTAAATAACATATATTTCACCGTTAAAAAGTCGTTTAGAAATCAAAATAAGTTCACTTTAATTTCTTTGACGTATTTCATTTGAAGCCCCACTAAGAATGATTAATGAGGTGTTTTCATTGCTGAAACGTCGTTTAAGCATCAATACCATTCAACTTCCTTGTTATCTATTTGTATCACTCGTAAAACTATGTAAAAAATTCCTCCCCCTCTTTACTCTATATTTGTAATTTATCTTTCTAAAGGTCCGTTTACACTAGCAAATTTATCGCGCGACTTGAGCGGCGATTTCAATGGCGATTTTATCGCGACCCAAATCGCAGCGAGTTGTACTAAATTTCGATCAGTTTTGAATTGGCGGCGACGTAGCTGCGATCTATCGCCGTGAAATCGCCATAAAATCGCCGCTCAAGTCGCGCGACAAAGTTACTAGTGTAAACGGGCCTTAAAATAATAACATGCGTGTGTGTGTGTGTGTGTGTGTGTGTGTGTGTGTGTGTGTGTGTGTGTGTGTGTGTGTGTATGTGTGTGTGTGTGTGTGTGTGTGTGTGTGTGTTGTGTGTCCATGTGTGAAAATTTGTTCTGTACTGAATTTGTCCTAGAAAAAGGTAAAAGCCCCATCTACTCTTTCTAAATCAATACCTGTAACTTGGTCCTAATTGATCTTTAGCTTTTAAGTTATTTGGTAGGGCCAGTACCTTTATTCTTTTAAATTAATTATCATATTTTGTAAATACTTATTGTATAGCTACAATTCTGGGTACAAATAAATTGTTGTTGTTGTTGATTCTGCAGAACACTTTATAGTAGTTTTATAGATCTAGAATTGTTTAGGCGGTAAATGTCGCTTTTGCATGATAATACGATCGATGTCCCTGTTCTAAAATTAGGACACAACCACTAGTCTTTCGTTTTGTCCCTTTTTCATACAAGGGTTTCTTATTGGGACTCAGATTACTATACAAAGCTTCTTTGAGTCTGATAGTTGCGTTAATTCAAATAGTGTTGCCTAGTGTTTTTAAACTTCAAAGCGGAAGAAAATAAAACTATTTTTGGCAATCCGTATCATCAACAGTCAAAAGACCAATATATCGCCATTTCATTGCACGTAAACAAGTGATGAAACTTATAATAATGGATCAGAATATAACTAAATTTGATTTGCACTTCAAAGCTCGAGCAGACAAGAACTGAAGCGCATCCACCATAGATCGTGCACCAAAGGACAAAGTTAAAAGGTATCGAATTTGGAAGTTATTGCAGGTTTTCATAGCCGCGCCATGTTAGGCAAAAGAGTTTTTATTAGGACAAGTCCTTTTTACGGTTTACGCGCCAGATGAAACTTGACATTTCCTGTTCAAAATAATTTCTATGGTTTTTTTTTTGTTCTTTCAACCAACGTTATGGCATGGTCTTTCGTTATGTTCCCTAAGGAGAAAGCATTGCATAAAACTTTTAATACAAGTTAAGGCGCGATTACACGGAGCAATTTTCTCTGCAATTTGTCTCGGAACGGCGCTGCGGCACAAGTTGCAAGAAGGTATTTTACACGGTGCAACGGAGTTGCAATCATTCCCAAAAGTAGAAACGAATTCTACTTTTTCAAACGATTGTTGCAACTCGTCTCGCAACATTGTTTTAATTCCACTGTAGATTACGTGCCGAAATATTCCATGCGACTCAACGCCGTTGCGAGACAGGTGCTCCGTGTTATCACGCCCTTGCTGCTACAAAAGTATTTTTGCTTTCGAAATGGATTGAAAAAAGTCTTTGAATTATTTCCTCAAACTTTTTTTCTCTCTTTTTTCAGAATTCAAAGTGCAGCAAATCACCAGCGTTTCTAGCATCTTTTATGATGGCGAAGACTTTTTCCTGCTTTCTCTTCTTGTTATCAGTCTTATGCTGTAATTGTCAAGGTGAGAAACATCCGGGCATTTAATTTCCGGAAATACACGTTTATTACTGTGCCCTAGACAGTGGAGGACGAACAAACAAGTTATGCATCTATTTTATTTATTTGATCCGACAAAAAAACAAACAACAAAACAAAACAGAACCAAAACTGACCAAAACAAACAAACAAAAAGTGAGAGTTGATTATATTTTTTTGTATGTAAAATCGAGATGATAGAAAAGCGCTGTGAGATCAAAATGTTCTTTAAGGTAAACCCAAAGCAGGGAAAACTATGCTTTTTTTGTTGTTGAAACTATTAACTAGAAGTTTCTTAATGTTTTGAAATTATTAAGAAATAATAACCTTCGTCGCACCTCGTTAGCTCTGAAAATTAATCTCGCTATGCATCTGTTGCAAATTAATTTGACGGTCATATGCGTCTTCTGGTGTGACAGAGTAATTTTGATCCATGATGCTTTTGTTTTCTTGCTGTTAGTTAACTTCTGTTTGCCTAATTTAAAACTAATTTCGTTTTTGAAAATATATTACTTGACTAGACCAAGAGAGCATAAATAAGAAAGGGAAACTTCTTAATACCACGCGCGCCATGTGAATTCCCGGTTGGGCTATTTTTAGCATCCAAAGTCGTTTGGTTGTTAATTTTTTGATGACTACAGTTATGCTATGTTATGAACATTAATTCTATTATAATTTATAGATATTTATACTGAATGGGAACCATGGAGCGAGTGCATGAATGATGAAAATGGACAAAGAGTTCGATACAGATTTCGAGACTGTATTGACGCTGACGACTGGGATTGCTGGGAAACCTGGCAATCTCAGGCGTGTAACGGTAAGTGTGGCTGGAAAATTTTTAAGCTATTAATATTAAAAAAGATCTAAAATAGACCTCATCGGCTTGGGTGTAATGTTGTCCCATTTCAGACCACGTGTCATTCCCCAGAGTATCATTTCATTGTTTAACGGTTGCGCATGAGAAGATACATGAATATGGATACAACTCAAACAAAGAGTCTTTTTCTCAAGAGAATGACACGTGGTCTGAAATGGGACAACATTACACCCAAGCCGATGAGGTCTATAATATGCACTTTACCGGGCTTTTTTCGGCTATCAGCCAGCTGATCTGAGAAAAATATTAGCCAATCAGAATCGAGAGGATTTGCAAAACTGAGGTGTAGCAAAACTGTTCATACGGCAAGCAGCTAAGAGTTACAGGGGGCAGGCATCAACAGCCTTTCTCCCGGTCCCTCCGGCTGATCTGAAATAGTGACGTAGAAATGACGTCACTGCAAGCTGAGGTGTCATGAAGCCTGCGAAAATTGACTTATAAAAGTTTATATCTGAGATAAATAATAATAATAATAATAATATTAATAATAATAATAATAATAATAATAATAATAATAATAATAATAATAATAATAGGGTTTATTGACAATACTTTCGCACCATTCGATGAATTACAGTATCGCTAAAATCGCAAAAACTACTAATGAATAACAAATATTAAAATGTAATAACCATTTTGTTTCAATTTGATTTGATGTATAGCTTAGGACACTCTAGTTTAGTTTAACAAATATATTTCGCTCTGGTCGAGCCTCGTCAGTGTTATGAAACTAACGTAAAGTAACGATATGTAAATATATAACATAAAGTTTAACAAAAGGAAAGTCATTCATCTATGGTCGCTCTGGGAATTCGCAGATAGTTCCATTCGGTTATTGTGTTAATTAACTGTCCAGCTGGAACTTCTTTAATTCTAACTGCTTCTGCTATCTGCCTTGCCATTGGGTCACCTTTGAACGTGCCAGTCACGCTCATGCTAAATTCCTGTTCTTGTTCATTGTGTTTATCTTTGCAATGTCTCCACAGTGCAGAGTCTTCTCGTCTTCCCGCCAAAAGTCTCAAGTGTTCTTTTCCGCGCGTATATGCGTTCCTTGCCGTTTCACCCACGTAAACATCGCCACATTCTTTGCACTTGATCTCATAAGTGACATTGTTGGTATTACATGAACCTGTTCCTCCATCTCCTTCTTTGCATATTAGGCATTCTTCTCTATTGCACGAACTTTGTTTTAGTGGGTCAGATCTCTGTAAAAGTCTTTTTCAGAAATCTGACCCACAGTTAATTAACACAATAACCGAATGGAACTATCTGCGAATTCCCAGAGCGACCATAGATGAATGACTTTCCTTTTGTTAAACTTTATGTTATATATTTACATATCGTTACTTTACGTTAGTTTCATAACACTGACGAGGCTCGACCAGAGCGAAATATATTTGTTAAACTAAACTAGAGTGTCCTAAGCTATACATCAAATCAAATTGAAACAAAATGGTTATTATTTCAAAAGCTTTTCTGGCATCGGCATATCGAATTAGTAAAATATATTAAAATGATTGTCCGATATAATCGACACTTGAAATTGTAAAACATTCTATAATACATTTCTACACAAGTTTCTATTAAAAACCGCGACAGCACTAGGAAAAAAACTTCTTCTAAACCTCTCAGACCTATATTTGAATAAAGAAAAATGCGATGCATTACGCAACCTACGGCCGTTTGAATCGGCTCTGGTCGGTGGCAGGATCGAATGTAGACGTGATGACGGATCACAGGCAATTTTCTCAAATGTTTGGGCGCAAAGAGATTTTCGTCTTTCGTCAAGCCGTGGGAGGGATGACCTTGCAAGTGCTTCAGCGTACGGGAAGTCAGGGTACACAATTCGAAGGGCTCTCCTTTGGAAATCTAGATTTCCAGGAGAGGTTTATGATATTTCGTATACTTTTACTATGATCACTTATTATTGAATAAGAAAATAAAACAAAGAAATAACCGTTTCCCAAGTCGCCAGGCAACTAAAGATGACTCCTCAGTTTTGCAAATTTTCTCGATTCTGATTGGCTTATATTTCTTTTTGGGAGAAGTCTTAAGCTCTGTGTAAACCTCGCCTGCGGCTCGGTTTTACACAACAGCTCTCGACTTCTCCCAAACTTCCCGCGTGTTTATATCAGGCTATGTAAACACGGCAAACCTTTTCTATTTGTTAAATAGTAGATTGATCTAGAATCGAAACATGCCAGGTAATAATGAAATTCGAGAGATAAATTATCTGTGCTATAATTCGGTCCGCCATATTGGATTTTAACCTTTTAAATTTAATGTATTCATCAAATTAACATGAATTACCTTTAATCCATAAACGTTGCATCTAATTCGTTAAGATGATGTGAATTAAGCGGAAAACTACAATTGTTATAAGAAAACCTGGAAATTTTATTGAACAAACCGAAATCACCGAATTTCACAAAACGGTTACCATGGAAACATCAAAGTTGGTGAACATGTGTCATTATGTTAAAAATATTCCCTGTTAAATTATAGAAAAAGTCATTAGCTTTGGTGGTTTTAGCTTTAAGTGTTCAGGAATTATACGTCGTGAAATTTGGAGCTTGCCTCAAAAGCCCCTTCCTGGTCTGAATAAGGTTAAAAAGATCAGTGGAAGCTTGTGTGTCTTTATTCCACTCTCCTGCCATTTTAAATTATTGTACTGCATGTTTACGACAACCAGCTCTTGGCTAATGACTTTTTATGAAAGAAAGAAAACCAGATATCCCCGCAAAAACATCACCTCAGGGAAGAGAATAACATAACAAACAGAAATAGTTCACCTAAAATTCGATTCTCTCTTCAGTTGAAATCGTACATGGTGGATGGTCTCCATGGAATGCATGGACAAGATGTTCTGTCACGTGTGGTGGAGGCAGCCAATCACGAACACGCACGTGTACAAACCCTGCACCAGCCAATGGTGGACGACCCTGTGCAGAATTGAGTAGCGAGACCCAGAACTGTGCAAACAACATTTGCGGTGAGAATGCGAGATGTTTTTCGCTGATACACAGTAAACTAAACTAATGAAGTTGACGATTGAAACAATTTAAGATGTACGTAGCTATTCATAATTTTCGAATTCTTTTATTTTTTCTTCTTGAATAGAACGTGGATGGTCTCTATGGAGTAGATGGTCAAGATGTTCTGTCACGTGTGGTGGCGGCAGCCAATCACGAACACGAACATGCGCAAATCCTGCACCTGCCAATGTAGGAAGAGATTGCCCGGGATCAAGTAGCGAGACACAGAGATGTGCAACCAACATTTGTGAGTGCGAAAGAGTACACTTTAAGATCAAGTTAACTTAGTACAAGTAGTTGATGTGTTTTCGGTTTCAGGAATAAGAAAAGAACTATATATATTGTCGATATAAAATGAGTTGCGGCATGTGTGCCACAATGCCCACAGGATGACCTACATTCACCATTACAGTTCCAAGTAGCTCAGTGGTTAGAGCTTTCGACTAGTTTACGGAAGGTCGTGGGTCCGATTTCCATCTGGAGGTTAGACGTTTTCTGAGCTCGTATTTCATATGGTTCACCAATTTCAATTCAGAAAGCGTTTACTTATTGTTTGTAGTTTTTTCCCTGTCTGTTCAGCTTCGCTGTACCCCTTCTCAAGTTTAATATTTTTCATCTTGCCCATGGAAATCAGTCCATTTTGGAAAACCTGATCTAAAAAACAGGCCTCATCAATATAATTCCCCAACAGGTTGTCCAGCAGGTAGGACAGTTTTTGACAGATGTGGTCAGCGGTGTGTATGTTCAGCAAGTGGCACCTTGACCCAGTGTACTCGCATCAGAAAAGAGTTTACTGCAATGACAAGAGCTGAACGTGAACGATATGTACGAGTAGTTAAAACAGCA
Source organism: Anthopleura xanthogrammica (assembly GCA_964019055.1). NCBI lineage: Eukaryota > Metazoa > Cnidaria > Anthozoa > Actiniaria > Actiniidae > Anthopleura > Anthopleura xanthogrammica. The sequence goes on from OZ025211.1 coordinate 1,710,190, forward strand.
TCTACTAATCGTAGGTTAGTAAAATTATCTTCTAATAATAATATTCTTACGACATTTGCTAGAAAAAAAATTAATTTTGAGGTGTCATATGTTTTCCCATTTCAGACAATGTGTCATTTCATTGAACTGATAAGAAGATTGATTTTCGTTTGAGTCACCAGGAATAATATTACTCAAGAGAATCACGAGAAAACATTGGTCCCAACTAAGTTCAACCGGAGATTTTTAGGATGAGACGATAAGCTATGCTAAACAATCTCATGAAAGTAAAAAAAATGTGTTTTCATTTTTCAGATACAAAGCCCAATATGACGCCCTTATCACGATTCACAAAAATTTCTTCGATGAGCTTCACACAGATGATGCTTTTCTACCCTGGCATAGATGGTACATGCTAGAATACGAAAATCTCTTGAGGAGAATTGATTGTAAATTTACAATTTCTTACTGGGACTGGAGCACTGTTTCACAAAGGCCCTGGTCAACATCGTCAAGTGCTCTTTGGTATTCAGGCAGCAGTGGTTTTGGCGGGAACGGCAGTCCTGGAGGAAGTTGTGTTAAAAATGGTCCCTTCAGGGAGGGCGAGTGGCAACTTGTACCTTCAGCTGGATCCCCAAGGTGCTTAAGACGAAATTTTAATAACCTGACTCCAAATTGTAGAGCTGTGGGGAGGCTAATACGGTTTCGAGCAAGCCAATCAAGTGGATTCCTAAGTGGAATTGATGGACTTCATGGCACGGTTCATTGTTTGATAGGTGGGACTATGTGTATAAGAGATTCTGCAAGTGCACCGGAATTCTTTTTACACCATGGCATGGTGGACAAGGTACATATAAATGATAAAAATCGGGCCGGTAAAACTCAAATGAAGTCCGGACGTCCCATCAGTTTGATTTAGCTTGGAGCGCGTACAAATTCTTTAACACAAGAATTAAATATTATCCATGGTTAGCTTTTTCCTTTTGTACTGATACTACAGATAATACAGCTTTAAATAGCTGAGTCAAAGCACGAGTAGCTAATCAAAGTTAGCCATTTGCCGTGAGCAATGAAAATTCTTCAGAATTCCTGGTTCAATTAGAATTATCCTTGTTTACGAATAATTTAAAAATTCTGACTCGGCTCACTTTTTAATTACAGCAGTCAACGAAATAGAACATGCGTAGACCACTTAGCAACGTAGTGACATTGATTGACAGTTGGCACATGCTAATTTATCGAACTATAGACCGGAACCCTGTATCAAATGCCCGCTAAGGCTTCTTGGGTAAAGTTCTGAAGACCCCTGGGTACTACTGCGCAACTTTGCCATTTTGTCGCGAAGGAATCGGAAAAAAAACCGAAGGTATTTTATGACTGGTTTACCACAGTTGGTTTCCACGGCAGCCTTATTGAAGGGCAGGAACAATGCACTATTTTTGCTTGAAAATAAATTTTATGGTGAATATTAAAAAATTTGTGGTGTTTTTTCTTACGACATAGATGCTGTGAAAGGGTTCACATAAGCGTCTTTAAAGAAACGACCTTGGTGCTGAAGGCTTCAATTTGCTAATGATTTTAGTCTGTTTATTTAGATCTGGGAAGACTGGCAGAAGAGAAGCAGTGCTCACAGAACGGCGCATTTTGCATCGCTTACCACAGCTCTTCCTAGAACCAATGGTGTTCTTGCACGCCAACTAATCTACAACACAGCTTTGCCTGGTGGTGTCAGAGTGGAGTATGCTCCTGGAAGAAGAATCTGTGGGGCTGCAAGAGCTAGGCGTAAGTAATGACCATCCATCCCTTTAAAAATCCTTTAAAATCTATCGAATCCTATAAAATAACTTCTGGGCAAAGAGCAACCTCTAAATCAAAGTTGGGATACGCCTATTACAGTAAACTCACATAACCGAATTGAAGCGTCTTGAGCTTCTCACATTGTTGGCCAATTTTCTTGATTATTATTGATTCTGTAATTTTTAAATATGTATAGGAAATACAACCGTTGGAGAAGAATTAATGAAAAATACCACGGGTATTGATGAAAGCTGCTTGATACCACGAGTGCTTAGCACGAGTGGTGTTAAGTATTTTTCATCAAATACAAGTGGTATTTTTCATTAATTTTTCGAGAACTTAGGTGGTATTTTCTTTTAATAATACATCTACATAAAATACTCGTTTCTGAACAACAACACAAGGTATAAAGTTCCCGGATGTGTGCAATTAATTAATTGCACGGATAAAGAGAAAATTCACAATCAATCAGCCAATCAGAAACAGGTATTTTATGTAGATGTGTTATTATGTAGAAAAACATACCGAGATTTACTCAGTAAAATCCTGTGTAATAAATGTTCGTTCGTTCACTTTTCCCAACCAATCACAATGCGCGTATCGCTTTTTTACGTGTGAGAAAAAAGATACGTCCAATCAGAAGCCGGCAGCAATGGGCTGTTCTTTTCGTGTTCTTTCGTGTGAGACTTTCGTGTGAGACTTTATCGCTCCAATAATATTTTTTATTCTTTTGTATCCCTCTTCAGTTCTTTGTTTTTTATTCCTTTTGATATGGATTAATTAGTTTTTTTTACCTTGGTCTGTGATTTTCTTATATCTATGCAAAATAATATATCTAAGTTGATTGATTGATAAGTTTTTGTCTTGATTTTCAGACCCCGTTTGTGTAATGCGTGAGGGCCGTCGTGTTTGTAGATTTAGGAAACCTACACGACGCATCAAGCTAAGCAAAGAAGCAATCAAGATGTTTGGATTCTCTCCAAAGAAAGCAGCCGAGATTAATAAAGTGTTGGCCGGTCTTTAGTCGAGACAATTTCCTCGTCCTTTTCCGTTGGCCATCTTTGCTCTTGAATATTAATCGGACGATAATTTTTTGTCGACACATCTTGTTACAGATAATTAAAATAATAAATTAAAGGTGAACTTTTCTAACAATATAAGCAGGATAAAAGTCACATGCAATTGAATGTAAGGACCAAAGATTAAATGCAAAAAAATAATTTTCAGTTTGACTGATTTTGGTGGGTGTTGCAATCATTATTAGTTAAAGAGCTTTTAAGTGTGACGTCAATCGAATGACAAAACGACTTCCGGGTCCAAAACGAAAAGCAGTTTTATGTCACTGAGAATAGTTTTCGCTCTATTTTAGTGTTTTTTTTTTTGTGTGAGCAGTTGGACCCGGAAATGCGTCACAACCTAACAGCCTCATAGTTTGTAATTTCCGCACTTTGGTAACATATTCCTTATGTCAGCCTACCGCTTTATAAAATACTCAGGCGGCAAATATTAAGAATAACATTAAAGTATTTTGTTTCTCATTCATATAAAGTGGAAAGTATTTCTTGGGTTTTTGGGAACCACTTTGTTGAGGCCTCGTTACCATAGCAACAACTTCATCTGACCGACACTCATGAGTCACTCACGACACTCTAAATTGTTAATTTAGATTGTCAGACATCCCAATCTTTTTATAGAAACTCTGAAGCTCAAAAACATTGCAATCAGTAAACGATCTGGTTACCATCATGCTTAATGTTCCCCTATTTGAAGTCCAATTCGATATGAAGACGGTTCTTATAAATGATTTAAGTCATGGCGCACCCTCCTATTGGAAGTTTGTAGATGATACAACCGCGTCTGAAATTGTTCCCAAGGGTTGTGATAGCAATGCACAGGCTATAGTTGATAATGTTAGTAACTGGTCTTACCAAAACAGAGTCCAATTGAATTCTGACAAGTGCAAAGAACTCAGAATCAGCTTTTCTAAACAACCACCTTTGTTTGACCCGGTGATTGTAGAGGGGAAAGAATTAGAAGTAGTAACATCAGCAAAGTTATTGGGTATTACTATAAGTAGCGATTTGTCATGGAATGACCACATCGATGGGGTAATTAAGAAAGCTAATAAGCGAATGTATTTCCTTATTCAGTTAAAACGTGCTAAAATTCCTCCAAAGGATTTGTGTCTATTTTATGTAACCTGCATAAGATCAGTCGTTGATTATGGGGTAGTAAGTTTTTATAATTCCCTACCACGTTATCTTAAAAACGAATTTAAACGTATAGAGAAGAGGGCTGTCTCTATCATTCTGCCAGATTGTGATTATCATACCGGGATCGAAAGACTGGGACTTAAAGGGATAGAGGACCACCATAACTATCTTTGTAAAACGTTTTTTACATCAATTGAGAACAATGAAAGTCACAAACTTAATAATCTCTTGCCAGCAAGGCATGTAAGCAAATACAATTTAAGAAACAACCGTAAATATAAAGTTCCGCCTGTGCACACCAATCGAGCAAAGAATTCGTTCATCCTGTCCATGTGTGGCTGAATTAATCAGTTGGTTATCACACCATGGCCAGCGATGACGTTTCCTTGGTCGGTTGGTGTTTGCAACTATTTTTTACTTATATTTATGTTTTATATTTTCATTCATAGAGATATTTATTATATATAATATTGTATTGTAAATTTATTCTTAATTATTCTTAAAATTTATTGTATATAATTATGTAATTCAGCTTTCGGGCTGCGAATAATTTTAATAAACTAGTTATCTATCTATCTATCTATCTTCATTAATTAAATCGATATTTTAGAAGGGGAAACGAATCGAAGATGATCTTTGTGCAATAATTGATGCTCTTTTGCTTCCCGCATTTTCCACTTTTTAAATGTGTTTTATAAAATATAGAGACTAGGAACCCTTGAGTTTAAATTTATGTAAATTAGCTTTAGATAAACTCCCTTCGTAATACTCGCAGAGTCGTATTATTTGGAATTTCTTTGTTAGACAATTTTAATTTTCACAAAATACGGTAGTTCTAGTTGAATTCTTCCTTGAAAACAAACTTTAAGCGTATCAAAGGCGAAGCCGGGGATCAGTATCGCAACCTTGAGTCGACCGGAAGTAAACACTTAAGGCAATTATGCAAATTCAGAATGCAATTTTTGCTAACTTTGAAAGCTGCTCGCGTTGATAGGATAAATTTTCCAAATAATATGTTGAAACTTGAAGAGACAAAGCGATATTGGTTTTTGAGGGGATGAAGTTAGGCCTTAAATTTTGGTGTCTCAAAGGCCGATCACGATCGAAAACCGAGGGGGGTGGTCTATCTCAAAAGGAAAAAGCTCAATGAAACTTTCAACACTACGGTTCATCATCTAATCGGATGGTTTTTCATTGCTGAAAATTTGGTGGAAATCGGCCGACCCCGATCTGTCACTTCAGCCCGGTTTTCTCTGACAATCACTCTTAAGATCATTTAAAATGTGGAGGCCTAGGATTTTAGCATTGGAAACAATATCAATTTGCTTATCATTAATGACAACAGGGTCAAAAGAAGTGTTCTTTGTACTAAAACTAGTACGCAGTTCCTTGCATTTTGACTAGGCAGTGGAGGACGAACAAACAAGTTATGCATCTATTTTATTTATTTGATCCGACAAAAAAACAAACAACAAAACAAAACAGAACCAAAACTGACCAAAACAAACAAACAAAAAGTAAGAGTTGATTATATTTTTTTGTATGTAAAATCGAGATGATAGAAAAGCGCTGTGAGATTAAAATGTTCTTTAAGGTAAACCCAAAGCAGGGAAAACTATACCTGGTGGATGGTCTCCATGGAATGCATGGACAAGATGTTCTGTCACGTGTGGTGGAGGCAGCCAATCACGAACACGCACGTGTACAAACCCTGCACCAGCCAATGGTGGACGAGATTGCCAAGGATCAAGTAACGAGACACAGAGATGTGCAACCAACATATGTGGTGAGTAGGGGAGAATATACTTTAGTTAATAATGATATTTGTTCTCTGTATTACAGCCAGCCCACAAAGTAGGGTTTGGTGGACGTCAATCAAAGCGTTTCCATGACATTCCATACGCACATGCCTTTGTAGCTTTGTGTTTTTCGACAGTGCTATGGAAACATTTTGATTGACGTCCACCAAAACCCACCTTGTCGCGACAGAAAAAAATCGCAACAGTGCGCGTGTGTCTGAGAATGGCTGTAATGTTCTTGCAAATAATTCTCAACGACATGACGTGTTTGTCTCCCTCTTAATTCGAGGGTTTTTCTCCCTCCTCAAAACCTAACCAGCTGTAAGTAAGCCTTGCGATGACTTTGATCAACCGAGAGATTGTTTCGAGGTTTAATAAAAATTGAAGGTTTGGAAATTTAACAACGGATTTCATCCCCCGAACATTCAAAATTATTATATTTTCTCAATAGTTTGTCAAGCAGGTCAGACAGTTTTTGATCGTTGTGGTCAGCGGTGTGTGTGCACAGCCAATGGCACCTTGACACAGTGTACTCGTATCAGAAAAGAGTTTACTGCCATGACAACGGCTGAACGTAAACGATACATACAAGTTGTTAAAACAGCATCTACTGATGCAAGGTATGTTTCTCAGTAACAGAAAACGTCTGATAAGAAAAATTATTTAAATTTCACAGTTCTCCATTTTCTCTGGTTGGCATTGCAAAAAATTAAAGCCCCCAACTAAATAGTTTCTCTTTGGGTTGTTATTTTTAATTTTGATTATCATTACTGCTTCTACTACTCTTACTACTACTATTATCATTGTAATTATTACTACTACTACTACTACTACTACTACTACTACTACTACTACTACTACTACTGCTGCTACTGCTGCTGCTGCTGCTGCTGCTGCTGCTGCTGCTGCTGCTGCTGCTGCTGCTGCTGCTGCTGCTGCTGCTGCTACTACTACTACTACTAGTACTACTACTACTACTACTACTACTACTACTACTACTGCTGCTGCTGCTGCTGCTGCTGCTGCTGCTGCTGCTGCTACTACTACTACTACTACTACTACTGCTGCTGCTGCTGCTACTACTACTACTACTACTACTACTACTACTCCTACTACTCCTACTACTCCTACTACTACTACTACTACTTTTACTACTACTACTACTACTACTACTACTCCTACTACTCCTACTACTCCTACTACTACTACTACTACTTTTACTACTACTACTACTACTACTATTACTACTACTACTACTACTACTACTACTACTACTACTACTACTACTACTACTACTACTACTACTACTACTATTATTATTATCATTATTATTACTATTACTTCTATTATTACTATTAATGATGATGATAATTGGGCATAATGCTATTCCTTTGTATTAAAACAAATTCAAAGGTTTAAAGTTCAGTACGACACTCTTGTTGGACTTGGAAAGAAAGTTTTCTTCGAAGGTATTGGTAATAAAAAATATTTTCTTCCATGGCATCGATGGTACCTTCTCCAGTACGAAAACCTACTCATTCAGATTGACTGCAACATTACCGTGCCTTACTGGAACTGGGCGGCTGTTTCTGGAAAACCCTGGGGTACATCGCCAAATGACCTTTGGTATTCTGGGGACAGTGGTTTCGGAGGTAACGGTGCTGCAACTAACAACTGTGTACAAACTGGTCCCTTCAGGGAGGGGGTATGGGAGCTTGCTCCTTCGGCATCACTCCCACGATGCCTGAAGAGGGAGTTCAAAGGTAACACTCCAGAAACCGCTGATCTGGTGAAAATGCTAAAATTTCAACCTTCACAGTTCGATTCCTTTGAGCTCAAGCTTCGTGTATCATTCAGCGATACTGTCCATTGTTTGATTGGTGGTACGATGTGTACAACGGATGGTGCGGCTGCACCTGAATACCATTTGCATCATGCAATGATCGATAAGGTAAATACGGTTAAAAGAAATATCTTAACAGCAACAACAACAACAACAACAATAATAATGATAATAATAGTAACAATAGTAATAATAACAATAATAATAATAATAGCAACGACAACATCAATAATAATAATAATAATAATAATAATAATAATAGTTAAAGCTTTGTAAGCTGTTTAAATGCAATGCCATTTGATCTGTCAGTACGAAATTAAGAATTTTGCTTAGAAATTAGGCCATATTTCCGCAATCTTCTGTAAAAAGTCAAGTCAGACAAAAGTTGAAATAAACCAGATAATAATAATATAAAGCTAGATTAATGCTCTCAACCCATGACAATAAATGAGACAACAGTTTGTGGGAAATGGGGTAGGGAATGAAGTACTCCAATAAGCAATGGTCATACATTAGCTTATTAGTTACTTGTTGCGAGGATGGGGTCATGATCCCCAGGACCAAATCAACCTATAAGCCATGTGCAAGGGGTTAGCTAAGTTGCCTGACAGTGAGGTTACAATCCTTTCTCCAAGGGGTCATGATCCCCAAGGCCAGAGCAACTGGAAGGGCAACACAAGGGGTCACAATCCCCAAGGCCCAAATCCTCTCCATAGGGTTACAATCCCTCATGTGAGAGGTCCTTATCCTATCTAGGGTTGTTCCCATAGTTATCATGGTAACAATGCTAAATCGAGAAGGGGGACACAACCCTAGTTACGTGAGTCTATGGGGCAAAGGGTGACCTGTATGGGAGCACTTCATCCCACAAAATACACAAGGTCTGGTGTATTCCCCATTGACGAACCACAAACATGGCTAACCTTCACCTTCCCCCCTTTTAAATGATTTGAATATAGGCCTAATTATGGTTATCCCCTACCAGTTTACCGGGAACCTCTGACAAGAGGGAGGGTGGACACCTAATATACCTCTCGTAGCAGTCAGAAGACCATCGCCCTAAGGTTTTGATAAGCCAAGGGGGGAGACCCACGGAGGCTGCTGTTGTGGCCGCGCCTATCCTATAACTATGGCCTGCATATTTGGAAGGATCGAAACCAGAAATTGATAAGAGCTGCCTAGTCTCAGAAGTTAAGGCATCTTTTGTCAGTGGTGCGCCCGAAGAATAAAGAAAAAGGGGTCCCGGGGAGGTGCTTCTTGCCGAAAGATATGCTCTCATTGACATTACCGGACAGATTGGTTGATTGGTTGCCCCTATGTTGATGGTGTGACCCGCACGAAATGGGTCCGTCTTTGAGATCTTTATGCGAACTGTCATGTATTTGGGGGAGGACCCAGGCGGGCCAAAATTTATGTCGTCTGGAGACAGGTGAATGTCAGGTGAATATTTCTTGTTGCAAGTAAGCTCCCCTAGCCGCAAAAAGCCGAAGAATGCCAGGGTCATAGCGGCCCATAGCATAATAGAATCTCTGTTGTAAGTGTGTGGAATAGCAAGGAGATGGAAGAAAAATCGGAGGTGTTCTATTGTTATCGGTAGTCGAACTCTCGTGCTGGTACCCTGTGCGCGTTTAATTCCTCTGCAAACGAGCTGAAGTCGGAGGCATTTGGATAAGTCGAGATCATATCCATTGCGAATGTGCAAATGGCGAACAGCGGCGAGATAGCTCTTGATGGAAGAGTGTTTGATTGATCTTGCCAAATAGGCAGCATACTGAATGAGAGTGTTCTCGTCTGCTGGGAGAGCATTGGTTGGGTTGAGTCTATATAGAGAACAGAAATCAAGGAAGCGTTTTTCACCTGAGCTGTATGTCTGTTTGCTTGAAGCTGCTAGTGAGAGATTGAGGTATCGGCTAATATCTGCATTTAGACCTCCATGAGTGCCTGTGGAACTGTACATGGGTCTTGCTCGGCATGTGGAGCCAGCAGTCGAAAATGCTCCATCTGAAAACGAGACAGTGAATCAGCAATCTCGTTCTTTTTGCCTTCAATGTGTTTGACCCGCAGGTACAAGTTGTGCTCCAGCGTTAATAGTGTCAGGTGACGGACTAAATCCATCATCCTAGGGATATGGGACCGCTTGGAGTTAACAATGTTGACTACAGACTCATTGTCACAGAAAAAAGTGATGCGCTTATTGGCAAAGTGACTCCCCCATAAGTGACAAGCAGTCACCAGGGCAAAAAGCTCCTGCCAGGCAATACTTATCCCTGGTTGACCAGGTAGTTGGTGGCTTTTCCAGCGACCTTGAAACCATTTGGAGCCAAAAATACCCCCAAAACCCAATGTGCCAGATGCGTCAGTAAATAGGTGGAGTGAATCAGAATGGATCCAAGAGGTCGAGAGGAAGAAACTAGCCCCATTCCAACTGGAAATGAATTGTTGCCACATGTTGAGGTCTTTAAAGAAGCCAGAGCTCAACTTAATGTGATGATGAGGCTTAGAAACCTTGCGGGTTAGCTCGATCATCCGCTGTAGGAAGGGTCTGCCAGGAGGGACTACTTTACATGCAAAGTTGAGGGTACCTATCAGGGACTGTAAATCCTTCAGGGTAAAGGATTCCCTACCCAGGAAAGAAATGAGGGATGCCTTGATCCGTTCCACCTTATCAAGGGGAAGACGGGCCTCCATTCTGTCAGAGTCCAGAATTATACCCATAAATTCTAAGACCTTGCATGGGCCCTGAGTTTTGTCTCCCGCAATTGGGATATTAAGATTCTTAAAAGTCAGAAGCATGCTGGACAAGCTCTGTTTACATGGCTGATTGTAAGGAAAGGTTAGCGAAGCAGGCTCGATGATTAAGAAGTCATCTAAGATATGACATACAAAAGAGATGAGACACTTGTTAAGAAGAATCCATTCTACTGCATCCGATAGTTGATTGAAAAGAAAAGGGGCACTCCGTAAACCAAATGGAAGGACTCTGTCATAGTAGTATTTCCCCTCCCAGCACATCCCAAAAAGCTCATAATCCGAAGGTTTGAGTGGAATGAGCCGAAACGCAGATTCAATGTCTGTTTTAGCAAGAAAGCACCCTTGACCGGAGGCAATATTCCCTGTATGGCATTGTCAATTGTGATGTACTGTAGGCTGTGGTCCTCCTTTGAAATGGAATAGTTGATACTGGTAACTCCAGATTTTGGGAATGATAGATGAAAAATAGTTCGAAACTTATGTGTGTGTTTTTTAGGGACAAGGCCAATAGGTGAAATTTGAAAGTTGTGAAATGGGGGTTCCAAAAATGGACCTGCTATCCGACCTAAAGCAACCTCCTTAGCTAGATTTGCACTTACTACGGCTGGCTGGGCTAAGGCAGTAGGCAAATTCCTAGAAAAACGTGCAACGCGTGGACCTTTGTACCCAATATCAGCCCCGTTTTTCAAATTATCACATAGTTTTGACACAAAGTTTTGATCAGGATGATCAGCTAAAATACGTTCTAATTGTGCCACATTAATTGGCGTAGGAAGTGTTGACTTAATTTCCTCGCTTTGATGTACGAGAGGAGCTAGAGTTGGAACCCCTTTGATCCCTGCTCTTATCCCCGGTCCTTTGGTTTCTATCCCGATACCGATCCACGTCTCGCTGACTTTCAGGGCAGTCGTATCCGGGGTGACGTCCCCCACACTTGTTGCACACGTGTTTAAATCTACATGACTCCCTGGTGCAATATCCCTTGGCGTTAAAATTGTTACATGTGCCTCCGCTTGCGGCCCTAGCCGAGACACTGGTGTTGGGTCCTTTTGAAAAAAGAGGGTATTCCTCTTCTAACACTGATGGGGCAACTGTGAAAATAGTAAGCCATAGTTGGCTATCTAGGGTAGACCAAACTAATGATTTATCGAGGCCTGCCTTTTGACGGAATTTATAGTCGTAAATGGCCCAACCTAACCCGCTATGAACGCGGGCGGCATATCTGACTAAACTAAGGTATTGGAGCAGTTCCTGTGAACGGTTTGGGAATTTTTGAGTGAACACACTCATATAAGTAGTAAAAGCTGTCGTCCACTGTTCGATGTCTGTAATTGTAGATCTGGACTGTTTACTTTTGGTCACTTTCACGACTGAATTCTCAAGAGATAATGAGAGCGGCTCCCCTTCTGCATTCGATAGTTCTTAGGAATAAGTTTTGACAGTTCAAAAAACTCACCCGACTGGATTTCCTTGATATAGTTGGCTGGTAGTGACTCTTGAAGTGGGGCTGAGTACTGCCCGGTCTCCTTGCCAGCGCTGTCGTCCCGTGGTTTATCTTTTAAGAGGGCGTCCACATCTATTGTGATCTCCCGGTTGTTGTTCGTACCTTTCTGCTTCGCTGCCTCGGTTGATTGTTCCGTCATGAGGCGTACGGCCGCTCGTGCAGCTTCTCCTGCAATTTCCCTGGAGGCCTCGGCGATAGAATCCTTCACAATTTGTTTTATTTCTTGTGTTTGGGCCTCGTTGAACGACACACGTGGGGGGCGTTCCTGTGTGTTGCGGTTCTCCTCGCTTTGACCTCTGTTATTCCCTCGGGCTCTCTTACTACGGCGAATTGGCGGCATTACAACTGTTCTCCTCTTACTTTCAGACGTTCGTGAGGTTCAAAAGACTCGTCGTAGTCCAAAAATCTTACTGTACAAAGGCTGTTAGCACATGCATCCAGCGAAGGCACAAGATAATGAGAAACTCACTCAGTTCAAGGTCGAGTAATTTGATAGATAGGTCTTGAGAGCATGTACAACTTGCTACGTGATAGGCTAATTATTGTACTCAACGTGCCTTGCACGTGAATGGCATGAACTGACCTTTGGATATACAGCAGTGGCCTTTGATTCAATAGCATATCATGTTGCAGATTTTGTGCCTGTCATGGTTGTCACATTAACTTAAATTTATACAGCTTTATAAATTAGCTTTGCAACAAAGCCTATAGGCACCAAAGGCTGCATTAATGACTGTAAACTCAGGAAGAAATTGAACCAATAAAGATGCTATATTAATAATAATGATGATGATGATAATGATGATGATGATGATGATGATAATGTTGATGATGATAATGATGATGATGATAATGATGATGATGATGATGATGATGATGATGATGATGATGATGATGATGATGATGAAGATGATGATGAAGATGATGATGGTGGTGGTGGTGGTGGTGGTGGTGGTGGTGGTGATGATGAAGAAGATGATGATGGTGGTGGTGGTGGTGATGATGATGATGATAATGATGATGATGATGATAATGATAATAGTAGTAGTAATAATAATAATGATAATAATATTTGATATAATGATAATATTAATATAAAGAGTAGAATAATATAATAACTGATACCCTTTCTTAAAAAAGACTGATTGTACCTTAAGGTGGCAGACTACTTAAGCAAAAAGTAATTATCTAGAAAACTTTCTTAGATAGCTATATTATACAGAATTTAACGCTGATTTAAAAAATGAAAGGAAATTGAGGTGTCCAGAGCTCGTTTTCGAGATATTGAATTTTGAATATGACTATCTTTTTGTGTTTTTGAAAGAAAAAAGACGGAAACCAAGCTTTGCACCAAACAAATTAAAACTCAAAAACTAAAAAAGGCTATGGAAGTAATTTTCCCAGGACATCTACTTTAAACATTATTTCCGATAACTATCTTATTTGAAGAAAGTATTTTGTTCGTTTAAGGAACCGAAAATCGTTCTTATTCGATAACAATAGAAGTACACAACACTTTTTCCAGAAGTTAGAATATAGTAATACTCACTCGACCAATCAGCAATCAGTATTTCAATGCTCTATATCCCATAGAGAAACTAGGGTGTCAAGTGGTGTGGGCCTTGAAACACAGGGAAAATACGGGGTTATTAATTAGTATTCTCTAAGTAAAACATTATTATTCCCTATATAGAGAATACTAATAAGGCCTTTTGTTTTTTTTTTGTTTCTTTTTGTTTCTTTTCATTTTGACACCTCAGTATAATTACCCTATTGGATATACAGAAAATTATTCAATGTCCCCCTTACCAAAAGATTTAAGTCTTAGAGTTTTAAATCATCTCTGAAATGTCGTAATAGAGATCTTTCACATAACTTCAACTACTTATGATAATTAATCACTATAGTAGAAACAGCGACTAAATATGCAAATAAGTCTCTACACGCACGGGTGACTAATTGCGCTGTCTTTTTCAGTCATTCTTTGCAGGCGAGTAGAATTATAATTGCTCATTTTCTCGGGAATTTTATCTGTATTGCTATTTCTTTCAACTGTAAACGACGTTTTCATGAAGCTTTTTGTTAGTCCGTCTTCTCGTGCGTTAGATAATTGGATTGTTTAAAATGTGAGACGATTTGCCCTTGTACAATACAATAAAATACCACACAGCTTATACCAGATGCAAAAGTATTTATTTATTTTTGCTTTATTTATTTGTGTTATGATTTTTGGATACTAGCCACTTTTTTGCAATATATACGAATTCATATTTCTCATGTATGAGATATCCGACTTTTTTCATTAAAGATCATCAAAAAGTACAACATGCCTTTGAGCTATGAATGTACACAGCTCGACAACAACTGGCTGAAACCATCTTGGATGGCGCCATACGCTTCCTATAGAACGATATGTTTTTACATGTTTGAATGTGTGTTCAACAGTAATGCGACATCTAGAAAGTCGATGATTGAATCTTCGTGCTAATCGTTGTTGGTTCCTTGGGAGGCGTCTAATCTGAACTGCACGAAAAGGTGTTAACAATGGAGGAATGTCTCCATATCCCTTGTCTGCCAAAATCACAGCACCGCGGGGCATATCATAATTCGTTCCTGGTCCAATTCTCTTCATTAAGTTATAATTGCCAGCATCATTAATTGAACCAAGGAAACCAGCCTGTAGGAAAACAATGTTACCAAGATTATCTACGATAAGCTGGGTGTTTATGAGATGGTAATGACGGTGACCACTGAAAAAGTCTTGCTGGGGTTCGGCTTCAGGTCTGTAAATTTCATGTGGCGTACCATCGATGCACCCAACAGCATCAGGAAAAGAACGCCAGTTTCCCCGCAAAGCGTTCCACTCTGCCAAACTTGGCCATGATACTTGATTGTGAAAATATCGCCATAAAATTGGGATTACACTATGGATTATACTTGTAACTGTAGATGGACTCACATCAAACCATAATGCAAGAGTGTCCACACAAGGATATTTTCTAAGCCAAACAAAGGTCAGTAAAACTTTGTTTAGGTTGTTAAGCTTGGAATCCTTTTTCCTTTGTCTTTGCCCTCCCCTCCTGTTTAAACGAGACATGTTTGCAGAGACCTTGGTGAATATGTCCAGCATAGTTTCGGGAAGCTCTCCGGTGTTTAACCAAAATAGGTACCTTTGGTTTTTCATATCATCAAAAACATTTTTTCCTTGAAACTGGAAGCCACCGAATCCTGGATCAAGACGTTGCATAATGCGGCCGATCAATGGAGGAGCATTTGGAAGCGATGATAGCAGCATTATAATGGAAACCAACATCCGTATGAAGTTCTGCAGTTGGTTGAAATTGTTAGCAGGTGGTGGAGAAAGCTGCACCAACAACGTTAGGAAAGCTCCAATTACAGCCACGAACTGATGAACGGGAATCGGCATATTGTAATATCGCGCAGGAATATTCATATTTCCATGTATGGCCTTTTTATATATGACAGGTTTAATTAATGGATAGTATTAATTTGTCCCCAAAGGGGACAAAAAAACAACAGCATAAAAAATGTGCATGAAAATAAATGATGAATAGATATCCAACTAAAAGCAATTCATTTTTGTTCCAGCTCATGCATGCAGTATGGTGATCGCACTTAAACCGTGAAATTGACTTAGGTAAATTGTGCAAAATAGTAGCAATTAGACAATAGGCAACGCTTTAATTGCGTTCACTGTAATGCCTATAAAATAAATGGTATTACGTAACTGGACTTCGCACCAGAAGAAAAGACTATTGTTCTTTCCTTTTTTCATCCGAAATGTTTATTTTATTTGCAAAGTTTGAACCTCCCCTTTTTCGAGAAGAGTTGAAATTCGTTAGGCCTAAGTTTGTTAAAATAAAGATAGAGTCATCATTCCAACAAGCTTCTTTTGTTAATAGACGAAAGTTTGCCTTTTGTTAAGTATTGCTATAAAGGTAGAGTCCATAACCATTCATTCAAGCCTTTTCAGATAGTAAAATGGCACAATTCTGGCGACCATTCGAAGAACTTGAAACAGACCAACATCAACCATCAGTGGGTCAAATTTCGGGTACGTTTTGAGACCTTTGTTATTACACAATGTTATCTATGGTCGTTGGATAATTAAATATCGTCTTGTTTTCTCTTATGCAGTTGCTTCAGCCAAGAAATCTAGCCGTCTTCCAATTTCAGAAGAAGAAAAAGCAATTGTACTCGAGACTTACTCAATATTTTCAGGGTGGGACGAAATACTCAAACACGTCAAGCAGCGCATTAATGATCAACCTATTCGTGGTAATAGAAGCTCAAATTTAAAAAAGTATTATTCAAATACAGCACGAGAAGCTATCATAAAAAGGATTCGCCGAATTGTAAGCCAAAATGTCGCTGAGGCTCAGAGAGTTGCAAAACAACAGGAGCACACATCCGCTACACAACAGTCAGTCCGAATGTCCCAGACCATCTTAGAAGCAAAGACAAGATATCCAACGAAAAGCAGTCCTGAAGAAAGAGCAAAGGCAAAGTTGAATTTCGCTGCAAATCTGAATGACGATGATTCTGAGGAAGAGGAGGAAGAAGAAAGCACAGTTCAAACCAACTCTGCCGTTAAGGAGCCAGCCTCGTCACAGGGTGCCACAGTGGGAAAGTGTAAGAAGAGGAAGAAATCTAAAGGAAATTCAATGGCTGCAAACAAGGCGCACACCGAAATGTGTGATAAGGCAATGAAAATGATGGGAAGAATTGACAAATTTTTAGATAAATTTGAAAGTGGAGACGAAACAGATTGAAAAAAGTAAATAAAGATTGAGATTTAACAAAATTTGACTCCTTCATTAGCTGTAGGTACATTGTATTCAATGTACCTATAAGAGGGGGGGGGGGGGGGGGGCGGCACTCTTTGATAGGCAGGCAAAGTTTTTCATGTTTTCTCCATAAAGATCACTAAAATTTCGAGGATTGCCCCCACTCCAACACTTTTCGATCACCCCATGTGTTTATTGGCTGCACTCTATTGTCCTCTATGACTTTTGCCTGCATTTTGTGCACAAGAATGACTGAAAAAGCCAGCGCAATTAGTCACCCGTGCGTGTAGAGACTTATTTGCATATTTAGTCGCTGTTTCTACTATAGTGATTAATTATCATAAGTAGTTGAAGTTATGTGAAAGATCTCTAATATATAGCTCATGATAGCAAATGCAATTAACGTTGTCGTCAGTAAAAAAATCCTAAACATTATTTGCTTTTTTTACCAACAAACTTCACTGTAGGCTATCTAAAAATTAAGAAGTATATGTCCAAGTCGTAGAATTTGCAAGCATACAGTTTCTGATTGTTATAATGCCACGGTGAAACTAGTTTCATGAATCATGATTTCATTATAAGGTAGTAGCTTAATATATATTTCTTTGGTACTTGTACTAACTTTGCAAATCGAAATATCAAAATTTGGAAGCATTTCTGTGATTTCTTTGAATCGATTCTAGACCACGTCTTGCCGATATTCAGCTTTCAAACGGCAACTTATTTGCGTTCTTTGACGTAGTACTAATTTAGATAAGTTTTGGTTCCTTACCGGCGTATACACATGGTATTGGAGTAGTATTTTTGACTGTTATGGACATACTATGGCCTTTTACATTCGCTCTGACATCTAGTCAAACTGTAATTCGACATAAATATAATATTAACATTATGTCAGATATGTCTTATGAGACAATTTTTAACATTTTAAACATTTTATGAGATAAGATTCAAAAAGCGTGTCAGTTTTTTGTTCAAAACTTGTACTTACAATTTTGTCTTGAAATTATATTGAAACTTGTCGACAGAGACCTTGGCCGCTTACGTCTCTTCACGTTACAGTTACAACTGACTATGTAAATTCTCGATTAAAATTCTTAAGTCTCGGGGGACAGACCATCACATACATGTTCTTAATGAACAGAGCATTTCATTGTATTTCTGTTATTTCAAAGCTATAAAAATATGTCGTATATTACTTTTATTCAAAGATTAATTTTCTCTTGGGAGGGAAACAAAAAAACGTAGCAAACAAATGCATACAAACAATGATCTCGTGAGTATGATTTTATATTCTAAATCGGTTAGAGAATAAATACTCGTGCTTTTATGGGATTTAAAGCTCCTCGCAATGATAGAAAGCCACGATGGCGAAGCCCTCGTGGCTTTCTATCAATGCTCGGAGCTCTAAATCCCATAAAGCACTCGCGTTTATTCTCTAACCCTTACATAAGTACAATAATATAGAATATATGAATAATCAAAAACCACGAAAATCTACCATACACCATAGTCCTATTTATATTCACTTCATCTCGAGCATTTTAAGGAGCCGGCTATGAGGGGGAAGTAAGAACTTCCCGGTACTCACTCACCTGGGTCAATAAAATCGGGTCTGACCCTACCCAGGACCATTATTTTGACCTCTTCTCTTACCAGATCGAGCAGAAGACCTGGAAGAATTTTTTTAAATTCCGCAATATTATTAACGTTAAAGCTTATAAGTATCGCTTACTGAAATCTTAAAATTTTGTTAAGGGAACAGTATTCAATTTTTTAATTATTTTCATTGGAGGACATTTTCCTGACCCCTCCCCCTAAACGGCCCTTTGTTTCTCTTAGCCCTTCCTATGTGAAGCATAAAAAATGCTGCCCCCTCTATTTGCACTAGCTCTTTCTCCCTGTAATTAACGACTGGTCCCTGACCGACCTAACGACCGTCTCTCTGCATGTAAACTATGTCAATTAGATATTGGTCTCAAAATAACACAAGCTAGTGCTATTTTCGTAGCTTGAAGAACTCCCTGGAAAGAAATGCGCTGAAAAACAGAAAACTAAATTTGTAACTTGATGCTAATGTCGTCTTTAAAGTGTCAATAAAGTATTTTATTTTTTTCTGGTCCGGTATTTTAAAAATCGTGCGTTCTGATTGGCTGTTTGAGCGGGCGGTATTTTCTCAGTATCTGCCCACGGTCTGGTATCCTGACGTCTTGCGCATGCGCACAAGATAACGGATGCAAAACTAGTGGAAAATCAATGGGGAATAAATTAAAAAAGTTATTTACCGTCCTAAAGTCGGTCCGGATAGGGAAAAAGAGTGCCCTGGCCTTGAAAACGTATGTTCTAGACCTCGGGCACAGTGTTTCCATATCCGGACCTCCTGGCCGGTAAATAATATATATTTCACCGTTAAAAAGTCGTTTAGGAATCAAAATAAGTTTACTTTAATTTCTTTGACGTATTTCATTTGAAGCCCCACTAAGAATGATTAATGAGGTGTTTTCATTGCTGAAACGTCGTTTAAGCATCAAACCATTCAATTTGTTATCTATTTGTGTCACTCGTAAAACTATATTAAAAATGGTATAGATAAATTCCTCCCCCTCTTTACTCTATATTTATAATCTATCTTTCTAAAATAATAACATGCGCGTGTGTGTGCTCTGTGTGTCTGTGTGTGTGCTGTGTGTGCATGTGTGAAAATTTGTTGTGTACTGAATTTTTCCTAGAAAATTGTAAAAGCCCCATCTACTCTTTCTAAATCAATACCTGTAACTTGGTCCTAATTGATCTTTAGCTTTTAAGTTAATTGTTAGGGCCAGTACCCTTATTATTATTATATATTATTATCATTATTATTATCATATATTATTATCATATTTTGTAAATACTTATTGTATAGCTACAATTCTGGGTACAAAAAGATCGTTGTTGTTGTTGACTCTGCAGAACACTTTATAGTAGTTTTATAGATCTAGAATTGTTTAGGTAAATGTCGCTTTTGCATGACAATACGATCGATGTCCCTGTTCTAAAATTAGGACACAACCACTAGTCCCTCATTTTGCCCCTTTTTCATACAAGGGTTTCTTATTGGGACTCAGATTACTATACAAAGCTTCTTTGAGTCTGATAGTTGCGTTAATTCAAATAGTGTTGCCTAGTGTTTTTAAACTTCAAAGTGGAAGAAAATAAAACTATTTTTGGCAATCCGTATCATCAACAGTCAATAGAACAAAATATCGCCATTTCATTGTACGTAAACAAGTGATGAAACTTATAAAAATAGATCAAAATATTACTAAATTTGATTTCCACTTCAAAACTCGAGCAGACAAGAACTGAAGCGCATCTACCATAGATCGTGCAGCAAAGGACAAAGTTAAAAGGTATCGAATTTGGAAGTTATTGCAGGTTTTCATAGCCGCGCCATGTTAGGCAAAAGAGTTTTTATTAGGACAAGTCCTTTTTACGGTTTACGCGCCACATGAAACTTGACATTTCCTGTTCAAAAGAATTTTTATAGTTTTTTTTTGTTCTTTCGACCAACGTTATGGCATGGTCTTTTGTTATGTTCCCTAAGGAGAAAGCATTGCATAAAACTTTCAATACAAGTTAAGGCGCGATTACACGGAGTAATTTCCTCTGCAACTTGTCTCGGAACGGCGCTGCGGCACAAGTTGCAAGAAGGTTTTTTCAGACGGTGCAACGGGGTTGCAATCGTTCCCAAAAGTAGAAACGAATTCTCCTTTTTCCAACGATTGCTGCAACTTGTCTCGCAACATTGTTTTAATTCCACTGTAGATTACGCGCCGCAATATTCCCTGCGACTCAACGCCGTTGCGAGACAGGTGCTCCGTGTTATCACGCCCTTACTGCTACAAAAGTATTTTTGCTTTCGAAATGGATTGAAAAAAGTCTTTGAATTATTCCCTCAAACTTTTTTTCTCTTTTTTTTTCAGAATTCAAAGTGTAGCAAATTACCAGCATTTCTAGCATCTTTTATGATGGCGAAGACTTTTTCCTGCTTTCTCTTCTTGTTATCAGTCTTATGCTGTAATTGTCAAGGTGAGAAACATCCGGGCATTTAATTTCCGGAAATACACGTTTATTACTGTGCCCTAGGCAGTGGAGGACGAACAAACAAGTTATGCATCTATTTTTTTTATTTGATTCGAAAAAAACAAAAAAACAAAAAACAAAACAAAACAAAACAAAACCAAAACTGACCAAAACAAACAAACAAAAAGTGAGGGTTGATTATATTTTTTTCTATGTAAAATCGAGATGATAGAAAAGCGTTGTGAGATCAAAATGTTCTTTAAGGATAACCCAAAGCAGGGAAAACTATGCCTTTTTTTGTTGAAACTATTAACTAGATGTTTCTTAATATTTTGAAATTATTAAGAAAAAATAACCTTCGACGCACCTCGTTAGCTCTGAAAATTAATCTCGCTATGCATCTGTTGCAAATAATTTGACGGTCATATCCGTCTTCTGGCGTGACAGAGTGATGGTGATCCATGATGCAAATAATTTGACAGTCATATGCGTCTTCTGGCGTGACAGAGTGATGGTGATCCATGATGCTTTTGTTTGCTTGCTGTTAATTAACTTCTGTCTGCCTAATTTAAAACTAATTTCTTTTTTGAAACTATATTACTTGACTAGACCAAGAGAGCATAAATAAGAGAGGGAAACTTCTTAAAACCACGCGCGCCATGTGAATTCCCGGTTGGGCTATTTTTAGCATCCAAAGTCGTTTGGTTTTTAATTTTTTGATGACTAGAGTTATGCTATGTTATGAACATTAATTCTATTATAACTTATAGATATTTATACTGAATGGGAACCATGGAGCGAGTGCATGAATGCTGAAAATGGACAAAGAGTTCGATACAGATATCGATACTGTATTGACGCTGACGACTGGGATTGCTTGGAAACCAGGCAATCTCAGGCGTGTAACGGTGAGTGTGGCTGGGAATGGTGGAGGCAGCCAATCACGAACACGCACGTGTACAAATCCTGCCCCAAATCCTTGTCCCACACATAAGCGCAAAAGAAAAGTTGATATTATTTCGTAATTGTCACTTATAATTTGTTATAATTGGTAGCGAGAACCAGATCTGTGCAAATGATATTTGCGGTGAGAATGTGGAATACTTTTCACTGATACACAACATGCTAATCAAGTTGACGCTTAACAATTCCAGAAATAGTAATTATAAATAATGATTTTCAAATTCTATGTTACTTTTCTTTCACAGCCCGACGAAGGGATGGCAGGTGGTCTAGGTGGAGTAGATGGACAAGATGTCAAGTCACGTGTGGTGGAGGCAGCCAATCACGAACGCGAACATGTACAAACCCTGCACCAGCCAATGGTGGACGAGATTGCCGGGGATCAAGTAGCCAGACACGTAGATGTGCAACCAACAATTGCCGTGAGTGCGAAATCGTACACTTTAAGATCAAGTTAACTTATTAGAAGTAGTGGAGTGAGTAATGTGATCGTCGCGGGTGAGTGCAGTCTTGAGAAAGACTGTTGTTGGTGGTGACTGAAGTTTCGACAACCTGAGCGGAAGTCATCTTCAGAGTTCAGTTGTGAATAAAGAAAGTAGATGGTGTTTACAGCAAGTAGAAGTAGTTGATGTGTTTTCGGTTTCAGGAATAAGAAAAGAGCCATATTGTCGACATAAAATGAGTTGCGGCATGTGTGCCACAATGCCCACAGGCCTAGGATGACCTACATTCACCATTACAGTTTCAAGTAGCTCAATAGTTAGAGATCCCGACGTTCACGGAAGGTCGTGGGTCCGATTTCAATCTGGAGCTTAGACGTTTTCTGAGCTCGCTTTACATATTTTTTTACCAATTTCAATTCAGAAAGCGTTATTGTTTGTATTTTCCCCCCTGTCTGTTCAGCTTCTCTGTTCCCCTTCTCAAGTTGAATATTTTTCATCTTGCCCTTGCAAATTCCATTTTGGAAAGTCTGATCTAAAAACAGACCTCATCAATATAATTCCCCAACAGGTTGTCGTCCAGTAGGTAGGACAGTTTTTGACAGGTGTGGTCAGCGGTGTGTATGTTCAGCAAGTGGCACCTTAACCCAGTGTACTCGCATAAGAAAAGAGTTTACTGCCATGACAAGAGCTGAACGTGAACGATATATACGAGTAGTTAAAACAGCATCTACTAATCGTAGGTTAGTAAAATTATCTTCTAAAGTAATATTCTTACGACATTTGCTAGAAAAAGAAATCTAGATCAATGGCTCTCTTTAATTTTGAGGTGTCATATGTTTTCCCATTTCAGACAATGTGTCATTTCATTGAACTGATAAGAAGATTTATTTTCGTTTGAGTTACATATATATTTAGCCTTCTTTTCATATAGTGTTACCAGGAATTATATTACTCAAGAGAATCACGAGAAAACATTGGTCCCAACTAAGTTCAACCGGAGATTTTTAGGATGAGACGATAAGCTATGCTAAACAATCTCATGAAAGTAAAAAAAATTTTTTTTTTTTCATTTTTCAGATACAAAGCCCAATATGACGCCCTTATCACGATTCACAAAAATTTCTTCGATGAGCTTCACACAGATGATGATTTTCTACCCTGGCATCGATGGTACATGCTACAATACGAAAATCTCTTGAGGAGAATTGATTGTAGATTTACAGTGTCTTACTGGGACTGGAGCACTGTTTCACAAAGGCCCTGGTCAACATCGTCAAGTGCTCTTTGGTATTCAGGCAGCAGTGGTTTTGGCGGGAACGGCAGTCCTGGAGGAAGTTGTGTTAAAAATGGTCCCTTCAGGGAGGGCGAGTGGCAACTTGTACCTTCAGCTGGATCCCCAAGGTGCTTAAGACGAAATTTTATTAACCTGACTCCAAATTGTAGAGCTGTGAGGAGGCTAATACGGTTTCGAGCAAGCCAATCAAGTGGATTCCTAAGTGGAATTGATGGACTTCATGGCACGGTTCATTGTTTGATACGTGGGACTATGTGTACAAGAGATTCCGCAAGTGCACCGGAATTCTTTTTACACCATGGCATGGTGGACAAGGTACGTAGAAATGATAACCTTTTGTTTATTTGTTTGTTTATTTTTTTATTTTTATTTTTTGACCATATTGCTAACTTCATTTGTAGTTAATGAGAGCTTTCTTTAATCACTAAACATAAGCGGAAAGTTTCTATTGGTTTCCCCCACAACATGCATGGCTGGCATCAGTCATTAAGTGTTTTATTATATACTCTAGTCAAACGAAGAAAAATTTTCTCTCCATTTTGAAAATTTTTTATTTACAAAAAAAAAATCATTATGAATTACAAAGCGTTTGACCTGATCACGTGCATTTATTACCCGCGCGGGAGTTATTGAGATTTATTTCCCTCCACGTGATGTACTCTCGACCAATAAGAAAACGAGTTTGACTAGGATATATAATAAATATATTTATTCCACACCATAGAAAATACAGCCAGCCATAAAACAGGAAAGCCGTTGTTTATTCGTCGGTATTTCACTTTTCCTTCCCATCATGCACTGCGCGTCGAATCTACGCATTTGTATTTTCTATAGTGTGGGATAAAATGGTTATAAAATGGTTTCTCGTAGCATACCGTGGATATCCCACTCGTCACTTGTTTTTTCTTTGTATACACACTCGCCTAAAGGCTCGTGTGTCTAGTAGAAACCACAAGTGACTCGTGGGATATTCCAAGGTATGGCACTCGAAACCATTGTATAACTAGTATATATATGCCTAACCAAAAATATTCTGCAACTTTCGATATATAAATTTTGTTCCTCTATTGTTTCGCCTTTCGAGAACAAAAGACATATATATTTAAGCAAACGACTCAAATCATTGTGGGTTTTGAAGATTTATGTTGTATTAAAATTTATAGTTGTTTGCTTCAATATTGGGCTTAGATTTGGGAAGACTGGCAGAAGAGAAGCAGTGCTCACAGAACGGCGCATTTTGCATCGCTTACCACAGGCCTTCCTAGAACCAATGGTGTTCTTGCACGCCAACTAATCCACAACACAGCATTGCCTGGTGGTGTTAGAGTGGAGTATGCTCCTGGAAGAAGAGGATGTGCGGCTGCAAGACCTAGTCGTAAGTAATGACCATCCTTCCCTTCAAAAATCCTTCAAAATCTATCGAATCCTATAAAACAACTTCTGGGCAAAGAGCAACCTCTAAATCAAAGTCGGGATACACCTATTACAGTAAACTCACAAAACTTAATTGAAGCGTCTTGAGCTTCTCACATTGTTGGCCAATTCTCTTGATTATTATTGATTCTGTAATTTTTAAATATGTATAGGAAATACCACCGTTGGAGAAGAATTAATGAAAAATACCACGGGTATTGATGAAAGCTGCTTGATACCACGAGTGCTTAGCACGAGTGGTATTAAGCATTTTTCATCAAATACAAGAGGTATTTTTCATTAATTTTAATTTTCGAAAACTTAGGTGGTATTTTCTTTTAATAATACATCTACATAAAATACTCGTTTCTGAACAACAACACAAGGTATAAAGTTCCCGGATGTGTGCAATTAATTAATTGCACGGATAAAGAGAAAATTCACAATCAATCAGCCAATCAGAAACAGGTAATTTATGTAGATGTGTTATTATGTAGAAAAACATACCGAGATTTACTCAGTAAAATCCTGTGTAATAAATGTTCGTTCGTTCACTTTTCCCAACCAATCACAATGCGCGTATCGCTTTGTTTCGCCGTTAGCAATGGGTTGTTCTTTTCGTGTTCTTTCGTGTGAGACTTTATCGCACCAATAATATTTTTTATTCTTTTGTACCCCTCTTCAGTTCATTTTTTTGTTATTCCTTTTGATATGGATTAATTAGTTTTTTACCTTGGTCCGTGATTTTCTTATATCTATGCAAAATAATATATCTAAGTTGATTGATTGATTGATAAGTTCTTGTCTTGATTTTCAGACCGCGTTTGTGTAATGCGTGAGGGCCGTCGTGTTTGTACATTTAGGAAACCTACACGACGCATCAAGCTAAGCAAAGAAGCAATCAAGATGTTTGGATTCTCTCCAAAGAAAGCAGCCGAGATTAATAAAGTGTTGGCCGGTCTTTAGTCGAGACAATTTCCTCGTCCTTTTCCGTTGGCCATCTTTGCTCTTGAATATTAATCGGGCGATAATTTTTTGTCGATACATCTTGTTACAGATAATTAAAGTAATAAATTAAAGGTGAACGTTTATAACAATATAAGCAGGATAAAAGTCACATGCAATTGAATGTAAGAACCACAGATTAAATGCAAAAAAATAATTTTCAGTTTGACTGATTTTGGTTGGTGTTGCAATCATTATTAGTTAAAGAGCTTTTAAGTGTGACGTCAATCGAATGACAAAACGACCTCCGGGTCCAAAACGAAAAGTAGTTTTATGTCACTGAGAATAGTTTTCGCTCTATTTTAGTGTTTTTTTTTGTGTGTGAGCAGTTGGACCCGGAAATGCGTCACAACCTAACAGCCCTATCCAGGATAGCTTGTAATTTCAGCACTTTGGTAACATATTCCTTATGTCAGCCTACCGCTTTATAAAATACTCAGGCGGCAAATATTAAGAATAAAATTAAAGTATTTTGTTTCTCATTCATATAAAGTGGAAAGTATTTCTTGGGTTTTTGGGAACCACTTTGTTGAGGCCTCGTTAGCATAGCAACAACTTCATCTCACCGACACTCATGAGTACCTCGTCTTAAAATGATAAATTGTATATTTAGATTGTCAAATATCCCAATCTTTTTATAGAAACTCTGAAGCTCAAAAACATTGCAATAAGTAAACGATCTGGTTACCATCATGCTTAATGTTCCCCTATTTGAAGTCCAATTCGATATGAAGACGGTTCATTAATTAAATCGATATTTTACAAGGGAAAAACGAATCGAAGATGATCTTTGTGCAATAATTGAAGCTCTTTTGCTTCCTTTTCCGCATTATCTCCGCATTTTCCATTTTTTAAATGTGTTTTATAAAATCTAGAGACTAGGAACCCTTGAGTTTAAATGTATGTAAATTAGGTTTAGATAAACTGCCTTCGTAATACTCGCAGAGTCGTATTATTTGGAATTTCTTTGTTAGACAATTTTAATTTTCACAAAATACGGTAGTTCTAGTTGAAATCTTCCTTGAAAACAAACTTTAAGCGTATTAAAGGCGAAGCCGGGGATCAGTATCGCAACCTTGAGTCGACCGGAAGTAAACACTTAAGGCAATTATGCAAATTCAGAATGCAATTTTTGCTAACTTTGAAAGCTGCTCGCGTTCATAGGATAAATTTTCCAAATAATATGTTGAAACTTGAAGAGACAAAGCGATATTGGTTTTTGAGGGGATGAAGTTAGGCCTTAAATTTTGGTGTCTCAAAGGCCGATCACGATCGAAAACCGAGGGGGGTGGTCTATCTCCAAAGGAAAAATCTCAATGAAACTTTCATTACCACGGTTCATCATCTAATCGGATGGTTTTTCATTGCTGAAAATTTGGTGGAAATCGGCCGACCCCGATCCGTCACTTCAGCCCGGTTTTCTCTGACAATCACTCTTAAGATCATTTAAAATGTGGAGGCCTAGGATTTTAGCATTGGAAACAATATCAATTTGCTTATCATTAATGACAACAGGGTCGAAAGAAGTGTTCTTTTACTAAAACTAATACGTAGTTCCTTGCATTTTGACTAGGCAGTGGAGGACGAACAAACAAGTTATGCATCTATTTTATTTATTTGATCCGACAAAAAAACAAACAACAAAACAAAACAGAACCAAAACTGACCAAAACAAACAAAGAAAAAGTAAGAGTTGATTATATTTTTTCTATGTAAAATCGAGATGATAGAAAAGCGCTGTGAGATTAAAATGTTCTTTAAGGTAAACCCAAAGCAGGGAAAACTATACATGGTGGATGGTCTCCATGGAATGCATGGACAAGATGTTCTGTCACGTGTGGTGGAGGCAGCCAATCAAGAACACGCACGTGTACAAACCCTGCACCAGCCAATGGTGGACGAGATTGCCAAGGATCAAGTAACAAGACACAGAGATGTGCAACCAACATATGTGGTGAGTAGGGGAGAATATACTTTAGTTAATAATGATATTTGTTCTCTGTATTACAGCCAGCCCACAAAGTAGGGTTTCCATACGCACATGCCTTTGTAGCTTTGTGTTTTTCGACAGTGCTATGGAAACATTTTGATTGACGTCCACCAAAACCCACCTTGTCGCGACAGAAAAAAATCGCAACAGTGGGCGTGTGTCTGAGAATGGCTGTAATGTTCTTGCAAATAATTCTCAACGACATGACGTGTTTGTCTCCCTCTTAATTCGAGGGTTTTTCTCCCTCCTCAAAACATAACCAGCTGTAAGTAAGCCTTGCGATGACTTTGATCAACCGAAAGATTGTTTCGAGGTTTAATAAAAATTGAAGGTTTGGAAATTTAACAACGGATTTCATCCCCCGAACATTCAAAATTATTATATTTTCTCAATAGTTTGTCAAGCAGGTAAGACAGTTTTTGATCGTTGTGGTCAGCGGTGTGTGTGCACAGCCAATGGCACCTTGACACAGTGTACTCGTATCAGAAAAGAGTTTACTGCCATGACAACGGCTGAACGTAAACGATACATACAAGTTGTTAAAACAGCATCTACTGATGCAAGGTATGTTTCTCAGTAACAGAAAACGTCTTATAAGAACATTATTTAAATTTCACAGTTCTCCATTTTCTCTGGTTGGCATAGAAAAAAATTAAAGCCCCCAACTAAATAGTTTCTCTTTGGGTTGTTATTTTTAATTTTGATTATCATTACTGCTTCTACTACTCTTACTACTACTATTATCATTGTAGTTATTATTACTACTACTACTACTACTACTACTACTACTACTACTACTACTACTACTACTGCTGCTGCTGCTGCTGCTGCTGCTGCTGCTGCTGCTACTACTACTACTACTACTACTACTAGTACTACTACTACTACTACTACTACTACTACTACTACTGCTGCTGCTGCTGCTGCTGCTGCTGCTGCTGCTGCTACTACTACTACTACTACTACTGCTGCTGCTGCTACTGCTACTACTACTACTACTACTACTACTACTCCTACTACTACTACTACTACTACTACTACTACTACTACTACTACTGCTGCTGCTGCTGCTGCTGCTGCTGCTGCTGCTGCTACTACTACTACTACTACTACTACTGCTGCTGCTGCTACTACTACTACTACTACTACTACTACTACTACTCCTACTACTACTACTACTACTACTACTACTACTACTACTACTACTATTATTATTATTATTATTACTATTACTTCTAATATTACTATTAATGATGATGATAATAGGGCATAATGCTATTCCTTTGTATTAAAACAAATTCAAAGGTTTAAAGTTCAGTACGACACTCTTGTTGGACTTGGAAAGAAAGTTTTCTTCGAAGGTATTGGTAATAAAAAATATTTTCTTCCATGGCATCGATGGTACCTTCTCCAGTACGAAAACCTACTCATTCAGATTGACTGCAACATTACCGTGCCTTACTGGAACTGGGCGGCTGTTTCTGGAAAACCCTGGGGTACATCGCCAAATGACCTTTGGTATTCTGGGGACAGTGGTTTCGGAGGTAACGGTGCTGCAACTAACAACTGTGTACAAACTGGTCCCTTCAGGGAGGGGGTATGGGAGCTTGCTCCTTCGGCATCACTCCCACGATGCCTGAAGAGGGAGTTCAAAGGTAACACTCCAGAAACCGCTGATCTGGTGAAACTGCTAAAATTTCAACCTTCACAGTTCGATTCCTTTGTGCTCAAGCTTCGTGTATCATTCAGCGATACTGTCCATTGTTTGATTGGTGGTACGCTGTGTACAACGGATGGTGCGGCTGCACCTGAATACCATTTGCATCATGCAATGATCGATAAGGTAAATACGGTTAAAAGAAATATCTTAACAGCAACAACAACAACAACAATAATAATGATAATAATAATAATAATTTTTTTTAAATAATCTCGGTAATACGAAACAACGAATAATAATAATATAGTAGAAAGTAGAATAAAACCTAATAGTAACTCGTCGTATAATTTAAGTTAATAAGTAAATAAATATCTATAAAAAGTGTGTAATATCTAATTCCTTATATCTTATGCCCTATATCTTGTATCTAATATATCTTATATCTTATAGGTAAATTCAATTATCGTAATAATGATAATAATAGTAATAATAGTAATAATAACAATAATAATAATAATAATAATGATAATAATAATAATAATAATAATAGCAACGACAACATCAATAATAATAATAATAATAATAATAGTTAAGGCTTTGTATGCTGTTTAAGTGCAATGCCATTTGATCTGTCAGTACGAAATTAAGAATTTTGCTTAGAAATTAGGCCATATTTCCGCAATCTTCTGTAAAAAGTCAAGACAGACAAAAGTTGAAATTAACCAGATAATAATAATATAAAGCTAGATTGCAACAAAGCCTATAGGCGCCAAACGCCGCATCGTTGACTGTAAACTCAGGAAGAAATTGAGCCAATAAAGATGCTATATTAATAATGATGATGATAATGATGATGATAATAATGATGATAATGATGATGATGATGATAATGATGATGATGATGATAATGATGATGATGATGGTAATGATGATGATGATGATGATGATGATGATGGTAATGGTGATGATGATGATGATGATGATGGTAATAATAATAATAATAATATTTGATATAATGATAATATTAATATAAAGAGTAGAATAATATAGTAACTGATACCCTTTCTTAAAAAAGACTGATTGTAGCTTAAGGTGGCAGACTACTTAAGCAAAAAGTAATTATTTAGAAAACTGTCTTAGATAGGTATATTATACAGAATTTAACGCTGATTTAAAAAATGAAAGGAAATTGAGGTGTCCAGAGCTCGTTTTCGAGATATTGAATTTTGAATATGACCATCTTTTTGTGTTTTTGAAAGAAAAAAGACGGAAACCAAGCTTTGCACCAAACAAATTAAAACTCAAAAACTCAAAAAGGCTATGGAAGTAATTTTCCCAGGACATCTACTTTAAACATTATTTCCGATAACTATCTTATTTGAAGAAAGTTTTAAGAATAAGTGAAAAATTAAGCATTTTGTTCGTTTAAGGAACCGAAAATCGTTCTTATTCGATAACAATAGAAGTACACAACACTTTTTCCAGAAGTTAGAATATAGTAATACTCACTCGACCAATCAGCAATCAGTATTTCAATGCTCTATATCCCATAGAGAAACTAGGGTGTCAAGTGGTGTGGGCCTTGAAGCACAGGGAAAATACGGGGTTATTAATTAGTATTCTCTAAGTAAGACATTAGTATTCCCTTTATAGAAAATACTAATAAGGCCTTTTGTTTTCTTTTTGTTTCTTTTTGTTTCTTTTTATTTTGACACCTCAATATAATTACCCTATTGGATATACAGAAAACTAGACGCTCTTGGAGCGTTCACTAGGTTGCCTGTGCAAGAGCTCGCCCACTCGCAAATCCTATATACTTTTTATTATTTTACACCAAAGTGTTCCTTTTGGGTTCAAAGTCCCCCTTTATCAAAAACGTTTTAAATTCTAGTAAGGCATTAGTGTTGCGTTACTGACTTGTCAACGCGTATTAGATTTCTACTTAACCTACTAGAGTACCTTTCAAGACTAGCTGATGAAATAAACATATCTATTTCAGTATCGAAACATTTCACTGCAAAACAAACGTTTTATCAACGTAAATACTCTTAGCCAAAATGTGTTTTTAAAACTGGTAATTTGTTTTTCCCTGAGTTTTTGTTTTTTTCTGTATTTTCATAAATGGAAATATTCAACAAGGAGTCTTGGCAGTTCGATTTCTTGTAGATCACTATCAGCTCGTCTGACTTCTACAAGTTCTTGGAGTCAGCTTTCATCAAAGCTTTGTTTGTCACTCGTTTTGTAGTTTGTCTCTCGTTCTGTAGTTTGTCTCAGTATGTTTTTTTTTTTGTATCTGAGATCTGGTAAGATCTAGTTTCATCATAGCTAGGTAGTTTATAGATTCTCTTAGTCTATTTTGACTAGTTTGTCTAGTTCTACGATTCTCATACCGTAGTTTGCTCATAGATTCTCAAAGATAGCTCATAAATTCTCAGACTTCTCTCTTTGAGTACGTGGACCAACCCGTTCCAAAATCGCTCAATAACATCTTTTAGTGTGGGTCTACCACGTACGGCGTGTGTGTTTGTAAGTAGTTTAAACGTAGCGTTAAAAAACCTAAAGACAATAGTACGCAACATGCCTACAGAGGCCTACAGACAAAATAGTACTTCACGAACCCTGAACGAATGAATTAATGGCGACACAACACTAAAAACTATAAATGCATCCTCGTTGTCGTGTGGCAACTTCATTGGACATTGGACATTGTTTACAAGTTTTCGACCAATCATGACGTGTGAAATTATGGTCTACCTGACGCCCGAAAAACGGATCTCATTTTCAGACTGGTTTGCTACCATAGCAACCCAGTAATTATTCAATGTCCCCCTTACCAAAAGATTTAAGTCTTAGAGTTTTAAATCATCTCTGAAATGTCGTAATATATAGCTCATGATAGCAAATTCAACAAACATTATTTGCTTTTTTTTACCAACAAACTTCACTGTAGGCTATCTAAAAATTAAGGAGTATATGTCCAAGTCGTAGAATTTGCAAGCATACAGTTTCTGATTGTTATAATGCCACGGTGAAACTAGTTTCATGAATCATGATTTCATTATAAGGTAGTAGCTTAATATATATTTCTTTGGTACTTGTACTAACTTTGCAAATCGAAATATCAAAATTTGGAAGCATTTCTGTGATTTCTTTGAATCGATTCTAGAACACGTCTTGCCAATATTCAGCTTTCAAACGGCAACTTATTTGCGTTCTTTGACGTAGTACTAATTTAGATAAGTTTTGGTTCCTTACCGGCGTATGCACATGGTATTGGAGTAGTATTTTTGACTGTTATGGACATACTATGGCCTTTTACATTCGCTCTGACATCTAGTCAAACTGTAATTCGACATAAACATAATATTAACATTTTGTCAGACATGTCTTATGAGACAATTTTTAACATTTTAAACATTTTATGAGATAAAATTCAAAAAGCGTGTTTTTTTTTCTTCAAAACTTGTACTTACAATTTTGTCTTGAAATTATATTGAAACTTGTCGACAGAAACCTTGGCCGCTTACGTCTCTTCACGTTACAGTTACAACTGACTATGTAAATTCTCGATTAAAATTCTTAAGTCTCGGGGGACAGACCATCATATACATGTTCTTAATGAACAGAGCATTTCATTGTCAGTATTTCTGTTATTTCAAAGCTAAAAAAATATGTCGTATATTACTTTTATTCAAAGATTAATTTTCTCTTGGGAGGGAAACAAAAAAACGTAGCAAACAAATGCATACAAACAATGATCTCGTGAGTATGACTTTATATTCTAAATCGGTTAGAGAATAAACACTCGTGCTTTATGGGATTTAAAGCTCCTCGCAATGATAGAAAGCCACGATGGCGAAGCCCTCGTGGCTTTCTATCAATGCTCGGAGCTCTAAATCCCATAAAGCACTCGCGTTTATTCTCTAACCCTTACATAAATACAATAATATAGAATATATCTATAATCAAAAACCACGAAAATCTACCATACACCATAGTTCTATTTATATTCACTCCATCTCGAGCATTTTAAGGAGCCGGCTATGAGGGGGAAGTAAGAACTTCCCGGTACTCACTCACCTGGGTCAATAAAATCGGGTCTGACCCTACCCAGGACCATTATTTTGACCTCTTCTCTTACCAGATCGAGCAGAAGACCTAGAAGAATGTTTTTTAATTCCGCAATATTATTAACGTTAAAGCTTATAAGTATCGGTTACTGAAATCTTAAAATTTTGTTAAGGGAACAGTATTCAATTTTTTAATTATTTTCATTGGAGGAAATTTTCCTGACCCCTCCCCCTAAACGGCCCTTTGTTTCTCTTAGCCCCATCCTTTGTGGAGCATAAAAAATGCTGCCCCCTCTATTTGCACTAGCTCTTTCTCCCTGTAATTAACGACTGGTCCCTGACTGACCTAACGACCGTCTCTCTGCATGTAAACTATGTCAATTAGATATTGGTCTCAAAATAACACAAGCTAGTGCTATTTTCGTAGCTTGAAGAACTCCCTGGAAAGAAATGCGCTGAAAAACAGAAAACTAAATTTGTAACTTGATGCCAATGTCGTCTTTAAAGTGTCAATAAAGTATTTTATTTTTTTCTGGTCCGGTATTTTAAAAATCGTGCGTTCTGATTGGCTGTTTGAGCGGGCGGTATTTTCTCAGTATCTGCCCACGGTCCGGTATCCTGACGTCATGCGCATGCGCACAAGATAACGGATGCAAAACTAGTGGAAAAGTCAATGGGGAATAAAATAAAAAAGTTATTTACCATCCTAAAGTCGGTCCGGATAGGGAAAAAGAGTGCCCTGGCCTTGAAAACGTATGTTCTAGACCTCGGGCACAGTGTTTTCATATCCGGACCTCCTGGCCGGTAAATAATATATATTTCACCGTTAAAAAGTCGTTTAGGAATCAAAATAAGTTTACTTTAATTTCTTTGACGTATTTCATTTGAAGCCCCACTAAGAATGGTTAATGAGGTGTTTTCATTGCTGAAACGTCGTTTAAGCATCAATACCATTCAATTTGTTATCTATTTGTGTCACTCGTAAAACTATATTAAAAATAGTATAGATAAATTCCTCCCCCTCTTTATTCTATATTTATAATTTATCTTTCTAAAATAATAACATGCGCGTGTGTGTGTCTGTGTGTGTGTTGTGTGTGCATGTGTGAAAATTTGTTGTGTACTGAATTTTTCCTAGAAAATTGTAAAAGCCCCATCTACTCTTTCTAAATCAATACCTGTAACTTGGTCCTAATTGATCTTTAGCTTTTAAGTTAATTGTTAGGGCCAGTACCCTTATTATTATTATATATTATTATCATTATTATTATCATATATTATTATCATATTTTGTAAATACTTATTGTATAGCTACAATTCTGGGTACAAAAAAATCGTTGTTGTTGTTGACTCTGCAGAACACTTTATAGTAGTTTTATAGATCTAGAATTGTTTAGGTAAATGTCGCTTTTGCATGACAATACGATCGATGTCCCTGTTCTAAAATTAGGACACAACCACTAGTCTTTCGTTTTGCCTCTTTTTCATACAAGGGTTTCTTATTGGGACTCAGATTACTATACAAAGCTTCTTTGAGTCTGATAGTTGCGTTAATTCAAATAGTGTTGCTTAGTGTTTTTAAACTTCAAAGTGGAAGAAAATAAAACTATTTTTGGCAATCCGTATCATCAACAGTCAAAAGACCAAAATATCGTCATTTCATTGCACGCAAACCAGTGATGAAACTTATAAGAATAGATCAGAATATAACTAAATTTGATTTGCACTTCAAAACTCGACCAGTCAAGAACTGAAGCGCATCCATCATAGATCGTGCAGCAAAGGACAAAGTTAAAAGGTATCGAATTTGGGAGTTATTGCAGGTTTTCATAGCCGCGCCATGTTAGGCAAAAGAGTTTTTATCAGGACAAGTCCTTTTTACGGTTTACGTGCAAGATGAAACTTGACGTTTCCTGTTCAAAATTAGTTTTTATAGTTTTTTTTTTGTTCTTTCAACCAAC
This sequence comes from Anthopleura xanthogrammica, assembly GCA_964019055.1. Lineage (NCBI taxonomy): Eukaryota > Metazoa > Cnidaria > Anthozoa > Actiniaria > Actiniidae > Anthopleura > Anthopleura xanthogrammica. The sequence goes on from OZ025211.1 coordinate 1,745,745, forward strand.
GTTATGGCATGGTCTTTTGTTATGTTCCCTAAGGAGAAAGCATTGCATAAAACTTTCAATACAAGTTAAGGCGCGATTACACGGAGTAATTTTCTCTGCAACTTGTCTTGAAACGGCGCTGCGGCACAAGTTGCAAGAAGGTTTTTTACACGGTGCAACGGAGTTGCAATCGTTCCCAAAAGAAGAAACGAATTCTCCTTTTTCCAACGATTGCTGCAACTTGTCTCGCAACATTGTTTTAATTCCACTGTAGATTACGCGCCGCAATATTCCCTGCGACTCAACGCCGTTGCGAGACAGGTGCTCCGTGTTATCACGCCCTTACTGCTACAAAAGTATTTTTGCTTTCGAAATGGATTGAAAAAAGTCTTTGAATTATTTCCTCAAACATTTTTTCTCTCTTTTTTTTTTCAGGATTCAAAGTGTAGCAAATCACCAGCATTTCTAGCATCTTTTATGATGGCGAAGACTTTTTCCTGCTTTCTCTTCTTGTTATCAGTCTTATGCTGTAATTGTCAAGGTGAGAAACATCCGGGCATTTAATTTCCGGAAATACACGTTTATTACTGTGCCCTAGGCAGTGGAGGACGAACAAACAAGTTATGCATCTATTTTATTTATTTGATTCGAATAAAACAAAAAAGCAAAAAAATAAAACAAAACAAAACCAAACCAAAACTGACCAAAACAAACAAACAAAAAGTGAGAGTTGATTATATTTTTTCTATGTAAAATCGAGATGATAGAAAAGCGCTGTGAGATTAAAATGTTCTTTAAGGTAAACCCAAAGCAGGGAAAACTATGCCTTTTTTGTTGAAACTATTAACTAGATGTTTCTTAATGTTTTGAAATTATTAAGAAAAAATAACCTTCGTCGCACCTCGTTAGCTCTGAAAATTAATCTCGCTATGCATCTGTTGCAAATTAATTTGACGGTCATATGCGTCTTCTGGTGAGACAGAGTGATTTTGATCCATGATGCTTTTGTTTTCTTGTTGTTTAGTTAACTTTTGTCTGCCTAATTTAAAACTAATTTCTTTTTTGAAAATATAATACTTGACTAGACCAAGAGTGCATAAATAAAGGAGTGAAACTTCTTAATACCACGCGCGCCATGTGAATTCCCGGTTGGGCTATTTTTAGCATCCAAAGTCGTTTGGTTGTTAATTTTTTTGATGACTACAGTTATGCTATGTTATGAACATTAATTCTATTATAATTTATAGATCTTTATACTGAATGGGAACCATGGAGCGAGTGCATGAATGATGAAAATGGACAAAGAGTTCGATACAGATTTCGAAACTGTATTGACGCTGACGACTGGGATTGTTGGGAAACCTGGCAATCTCAGGCGTGTAACGGTGAGTGTGGCTGGGAATGGTGGAGGCAGCCAATCACGAACACGCACGTGGACAAATCCTGCGCCAGCAAATCGTGGGCGACCCTGTAGAGGGGCAAGAATAAAACACAGAGTTGTGAATTGATAATTTGTCCCACACATAAGCGCAAAAGAAAAGTTGATATTATTTCGTAATTGTCACTTACAATTTGTTATAATTGGTAGCGAGAACCAGATCTGTGCAAATGATATTTGCGGTGAGAATGTGGAATACTTTTCACTGATACACAACAGACAACATGCTAATCAAGTTGACGCTTAACAATTCCAGAAATAGCATAATATATAATAATAATACATATATATATATATCTTTTTTATTATTATTATTTTTTAACATACCTTAATGTATGATTTATCTACGTATAAATTTCTTGTTATAATAATTTGATTTTCTTCTAATACTATTAAGTTTTATACCTTATTTTTTACAATATTTTTCCAACCTAAATTCATTCATATTACAGATACACAAATTTCCTATACTTATATCGCGACATTCTGTTTTTCCATTCTCATATTTTCTTTATTGATAAGGAATTTTACTATAAATTTTCTTTTCTGACTACAAATATCTATTTTTCCATAGCAATCATCTATCTATGTAGTATATATATTTCGTTATTTAGTTAGTATTATAGTAGTTTTAGGTCTCTATTTTACATATTCTTAACTAGATTATATATAGAGGTTCGAATGTATTCATCACGAGTCTCAGGCTCACTGTACATATCGACATTAAAGGGGCACTTGGATGAAAACGCCCGATATTTTGAAAGTCCGAATAGTTCAAGTATTTAAGAATAATATGACTCAATCATGATTATGAAAACCAGATTGGCAAAAGTTTTAGCCTAGGAGCCATTCGCAGTTGAGAAATTTTGGTTTAAAAACTAAAAGAACAATAGGGTTGAGTAAATGACGTCATTTACTCACAATTTAGATGCTGAAAAATATATATAATTTTTATCCGCAAATTTTGACTGTGAAGAAAATATGTTGCTTGGCTACTATTGGGGCCATATAGATTAGTTTAACCAAGTTTCAAGGCATTTCAAATTTTCATCGATTTTCATCCAAGTGTCCCTTTAAATAAAATTATCTATCTATCTATAGTAATTAATGATTTTCGAATTCTATGTTACTTTTCTTGCACAGTAGGCCGAAGGGATGGCAGATGGTCTTCTTGGGGTAGATGGACAAGATGTCAGGTCACGTGTGGTGGGGGCAGCCAATCACGAACGCGAACATGTACAAACCCTGCACCAGCCAATGGTGGACGAGATTGCCGGGGATCAAGAAGCCAGACACGTAGATGTGGAACCAACAATTGCCGTGAGTGCAAAAGAGTACACTTTAAGATCAAGTTAACTTATTAGAAGTAGTGGAGTGAGTGATGTGATCGTCCGGGTGAGTGTAGTCTTGAGAAAGACTGTTTTTGGTGGTGACTAACGTTTCGACAACCTGAGCAGAAGTCATCTTCAGAGTACAGTTGTGAATGAAAGACAGTAGATGGTATTTATAGCAAGTAGAAGTATTTGATGTGTTTTTGGTTTCCGGAATAAGAAAAGAGCCATATTGTCCACATAAAATGAGTTGCGGCATGTGTGCCACAATGCCCACAGGATGACCTACATTCACCATTCAAGTTCCAAGTAGCTCAATAGTTAGAGATTCCGACGTTTACGGAAGGTCGTAGGTCCAATTTCCATCTGGAGCTTAGACGTTTTCTGAGTTCGCTTTACATATTTTTTTACCAATTTCAATTCAGAAAGCGTTATTGTTTGTATTTCCCCCCCTGTCTGTTCAGCTTCTCTGTTCCCCATCTCAAGTTGAATATTTTTCATCTTGCCCTTGCAATTCCATTTTGGAAAGCCTGATCTAAAAACAGACCTCATCAATATAATTCCCAAACAGGTTGTCGAGCAGGTAGGACAGTTTTTGACAGATGTGGTCAGCGGTGTGTATGTTCAGCAAGTGGCACCTTAACCCGGTGTACTCGCATAAGAAAAGAGTTTACTGCAATGACAAGAGCTGAACGCGAACGATATATACGAGTAGTTAAAAGAGCATCTACCAATCGCAGGTTAGTAAAATTATCTTCTAATTATAATATTCTTACGACATTTGCTAGAAAAAAATTCTAGATCAATGGCTCTCTTTAATTTTGAGGTGTCATATGTTTTCTCATTTCAGACAATGTGTCATTTCATTGAACTGATAAGAAGATTTATTTTCGTTTGAGTCACATATATATTTAGCCTTCTTCTCATATAGTGTTACCAGGAATTATATTACTCAAGAGAATCACGAGAAAACATTGGTCCCAACTAAGTTAAACCGGAGATTTTTAGGATGAGACGATAAGCTATGCTAAAAAATCTCATGAAAGTAAACAAATTTTTTTTTTTTTTTCATTTTTTAGATACAAAGCCCAATATGACGCCCTTATCACGATTCACAAAAATTTCTTTAATGAGCTTCACACAGATGATGATTTTCTACCCTGGCATAGATGGTACATGCTAGAATACGAAAATCTCTTGAGGAGAATTGATTGTAAATTTACAGTGTCTTACTGGGACTGGAGCACTGTTTCACAAAGGCCCTGGTCAACATCGTCAAGTGCTCTTTGGTATTCAGGCAGCAGTGGTTTTGGCGGGAACGGCAGTCCAGGAGGAAGTTGTGTTAAAAATGGTCCCTTCAGGGAGGGCGAGTGGCAACTTGTACCTTCAGCTGGATCCCCAAGGTGCTTAAGACGAAAGTTTGATAACCTGACTCCAAGCTGTAGAGCTGTGAGGAGGCTAATACAGTTTCGAGCAAGCCAATCAAGTGAATTCATAGATGGAATTGATGGAATCCATGGCACAGTTCATTGTTTAATAGGTGGGACTATGTGTACAAGAGATTCTGCAAGTGCACCGGAATTCTTTTTACACCATGGCATGGTGGACAAGGTACGTATAAATGATAAACTTTTGTTTATTTGTTTGTTTCTTTTATTTATTTATTTTTGACTAAATTGCTAACTTCATTTGTAGTTATTGGGAGCTTTCTTTAAACACTAAACATAAACGGAAAGTTTCTATTGGTTTTCCCCACAACATGCATGGCTGTCGTATATATATATATTTATTCCACACCATAGAAATTACAGCCAATCATAAAGTTAAGCAGGAAAGCCGTTGTATATTCGTCGGTATTTCATTCTTCCTTCCCATCATGCATTGCGCGTTGAATCTACCCAATTGTATTTTCTATGGGCTGGGATAAAATGGTTATACAATGTTTTCTCGTAGCATACCGTGGATATCCCACTCGTCACTTGTTTTTTCTTTGTATACACACTCGCCTAAAGGCTCGTGTGTATACTAGAAACTACAAGTGACTCGTGGGATATTCCAAGCTATGGCACTCGAAACCATTGTATAACTAGTATATATATGCCTAACCAAAAAAATTCTGCAACTTTCGATATATAAATTTTAATTTGTTCCTCTATTGTTTCGCCTTTCGAGAACAAAAGATATATATATAAGCTCCTTTAAGCGGACGACCCAAACCATTGTGTATTTTGAAGATATATGTTGTATGTTGTATTAAATTTGTTTGTTTCAATAATGGGCTTAGATTTGGGAAGACTGGCAGAAGAGAAGCAGTGCTCACAGAACAGCGCATTTTGCATCGCTTACCAAAGGCCTTCCTAGAACCAATGGCGTTCTTGCACGCCAACTAATCTACAACACAGCATTGCCTGGTGGTGTCAGAGTGGAGTATGCTCGTGGAAGAAGAGGATGTGCGGCTGCAAGACCTAGTCGTAAGTAATGACCATCCTTCCCTTCAAAAATCCTTCAAAATCTATCGAATCCTATGAAATAACTTCTGGGCAAAGAGCAACCTCTAAATCAAAGTCGGGATACGCCTATTACAGTAAACTCACAAAACTTAATTGAAGCGTCTTGAGCTTCTCACATTGTTGGCCAATTTTCTTGATTATTATTGATTCTGTAATTATTAAATATGTATAGGAAATACCACCGTTGGAGAAGAATTAATGAAAAATACCACGGGTATTGATGAAAGCTGCTTGATACCACGAGTGCTTAGCACGAGTGGTATTAAGCATTTTTCATCAAATACAAGTGGTATTTTTCATTAATTTTAATTTTCGAGAACTTAGGTGGTATTTTCTTTTAATAATACATCTACATAAAATACTTGTTTCTGAACAACAAAACAAGGTATAAAGTTCCCGGATGTGTGCAATTAATTAATTGCACGGATAAAGAGAAAATTCACAATCAATCAGCCAATCAGAAACAGGTATTTTATGTAGATGTGTTATTATGTAGAAAAACATACCGAGATTTACTCAGTAAAATCCTGTGTAATAAATGTTCGTTCGTTCACTTTTCCCAACCAATCACAATGCGCGTATCGCTTTTTTACGTGTGAGAAAAACGATACTACCAATCAGAAGCCGGCAGCAACGGGCTGTTCTTTTCGTGTTCTTTCGTGTGAGACTTTCGTGTGAGACTTTCGTGTGAGACTTTCGTGTGAGACTTTCGTGTGAGACTTTATCGCTCCAATAATATTTTTTATTCTTTTGTACCCCTCTTCACTTCTTTGTTTTTGATTCCTTTTGATATGGATTAATTAGTTTTTTACCTTGGTCCGTGATTTTCTTATATCTATGCAAAATAATATATCTAAGTTGATTGATTGATTGATAAGTTCTTGTCTTGATTTTCAGACCCCGTTTGTGTAATGCGTAAGGGCCGTCGTGTTTGTAGATTTAGGAAACCGCTACCTACACGACGCATCAAGCTAAGCAAAGAAGCAATCAAGATGTTTGGATTCTCTCCAAAGAAAGCAGCCGAGATTAATAAAGTGTTGGCCGGTCTTTAGTCGAGACAATTTCCTCGTCCTTTTCCGTTGGCCATCTTTGCTCTTGAATATTAATCGGGCGATAATTTTTTGTCGATACATCTTGTTACAGATAATTAAAATAATAAATTAAAGGTGAACTTTTCTAACAATATAAGCAGGATAAAAGTCACATGCAATTGAATGTAAGGACCACAGATTAAATGCAAAAAAATAATTTTCAGTTTGACTGATTTTGGTGGGTGTTGCAATCATTATTAGTTAAAGAGCTTTTAAGTGTAACGTCAATCGAATGAAAAAACGACCTCCGGGTCGAAAACGAAAAGTAGTTTTATGTCACTGAGAATAGTTTCCGCTCTATTTCAGAACTAGTGGTTTTTGTGTGTGAGCAGTTGGACCCGGAAATACGTCATAACCTAACAGCCCTATAGCTTGTAATTTCAGCACTGGTAACATCTTCCTTATGTCAGCCTACCGCTTTATAAAATGCTCAGGCAAATAGTAAGAATAAAATTAAAGTATTTTGTTTCTCATTCATATAAAGTGGAAAGTATTTCTTGGGTCTTTTGGAACCTGAGGCCTCGTTACCAGAGCAATAATTTCATCTGACCGACACTCATGAGTACCTCGTCTTAAAATGATAAATTGTTTATTGATTTTGACAGACTTCCAAATCTTTTTATAGAAACTCTGTAGCTCAAAAACATTGCAATCAGTAAATGATCTGGTTACCATCGTGCACGCCATGACAAAAACCCTTGGGCTTAATGCTTTCCCATTTGCAGTCCAATTCGATATAAATTCGGACTTCGTACGTCTTTATTTGAGTTGGATCCATTTGATAATTGTTCTAAGAGTTACCGACACCAAAAAATAATAGCACTTAAAGGGAAATTCAATAACAAGCAAAATTGAGTGAAAAAAACTCACAAATAAAAACTTACATACAAATAGTCGATCAGCACACCAAACACTTAGCAGTATGCAAGGCACAATATTTCTTATGTTTCGATGGCGGATTTATAAGACCCTAAAATAACTCGGCCACCATTAATCAACGCATAGACATTTATAGCCTCACAGGTTTATAACATCACGTCATCACGTAGTACAACTATTTTCTTATCAGTCTAGATAGATGGGACAGTTTAAGTGGTTTTGAAGACGTTTTGGTATAGGTCACAGGCGATCATAAAGAGCGTAACACTGCCACTGAAACATACTGAGAAAAAAGCGTTAAATAAGTTTATTTTATCTTCTTGCAAACTGTGGAATTTTAGGACCGACAGTCTATTGAGACTCATCGATTTTTTTTAGTTTTTTTTTTCTGGTTCAAAATAACTCACCCTGGAGTCAGAAAGTTCAAAACAGGGCACCTCACCATTTCAAGTATATGATCATTATTATCATTATCATCTTTAGCAACCATGAGCATGCATTGGTCAGGTATTATTCATACCCAAGTGTATGATAAATGGATCAGTTTCAAAAAAGAGAACTATATAAACACAACTTACTAAAGTCTTTTGCCGCTTTTCCCCCCAGAGGTTCCGCCAACAGACTCCACAGTTCCAGATATCTAAGCGGTAGCTAAGTTAAAAGGTTTATCAGTTGTGGTGCAAGGGATAATTAACTTTCGTGAAGCAATCCGCAGGAGAAGGTATTTTCGTCCATTACGTACAGTATTAATTTTGATTATTGCTTGTGGTTTAAATTTTAATGGTAGGATTGAAAGGATGCATTTGAATTAGAATTTATTGCGATTTGCTTGTTTCATATTTAATTTCATCTAGCTTTAAACAATGCCAAAGAACATCCACAGCATTCTAATTGTTCTCGCAACTTTGTGCTGTGAAATGGTTGTCTACGCCCACCACAATGGTAAGGGAAAAAGATTCAAAAGAATAACATGATACTCTTACGAGGATTGACAAAAAGACAAAACAAGGACAAACAGAAAAGAAAATCTAACAGTACAAAAAAAAAAAATCGCACACAATGTTCAGCAACAACACTGAGCAAGCTGCAGCTAACAGCTGTCAAACTTTCTGCAAGTTTTGGATGGAATTAGATTTTGTCAAGAGAGCAATTTATGCTCTCTTGGTTTTGTTCCTGTTTGATCCAATTACCCAATTATTTTTACCTACCGGCAGTTGTCTACCAAAAAACTTTCAGTAGAGTTACGTCATTAAAGTACTTTACAGCGCTACGAGCAAAGGTGTGACCTTATTTAGTGTATTTTCATACTTCTCTGACAGGATTTTCTACGTTAAACCGACACATTTCGATGCAAAGCTGGCGGCTGGTTTACCAAATAAGGCGTCTAAGTTTGCTTGCAAAAAGGCCGTGCATAGAAGTATGCGAATACATTAAATGGGATGATACTTTTGCTGGTCGCGCTGTAATAGACCTCTTTACCTGTTGTGCCCATTTCAGACCATGTGATACAACTCTTGGGAGTTGATTCTTTCAGGTGTAAATATTTTAAGAAAAGAAGATTTCTTAAGGGAATGTCATGTGTGACATGTGGTCTGAAATGGGCAAATGAAGGTAAAGAGGTCGATTGATATCTGCGGAAAAAAAATGAGACTGAAAATTTTGAAAAGGTTCCGAAAAGCAAAAAGGGACTTTTCTGAGTTCGATAGGCATGTCCCATTGCGGTCTAGCATTGGCATAAATAGCACGTACCCTATAAGGCACGATGAACAAAAGAGGTACCGAAGCTAGAATATAATGTTATCTCAGACAAGAAAGTTTCCATATTACTTTTCCGTATTAATTTTGTTATTATTCCAATCACACAGCTTATTACTATGGTTACCGTAAAGATGACATTTACAACCAATGGCAATCGTGGTGTAAGTGCAGTAAGACCTGTGGAGGGGGTAAAAGATGGAGATATCGAGACTGTCTGGATGGATACTATTGGGATTGCTGGGATACGTGGCAGACACAAACGTGTAACACTTATCCATGTCCAACAGGTAAAATATGTTTGTATCTCAAGCAGGTGTAGTTAGACAATATGAAGACTATAGCGAGAGTGATGGATGAACTACAAGTGATAACCACTGAAGGACAAGGTCAAAATAAAATAATTCCCTACTCTTGATGATTGAAGTCAATTTTGTTCCTAATAATTTCCGTCATTGTTAAGCCTCAGGTAGATTTTAATTAATGCAAGGGGTTTATATAACGCTATACGGTTTGGATTCTCTATTGGTACTGTCTTTAATAGAAATAGCAAATGGATTATATCTCTTTGCTGTCTTACATGAACAAAACTATTTCTCGGTTCTCTACTTTGTTTAGAGTGCTTCTCTGAGTTTGCTAGAGAACTTGTCTTCCCTTAAAAAAAACAACCGAATAACATTTCTAGATTCCATCACAGGCACAAGAAAAGCCCTAGACTACAAATTGCACCAGACTACAAATTTACTTCTTTCTTTCTTTCTGTTTTTATTTTTATTTTTATAATAACATGGGTTTGACTTACCGAATTACACAAAGGACATAACGAATCTCTAAAATCTCTATCATAGGAATAAACGGTGGTTGGTGCTCATGGGGTTCATGGACGTCATGTTCGGTCACGTGTGGTGGAGGCAGCCAATCACGAAGACGCACGTGTACTAAACCTGCACCAGCCAATGGCGGGAAGTATTGTGAAGGTTCTGGGCTACAGACACAAAGTTGTGCAGCATTTACATGTGCCCCAGGTAAATAGGACATAGAAAAAATGTTTCACATTATTTTTTACTATGGCTTTGCATTGATAAAAGTATTTCTTTCGCTAAAAATATCTTGCAGCTATGATAAATGGAGGCTGGTCTTCGTGGAGTCAATGGTCCTCTTGTTCGGTCACGTGTGGTGGAGGTAGCCAATCACGAACACGCACGTGTACCAACCCTGCATCAGCCAATGGTGGGAAAGACTGTAAAGGAGCCAGTTCAGAAACACAAACATGTGGAACAACACTATGTCCCGGTAATATGGCGAAAGTATTGCATATTTCTAATAAAAGAATTTATATAATAATCTTAAATGATGTGCTAGCATATCTTATCTTTAATTAAAGTGGATGGAAAATGGACTGATTGGACAGCATGGTCATCTTGTCCAGTCACGTGTGGCGGTGGCAGCCAATCACGAACACGCACGTGTACCAACCCTGCACCAGCCAATGGCGGAAAAGGCTGTGCAGGTATTGCATCTCAGACGAAGATATGTGCAGCAACTACATGCCCACCACGTAAGTCGAAGCTACTTGCTTAATTGGCAAGTTCTGTAGCAATTAATTTTTTTTTAGGATATCGATTAATTACCTCATTTCAAGGGGAAAATTCTTTAAATACGGTGTCGTACGTAGGTCTCATTGATTTTGAGAATATTTTTGTTTCTTCTAAGTTGAAAATTCTTGTTGACATTTACAGGACTTTCTCCTTTTTTCAGCTAAGATAGACGCAAACTGGTCTTCATGGAGTCAATGGTCTTCATGTTCTGTCACGTGTGGTGGAGGCAGCCAATCACGAACACGCACGTGTACAAACCCTGCACCAGCCAATGGTGGACGAGATTGCCAGGGATCAAGTAGCGAGACACAGAGATGTGCAGCAACTACATGCCCACCACGTAAGTAAAGGATTGGATTAATTAAGACAAACAAACTTGTTATTGTTATTGTTATCGCTAATCAATACCGCAAGCACACTTGTAGCGCAGCTCAACGGGGTCGAAATGAAAGCATGAAAACATACTTTCAATTATCAAGTTACACTGTATTATAAAGAAATTTTAATAGAAGGAATTACGGCAACGCTGCTATGTTTTTGTACGAAAAGGAAGTTTCCCTTTTTAAGGGCGAAAATTTCTAATGTTTTGACTAACAAAATGACTGCCACTACCCCCACCCCCTATCGTTAAGATATCTGTTTTTTACAGCTAAGATAAATGGAGGCTGGTCCTTATGGACGTCTTGGATATCATGCTCCGTGACGTGTGGTGGGGGAAGCCGATTACGAGCACGTATTTGCAACAACCCTGCACCAGCCAATGGCGGACGAAACTGCCAGGGAATACGCATAGAGACTCAGGAATGTGGAACAAATAAGTGCCCTTCTAGTAAGTGAAATATCACAAGTGTTGTTTTATTCACTGGTTTCTTATTGTTGACTTTGAGGAGCACTTTGCATTAATATAGTAGATTGTTATCCTTCACTGCACATGAAAGCTATTTTATTCATGAAATGTGCCCCTCAAATTTGATGCCAAATCGAAATGCTTTATGGGTCTTAAGATTAAAGCAGTGTATCTTTGTTCTGATTTTAAATACAATTGTACTTGTTAGTAATTGATGGGGGATGGTCGTTATGGAGTTCATGGAATTCTTGTTCGAAAACATGCTCTCGTGGATACAAGTCACGAGCACGCACGTGTACAAACCCTGCACCAGCCAATGGTGGTATAAACTGTGGTGGACCCAGTGCACAAAGACAAGCTTGTGCAATCCACTCGTGTCCACCAGGTAAGTTCTATTTTTGGCAATTTAAAGTGGATCATTTTCTTTATTAAGCTTTTTTTCTTGGTTATTAGTGATAAACGGAGGATGGTCTTTATGGTCTTCTTGGACGTCCTGTCCAGTCACGTGTGGTGGAGGTAATCAATCACGAACACGCACGTGTACAAACCCTACACCAGTCAATGGTGGACGAAACTGTGCTGGACGTAATTCAGATTCACAAGCTTGCGCAGTAAATTCGTGTCCACCAGGTTAGTATTATTCCCCTGTTTACTACCTCATAAGTGGAATATTTATGATAATACTTATTATTTAATTGCCAGTAACAAATGGTGCATGGTCTTCTTGGAGTCAATGGACATCATGTCCAGTAACGTGTGGTGGAGGTAGTCAATCACGAGCACGCACGTGTACAAACCCTGCACCAGCCAATGGTGGTATAGACTGTAGTGGACCCAGTGCACAAAGACAAGCTTGTGCAATCCACTCGTGTCCACAAGGTAAGTTCTATTTTTGGCAAAGTTGTATCGTATTTAGAGTGGATCTAGCTTTTTCTCTCTTGATTATCAGTGATAAATGGTGGATGGTCTTCATGGAGTGGATGGACGAGATGTTCTGTCACGTGTGGTGGAGGCAGCCAATCACGAACACGCACGTGTACAAACCCTGCACCAGCCAATGGCGGACGTAATTGCCTTGGGATCAGCTCAGAAACACAAGCTTGTGAAGTGCAGCTTTGCCCAGGTTTGTCACAAAGTCTCAACAGTTACGTTTCTGAACAAGTACACGCACCTTTCTAGTGGATATGCAAGACTACTGTCCTTGTTAGCCTGAGTTCATTGGCTTTCAAAAAAAACTTGTCTAATGAAATATTTGGCAAAATTTTCATTTAAACTTTATTTTTTATATATATCAGGTTGCCAAGCAGGTCAGACAGTTTTTGATAATTGTGGTCAGCGGTGTGTATGTTCAGCAAGTGGCACCTTGACCCAGTGTACTCGCATCAGAAAAGAGTTTACTGCCATGACAACGGCTGAACGTGAACGATACGTACAAGCTGTTAAAACAGCATCTACTGATGCAAGGTATGTTTCTCAGTAACAGAAAACGTCTTATAAGAACATTATTCAAATTTCCCAGTTCTCCATTTTCTCTGGTTGAACAACATTTAATCATACAAGGCATGTTTTAATCTTAATTTCACTTTTCCCCATTTTATTTTTTTCCCGCACGTTTTGTTGGAATACATTTTTTTTGTGCAGCTAAATTGGCTTATATCGATAAGATGTCTGTAGATTTGGTGGGAACGTTTGTGTCAAGATGCCAGCGCTCGCCTCAAACTATGGAAGTTTGAACATTATAATATTTGTTAACATTATTAGGTTTAAGGGCCAGTACGACACTCTTGTTGGATTCGGAAAAACCTTTTTGAAAAGCATTGACAAGAAGGAAAATTTTCTTCCATGGCATCGGTGGTACCTTCTCCAGTACGAAAATCTTCTTAAACAGATTGACTGTAACATCACCGTACCTTACTGGAACTGGACAGCTGTTTCTGGAAAACCCTGGGGTACATCGCCAAATGACCTTTGGTATTCTGGGGACAGTGGTTTTGGAGGTAACGGTGCTCCAACTAACAACTGTGTACAAACTGGTCCCTTCAGGGAGGGGGTATGGGAGCTTGCTCCTTCGGCATCACTCCCACGATGCCTGAAGAGGGAGTTTACTGACGACCCGCCAGGCATCGCTGACCTGGTGAAGCTGTTAAATTTACAACCTTCGCAGTTCGATTCCTTTGAGCTTGATCTCCGTATATCATTCAGCGATTACGTTCAGTGTACGATTGGTGGTACGATGTGTTCAGAAGATAATGTAGCTGCGCCTGAATCCCCACTGATTCACGGCATGGTCGATAAGGTAAATCTTACTATTGATCTTTACACAATATACAATCTAAGGAAACAGGGACCAGTGAAGGGGTGGATGAACATGGGGCTAGGGGGAGGGGGTTTACGATATATTATAAAAACTATAAATATAAATCGTCTATATACAGTTCCTAGCTAAAATACATATTGAAAAGGAATTTCCTCAGTCCTTCCTTAAAAGTTCACAGACAGCTAGTATCGGTGATGGCTCGCGGGAGCGAGTTCCAAAGGCTAATAGCGCGGTATAAAAAAGTGCCATGTCCCGAAGCCGATCTGTAAGCTGGGGTATTTAGACTATTCTTATTCCTAGTATCGTGGTCGTGTTCAGAATACCGTGTTACAAACTGATCACTAAGATAACTAGGGGCTAATCCCTTGACACACTTGAACGCGAAAATACCATCTTTATACATCAGAGTACTGCTTACAGAGAGCCAGCTTAGTTCTCTGAGGACCGGTGTTATGTGGTCAAACTTTCGTGTATTAGTAATGATTCTTGCTGCAAAATTCTGTACTCTTTGCAGCTTCAAGATGTTTTTCTTCGATGTATTACACCATACTGATGAGCAGTAGTATAATCGGCTAAAAACTAAAGCGTTCACAGCATTTTCCAATCTTCTGGTGTCAAAGAGATGTTTCACTCTATTTATTTGACATAAACGACCAATACATGTTGACACAGTGTTAGTGATGTGTTCGATCGTAGCTTAACATGGAGTCTACTTGCAGAGGAAGCCGAAATAATCTATTTTCCGAGCAGGATGACATGAAAGTCAGCAGGTAGTTTTTTCAGCATCTGTTGGGTGCCCAACACCAACAGCCTAGTCTTGTCCGCGTTTATTAGGAGCACCAAGCGGCAACAAGTCCTCATTAATCTGCTGAACCAAATTATTGTATTTGCAAATGCTACCGGAAAACAAAGAAAATATACTGAAGGGAATGACATGTGATCGTCAATAGGAAAAAGCGAATTATTGGTCTATCTTCCAATATCCGCCATCAACATTCAAACTCATCTCCAAGATTTAAAAAAAATCGATAAGCAGTCGATGAGTACTAATTATTGGTTAGCGAAGAAATATAATTTTTACTCTTATCTAGAGTCAACCTCTCTTAAATTTTAGCATAAAAATTGGCACTCATATAATGGTAAGAAGTTGTTTTCATAAGTAAACAAAGAAACAATACTCAAGGGAATGACGCATGGCAGTGGCGGATCTAGGGGTAGTGCGACGGGGTCTGCTGCACCCGTTTTTTTTTTCAACGCCATTTTTTTTTTTTTTTAAGGTTTAAATTTTTGGATATCCAGAAAAATATATTTTGTAAATTTTGATAATATGACGTCATAGCAATCTATTCCCCGATCTGGACCCCGTTTTGAAAAACCCTGGATCCGCCACTGCATGGTCCTAAATGGGAAAATAGGAATTTTAACGATTGTAAAGAATAAATATTTTTGTTATTTCTAGATTTGGGCTGACTGGCAAACGAAAAGCACACGACACAAGACAGTGTTTTTCCCGAAGGTAACTACATCGATGCCAGGAACGTCTGGACTCCTTCCCAGTCAGCTCATCGATAACACGGCATTACCTGGCGGAGCGAAGGTTGAGTACGCGTAATGATGTGTCCATTGCGCATGCGTATACCAAGAAACAAAAAAAAATTAAAAGAAGTAGAAGTCAAATATAATTATAACAATAATAATATGACTTTATTTAACGACGGTAGATATAAGTTACTGGTTGTCCAGTAGTTAACATTATGGCCTTCTTACGTAGTAAGTTAAAATGGGAAAATGGCAATAGTTAATTCAAAATGAATTAAATAATAGTTAATAAATATATTATACGAAGAAACATGTGAATATTGATTTGTTCTATTTTCTCTTCCAAGCAAAATGTAATACGATATTACCATGCATTTTGATGTCCAAAAAGGTAGTTCAATAAACAAATAATTAATATATATAAAAACAGTCATTAAACGAAACTCAGAAAAAAAATTAAACGCCAGTCACTGAATATTCTTTTTGTTTCTTTACTACTAACTAAAGCAGACTATTCTACGCTGCGCTACTTGACTAGCTACTTGATATGAAATGATATAATGGGTTTATTTGAAAACTTAACAAAACGTTTTTAACAGCATTCATGCGAGGTATGCTTCAAATAAGTTGCAGACTGATGAAATTTCGTACAAAACTGTTTGTGCTCCCAGTACCTAAAAGTCCCGTGTTTATTGTCAAAATAAAGATTCTGAACGCCATGTTTTTTCTTTTCAGCATTCACTACTACTCATGCACTCTAACTAAAGTCGGGCTGCACGCAGGCTAGTACTCACATATGAAATATATTTCCTAAGACCAAAGCGTTGGTCAAAAATTCTACAGGTAAAAAAAGAAAATGTTGTGTCGTGATCAAAAGCTTAAAACAATAAAATATTTTAATTTAGCCAAGTACATGAATATACATGAGAATAAGAGGGGTAATTTGAGAATCAAAATATACAAAAAAAAATCATAACCATGAAAAATATTCTAGTAACTGAAGAAAATAAGGTCTTTAAAAAAGAAGAAGAAAAAGAAGAAGATTTCTGTTGGCCTTGGATCGGCCGTTCCTGGGTCTCCTGTTATCGGCGTTGAGTGACTGAAAAAGCTGTATATCTAGCCTGCTTATCTAGCTTTGAATTCCTAGAGTTTTTATCATTTTTTAGGTCTATCCGTATTATCTTTAGTCTATTTTTTATTCTTATTACTATTGAGGATTTTTATTATACCCAGTTGTGATGCCTTAGAACTGTTTATTATTATTATTATTATTATTATTATTATTATTATTATTATTATTATTATTATTATTATTATTAAGAAGAAGCAAGAAGCAAGAAGAAGAAGAAAATAATTAAAAAGAAAGAGAGAAAGAGAGAACAAATTTCTCAATATACGATATGAGACGTGTTTGACACACACCTTGAATCAGGTCGGTGAGGAGCTCGATTTTTATAAAAATTGTAATTTTAATTTTTAACCGAGATGACACTGAAACACCTGCATGACTTGTACGATGAATGCCTGTAAGTAAAATCGAAAACAGAATTGCAGACGAGAATAGCTTAGAGTAGTAAGCAGGTGTGATGACTTCAAACTTTGTTACTGTGTGTTAGACCCTTTAAAGTTGTGTTCGATTAGTTTTTGAGCTCACCACTGAAGAAACGAGAAACATAAATTTGTGTATCCAGGGAAACATCGAAACAAACAAACAAAAAAAGGTCTCAAAATAAAATTAAAAGATTAATTAGAGTTTCATATTAAAAGTTTACAACAGTGCCTGAAAAAGGTGATAAAATCTATTAACTCTCCTCTATAAATTTATTTTTTCATTAAACTTTCTTTATTGATATTTTTAACTTAAACGATCTTTAGGGACCATTCTGACAATATCTACTTTGAAACACCTTGAGAACAGAAAACTCATCGAGTTGAATGACATTTAATCTTGAAAGGTGATGACCGTTTACAATTACTTATTTTAATAGTTCATCCCTAAGTTATGTTATATATTTCGAATGAAAATATCAAAATAAAATCGGACTTATAAAAGTTTATATCTGAGATAAATCTTGATTATTTAATGCGTCACCCTCTTTGAATAAAGTTTATTGTATAGTATTGTATTGTATTGTATAGAGGTTTTTGATATTTCATATATACATTTATTATGATATTCATCATTGAGTGGGAAAATAAAATAAAGAAATAACCGTTTCACGAGTTTTGAAAATATATTGAATTTTAACTTATGCTTCTAAAGAGACATTTGTCCAGGTAATCTTGGTGTCCTGAATAGAACTTTACAAGTTAATCCTTTACCATTACTAACAGTGATCAAAATCGCCGCAAAAATCGCACCTAAAATCGCTGCAAAAATCGCCCGTGTGAACGGGCCTTAAGGATGACACCTAAGCTTTGCAAATTTTCTGGATTCTGATTGGCTGATATTTGTTCTCAGATAAGCTGGAGGGACACAAGCAGCGCCTTTTGAAATTCGCCACGCTAATAAAAAGGTGGAAACATTCAAAAATAAAACTAGGTTAAAAATATGACACATTAGAGAAAGCTTTCATTAACCGATATCGATAAAACATATGAAAAATGCGAAGATAGTCTAAATGTCTATTATAAGCTATTTATGAAAGTGAAATTAATAATATCATATTGGTTGAAATTGGAAAGCGGGTGAAAATTAATTACAAGTTGCACTTGTCGAATATAAAGTCAACTGACATAGAATTAATGAACTTATAAGCAAGTACTAATGAATAACAATTTCTTCTATAAAACACTGATGCTAACAAAGACACCATAGATGACGAAGATAATATCAGAAACAACAACCTGAGATCTAGAAGACGATGGAGGTGATGATGAAGTAAGAACAAGGACAACAAGAAGAACGAGAAGAACAAGAACAAGAACAAGAACAACAAGAACAATTAAGAAAAAAAAAAGCGGAGACAAAGAATAAACAAGCATAGTTTCAGAAATCCGCAAAATGAATGACATTCAAGATGACAGGTGCGTATATGATAAAGATGTGTTTGACCACCCAACTCATCGTTTAGTAATGTCTACTATGCACTCGGCTGCAGCACTGGTAACAACAGTTTTAAACTTTCTGATCCTGATCTCCATCTGGAAGACACCATCGCTTCACAAAGCTTCCTACATCCTGATAGGAAGTCTTGCTCTTTCTGATCTCCTAGTTGGAGCCATCGGACAACCACTAGTGGTTGCTGAAAATATCGCTGCCATAAGAGGCTGGTCCCCGAAAGTTCACTGTGTAGTTTTAAAATGCGCCACAATTGTGGGTTACGCATTAGGCGCCATTTCTCTGATAACTCTGACGGCCATAAGCTTGGACCGTTTGCTAGCAGTCAAGTTAAGGAACAGATATCAAAGTATCGTAACAAAGAAGCGTGTACTTTTTATATTACTAATATGTTGGATCATATCATGTGTTGTTTCAGCTACACTGTTTGGTAAACTAAGTTGGAATTATGATAATTCGTTTGCTTTGATGCTCTTTGGTGGAATATTAGCTTTCATTTTAGTCGTTATCATCGCCGTTTGTTATTCGATAGCCTTCTACAGCTTACGAAAGATCACCTCCTCTTCAGTATCTCCAAGTGTCCAGAACGACGAAACAGGTGCAGGTCCAAGTTCCAACATTGATGTCTCCAAATACAGAAAATCCCTTATCACCATGTTTATTGTTTTTATTTTTACCATTCTTTTTTATACGCCATTTGTTTGCATTTTAATTTCTTTCGCGACCCTCGCTGATAAGTTCCCATCAAAGATATCTGGATACATAATGTACACTTCAAGTGTTACTGTAGCCGAGCTCATCGCACTTCTAAACTCGGCGATGAATCCTCTTCTGTACTTGTGGCGCATTCGAGACATTCGAGAAGCAGTAAAGACCACAGTCAAAACAGCTTTTAAAATATTCTAGCTTTGGCCATGAACATGTTAGTAATGGGATCGACAGTCACCGCTTCGCCATACAATGTCCGGAACTTTTGAACCACAGGCTGAATGACAATCCTTGTTTTGCAAGACCACAGTCAAAACAGCTTTTACAGTACTTCCACTTTTGCAATGCTGGTCATGAAACCTTACATTGACGCAACTACAAGAAAGACCACCGACCACGAACAGATTCTGATTGCTTTTGCGAAGATCGGAGAGCATGGTAAAACTAGCGAATCTCGACGAACATCTTCAAGAGATACGAGCAGAGAACTAACAAACATTTGGAATCTCGTCAATAGTATATATTCGTAGTCTTTTAAAACTCTGGCAAAATGTTTAGAGATAGATAGAGATCATCACATGTAAAGATCCTGATATCCTTTCTATTCACGAGTTGCCCGTATCATATCGCGAACGAGCGAGTCCGCGAGTGAGTTTTGTTTTATACACATTTAGGGTCGATTATGTATGATTATATATCGTGAGATTTTATTGGAAAGTTTACTTTCAAGTTATATCGTATCACTTCACTGATATTTTTTTTAATCACGGCTTTATTTCACGGATATCGACCCTAAATGAGTAATAAAATTAATTATAAACAGCCATCACATTTCAAGATGAAATGGTCATTCACTCGATCGATTTCCTAGAACTCTCAAGGTGCTTCAACGTCAAATAATGCTCCCTACTTCAATTTTGACATTTTAGAAACGTAACAAATCCTTCGAGGGGTGCTGAAAGAAAAGCTTTTATTTTATAATCGACTTTCTGGTTAATAGACTCTGTTACTTTGCTAAGCGGAGGTACAGCTTACTTTTGCTAAGCGATTACTTCCATGGCGAGAAATTATTGACACGCACGCGCAGTAGATGCCCTGAGTTTGCAAAACAAAATGGTCGATCAGCGTATAGACATTGTTTGGGATAAAAGTCAAAAATGATATTTTCTCATATGTGACCAGGAATTTCCAAAATGTTCTATCTGATCTTGCTTGTAGACACCGAGAGCAAACTCGTCTGTCAAACTCATCGATAGGCTATATCCTTGTATATTTTTGTGGTATGAGCACAATTTCTCCGAAGTGGAATCAAGAAGGCATTGTATGGCGATGATCCACACCACCATTTTTCAAGAGAACACAAAACAGATTTGAAAGATGTTCTATGTTCTCCAACTTGCCAAGTCGTTGCACTTATTAGTTTAAAAATTCCAACAATAAAATATCCGTTGCGGTATAAGGATATACGTTTGAAGGGTTTTGAACAACGCGCATAACTGAAGATAATTTATTTAATATAAACAATACTTTTAACAATGTATAATTTTCTCCAGCGATGTGCGATGCGTGACTTTAAAAATATATATATCTCAAAAGTTTGGATAGGATAAACTGTAGAAATTTCCCCACTATTCTAGATATAGCTATGATCGATGGATGTAGGAAGTTTAAAGAAACAACTTGGCGCCGTTTCAAAGAGTTCGGCGAAATTGTGATTTTGGGAAAAAACTCTCATTTCGATGTATCTAACGGCCTTTAGTAAATAAATATTCATTAAACGAATGATTAAGATTTATCGCTGATTTTTCGTTATACGAGCAATACCTAAAAATAGATATTTCAAAAATTCAAGACAATCTATTAAATGGTGATCTTCCTACGATACAGCACAATACTTTGTATGCGTCAAATTTTTGTTTCCATTTTAGACGATCGCCATAACTTTTTTCCTGCCCAAAATTTGCCATTCAAAGTTGTACACAAGCTGTACCTGTAATAGGTGATGAGATTCTGAAACTTTCAGAAAAATCGTACGCGAGGATAAGGAGAAAAAAGCCAAAGACTAAGAATAGAATTGTTTGAATTTCCGCCCTCATAAGTCATCCATTTAGAAAATATGAAAATAAAGTACACTGATAAAACTTAGGATAATTACATTACAATATATGAAAAATTCAGTTAAACTGACGCTATAGTTTTGCTAATCGAGAGAGAATAAAGTTGAGCAAAATTCGCACTGAATTAGTTAGAAGTCCGAACTAGGCTTTCTTGTTTACTAAGCAGCTTTATGTCAGCAGCCAATCAGAAGCCACGATTATGTGAACATGATTGACGGCTGATTTTGTCATGAATAATTGTCTCCGTCCATTGATGTCCAAAATTTCTCGCCATGTAAAGGACTTGAGAAGGTTGATCTTATGCCCCCTGAAGCTCTACTAACGATTCGAATGTAGAGATATAATGAAGAGGGATCGCGTTGGCGACGATATGTTTGCTGCGAACATGATACAATGAGCTAGACAAGATTGGCACATTTTGGTCACACTAGTGGCCGTTTATTAACAATTAAATAAGACTTTTGAAATGTCCACAAAAATTCTTACAAATGTTCACAGCAAAAGTGAGGGCAAAAGCGCCACTGATCACGATGTAATATCCCTCAAAGGGAAGTGAAGGGGAAGATGGTGGTGAAAACTTTCTCTTCGAGGTTGTTGCTTCTTTTGATCATGAGGTTGTAACGAGCAAAAGAGGTCAGATGCTAAGTTGCACAATCTCAAGTCTGGCGAAATTACCATGTGACCGGAAGTAACGCGTTGGGTGCATAGAACTATTTACTTCCGTTGGTAATTAAATGTCCTTTCAGATTTATCTTTTATAGTTTATTATTCTTTTAAAAATCCTTATTATTGCAAAGACATTCTTTATACTTTAAGTAGAAAAAGAAACAATAGAGACGGTTCAGTTTTATACTCATTAATGTCCCTCGAATATACTTTTTTTTGGTGTAATTGTTTCAGTCTTAATTAAGTTTGGTTTTTGAATATTTAATTTAGTCGTCGAGTAATAATGTAGGATACAGATGTAAGTAGGTTGTTTCTTTATTTTTTGTCGTTTTCTTTCTGAATTTTCTGAGCGATTAACTTTGTAATTTGTGTAGTTTTTCGGCTAATGCTTAACGAATCACCGAAAGTAAAGTATACCGTAGCGCGTCAACAATCATTTTGATAGCACTTTTACTAAAATCTCATCATCATTCACTTTCATTTTTTGCCATTGTTTAATTTAACTCAAGCCATAGAAATTTTAGGAAACTGCCGCTGCATTATAAGAAGATATTGATAACTCTATCTTTCCGTAAAAATCCATGAGATAACAAATGGAACGCATCGTGGAAAGTAATGAAATTACTGATTAAAACCTCAATCATAATGAGCAGATGTTTGAAATGTTCTATTCTTATGTTAAGGAAGACTAAGTTTGCCAGACAAAACGATCCAATCCACCATGTAATCAATAGTCTTCCAACCCGCTTCAAAGTTACAACGCTGCGATATCTGTTCAAAAGTTTGACTGCAAGCAAGCGATCGATGCTCATCAAAGTCAGCGATCACAGAGATACCGAAGGCATACAATAAGTTACCGTACTAGAACTTTTCCTTATGTAGCAAAAAAAAAAAAACAGCTTTAAGATATTTGAGAGCGACAATGTTCGTACAACTGAACCATGAAGGGTTCTCCGATGGCTCCGTTGATGTAAGCGAAAAGTGCGAGACTTGCGACGAGAATGTACGCGGAAGGATTGTAAAGGGATGACGATTTCTATATAGAAACCAAAATAAGGAAATTCAAAGTTGTCGCAATAAGGGATGATTCCAATTCGATCTGTGAGTTAGTCATATGCCTTGACTTTCATCAGCCCAGAGGTTTTCTCACGGCATCGTTAAAAATTTGAAAGGACTTTTATTTGAAATTGTTATGAAAGGGGGGGGGGGGGGGGGGGGAGGGGGGGGGAAATGTTATCAAGAGCGGCGAATAATTTTTGAGTGGCTAACGGGCCTTGTTAGCTTTTATTTGCATGAATACAAAACACTTTCTTATTTCTTTCTGCAAACATCCGTAGTTTTAACAATTTTTATAAGGATTTTTATAACATAGTAGTTCGTATTCAAACCCCTCTCTCATCACTATACTTGTTATGGCTGATACAGGAGTTAGGCACGTCAGAACTATGAGTGTGAATAAATGGCCCGTTGCTTGGGAGAGAGGATCTCTAATTTGATAGTACTTTCACGAAAATCTCATTCAGGTTCATTTTTTGCCAGTTTTTTAACTCGTGCCATAAAAATGTTAGGAAATTGCTCCTGCAACTTGAGAAGATACAAGTAGTTTGAAATGAGGGAACATTATGCTCAAGGATCTTTTCTCCTTAACAATTCAAAAATTTATCTTTAGTTAATAATTTTCTTTAAAAAATTGATAGAAATTTTACTAAAATCAAATTCAGTTTCATTTTTAGACAGAGTTTTATCTCGTGCCATAGAAATGTTAGGAAAACAGGTTAGGAAAACAGATAAAACCTTGCTCAAAGCTCACAGACTAAGTATTTTAAAAAGTCTTAGGATTTAAGTTCATTCTGTTTCGGAGGTATTAGAACGTTTTTACATCTCTGTCCAAAGGCTTATATGCCATCTCGTCCTTCTCCAATTTTTTTTAGTCGTTAGTTCTGTCGTTATATAATTCGATCAGTCCAAAAATTCGTACATTTGTTCGTTGACACATTCCTTTACAAAGTCTTTTACTTCGGCCTTTCCGTCGCTTTGCAAAATTTTCTTCGTACCGTCATTAAACGACGACCATGCATCAAATGAACTTTTTCGTTAATAAATCGTGTTTGTATTTGTTCGTTCACTCATCATTCATTCATCACTGACTGCTAGAGGGATTTTCCATTCTTAAGATTCTCTTGACTGTAGTCTTCACAGCTTGTCGCATTTCTTCCATGCGCCATAAGTATAGCAGTGGGTTCAGAGATGAATTGGAAATCATGACAAGTTCGCTGGTCAGAAATAACTGATACAGAAACTGATTATCTTCTGGTTTGACAGGATCAAAAGAAAGTGCTGTTGCAAATGCTATGCAGACGTATGGAATGTAAGATATCATTATAACAGTGAAAACCACGACCACTGTAGTCAAGGATTTCGTATACTTAGAAACATTTATGCTTGACTGTTTGATATTGGGTGCCGCTCCAACATCAGGAGATATTGATAACTTTATTTTTCTTAAGCTGTAAAAAGCCATGAGATAACAAACGGACACCGTGGAAAGTAACAAAAACATAAAAACTTCGATCATAATGAGTAGATGTTTCAAATGTTCTATTCTTACGTTAAGGAAGACTAAGTTTGCCAGACAAAACGATCCAACCCACCATGTAATCAATAGTCTTCCAACCCGCTTCAAAGTTACAACACTGCGATATCTGTTCAAAAGTTTGACTGCAAGCAAGCGATCGATGCTCATCAAAGCCAGCGTTTGCAGGGATATCGAAGCCGTGCAATACGTTACTGCCCGTGAACTTTTCCATATGTAGCAAAATACATCTTTAAGATTCTTGAGAGCGACGATGTTCGTACAAATCATCAAGGGTTCTCCGATGGCTCCGTTGATGAAGTCGGAAAGTGCGAGATTTGCGACGAGAATGAAAGAAGGATTGTGAAGGGATGGCGTCTTCCATATCGAAACCAAGATCAGGAAATTCAAAGTTGTCGCAATAAGTGATGATACCGAATACACTACAGATATTGCGACACGGTATACGGGACGGTCAAAGTAGGCGCTTTCGTAGAAGCAAATGTCCATTTTCGTACAGTTCTAAACTTTTTTATACGGTGTTGAAGTTCCTTCGTATTCGCTTGTTCTATTTTCGTAAAGACAAATAAATTTCTTGTTAATCTTGCCTGGTTTCCTCCTGCATTGTGAAGTCTGAGCCTTAGTATATTCCAGCAGTTCTCTTTATTCGTTGAAACAATCGATTAGATCTTGAAGTGGTCAGTTGTTAAAAAAAATATAAGCATGAAGCTTCTTTTGTTTTGTTCAAAAGTTCCACACGAATTTGATTGACAAAGCAGTAAGCCATTCTTTAACCCTGATATAAAAGAATTATTTGTTCTTTGAAATATAACATTACAGGTAAAATATTGAAAACTCATTCAATGCTTCTGAAGAACGATTTATAAATTGGTGACATATGCAATACTGAAATTTATAAAGATCGTTTAAGTTAAAAATATCAATAAAGAAAGTTTAATGAAAAAATAAATTTATAGAGGAGAGTTAATAGATTTCATCACCTTTTTCAGGCACTGTTGTAAACTTTTAATATGAAAATCTAATTAATCTTTTAATTTTATTTTGAGACCTTTTTTTGTTTGTTTGTTTCGATGTTTCCATGGATACACAAATTTATGTTTCTCGTTTCTTCAGTGGTGAGCTCAAAAACTAATCGAACACAACTTTAAAGGGTCTAACACACAGTAACAAAGTTTGAAGTCATCACACTTGCTTATTACTCTAAGCTATTCTCGTCTGAAATTGTGTTTTCGATTTTACTTACAGGCATTCATCGTACAAGCCATGCAGGTGTTTCAGTGTCATCTCGGTTAAAAATTAAAATTACAATTTTTATAAAAATCGAGCTCCCCACTGACCTGATTCAAGGTGTGTGTCAAGCACGTCTCATATCATATATCGAGAAATTTGTTCTCTCTTTCTCTCTTTCTTTTTAATTCTTTTCTTCTTCTTCTTCTTCTTCTTCTTCTTTTTTAAAGACCTTATTTTCTTCAGTTACTATAATTTTTTCATGGTTATGATTTTTTTGTATATTTTGATTCTCAAATTATCCCTCTTATTCTCATGTAACAATGTAAAAAGCTTTAAATTCATAACAGCGTTCAATAGCAGTGAAAAGACATGACATTCTGATAAGACAATCTAGCTCGGCGTATATTCTAAAATAAAAAGATATTCTCCGCAGACATTGCTTGCAAGTCCTAATAGCTTTTATTTTGCTAATGCTTTTTATAGATCGTAGTATGCGCCCTTCCAATGTGCACCAAAGACCTTCTCGTATATCATTAAATCAAAAGAAATCTTCCGCAGACATTGCGTCTAAGTTCTAATGCTTTTATTTTGCTAATGCGTGTACACCCTACCAAATGCATGCACCGTAATTTCTAGAAGACGGTGGTCTCGAACTCTGTGAAGAGAGGACGAGGGTTAGATGAGAGTATGGGACAACTGAAAATGAGAATATAAACATTTGTTTAATATCTGAACCCTGAACAAACATCTTGTTGATTTCAGTAACGGCTAACTCACAGATCGAACCCTGAAACAAACTCTGTCAGTGGATTGCTCCGCAAAGTCAGGGCACGGCTAACTAACAGATTGAACCCTGAAACAACCTCTTCCAGTGGATTGATCTGCAAAGTCAGGGCACGGCTAACTCACAGATTGAACCCTGAAACAACCTCTGCTAGTGGATTGATCTGCAAAGTCAGGGCACGGCTAACTCACAGATTGAACCCTGAAACAACCTCTGCCAGTGGATTGATCCGCAAAGTCAGGGAACGGCTAGGTCACAGATCGAATTGGAAATTACAAAATGATAATCTTTGATAGCGTTGCAAATATCACAAAATAATGCAATCCATAATAACATGCAGCGTTATCAGTGCTACACTGAATTCTAGAATAATAAAAACTTCCGCATTGAGTTCCAGAACATCATACAAGTTTGATAACACGTTTTAAAGTCGATGCCTGATTGAATTGTTATTTTTATATGGTTTCTATGTTCTGTGTTAACCAACTATGGTGTATACCGGTGTCCGTCCAATTACTAACACGATCATGGCATAAGCTAGAATATTTTAAACATTGTTTTGACTGTGGTCTTTACTGCTTCTCGGATGTCTCGAATGCGCCACAAGTACACCAGAGAATTCATCGCCGAGTTAAGTAGGGAAAGAAACTCAGATACAGAAAAGCAAGTGAAAAGGATGTCAGAAGTTTTCCTTGAGTCCAGTGATGAAAAATCTTTAGATCTAAATACGAAAGAAATAATCATAATGCAAACCAATGGCGTATAAAAAAGAATGGTAAAAATAAAAACAACAAACATGGTGATAAGGGATTTTCTGTATTTGGCGACATCAATGTTGGATTTTGGACCTGCACCTGTTTCGTCGTTCTGGACACTTGGAGATACTGAAGAAGTGGTGATCTTTCGTAAGCTGTAGAAGGCCATCGAATAACAAACGGTGATAGTCACAACTAAGATGAAAATTGTAATTCCAACGAAGAGGGTTAAAGCTGTCAAATTTGGAAAATTCAATCTTAGGTATCCAAACAGTGTTGCTGAAACTACAATAAATATGATCCAACATGTCAATAATACGCAGAGTACACGCTTCTTTGTTACGATGCTTTGATATCTGTTCCTTAACTTAACTGCTAGCAAACGATCCAAGCTTATGAACGTTAGAGTTATCAGAGAAACTCCGCCCAATGCGTAAACTACGCCTCTGGCGCATCTTGATACCTGACAGAAAAGCTTTAAGGACCAGCCTCTTAGGGCAGCAATATTAGTAATGGCCATAAGTGGATCACCTATGGCTCCAACGAGGAGATCAGAAAGAGCAAGACTTCCTATCAGGATGTAGGAAGGTTTGTGAAGCGATGGTGTCTTCCAGATGGAGATCAGGATCAGAAAGTTTAAAATTGTTGTTACCAGTGCTGCAGCCGAGAACAATATATACATTAATAAACGATAAGTTGGGTCACCAAACTCCTTTCTCATTTCTGTGCAAAAAACATCTTGATTTTCGTCCATCTTGCAAGGTTCTCAAATCAGTCTTGTTCAGTTCTTTAGTCTCCTTCGTCTTTTTCTTTCTCTTTCTTTAATCGTCGGATCTTTGCAACTTTACTTCAACAATTACGGCCAATGAAACAACTTTAATAAATCGACCTTTCAAAATAACCTCAATAGTTTTTGCAGATGGTTCCTAGTATGTTCTCAGTGTGAACTAAAGGAAAGTGTAGTTAAACAATCTCGCGATTTTCTAATGCGTATGATTGCCTCTCTTGGAAACTCCCAATCATCAAGCACCGGACCCTGCAGCACTTTCAAAAATTTTCTTTTCAGGAAGAATGTGTACAGATGCATGTGAAGGCAGTAAACGTTGGCTTCTGTGTAACGCGCTTGAATCTTTTCTTGACTTTATTCTCTATCGATTTCGACTTTTACAATTTCTACATCTTTGTTTATCATTCTTTGAAGATTCGATCTGATCTTAACTTGACTTTGCTATAGCGGTTCAATAACGGCTTAATAGCAATTTCTAGCAGTGAGTATTTAGCGGTTCTAGCGATTGTAGCGTTCCTAGCGGTTTCCAACGATTCACAAAAAATTGTCGGCCCAAGTCCTGCTACCACATTGTTCCATTTGCGATTATGCCTGACTATATCGCGCGCTCGGCCGCGACAACAGAAATTTAATTACCTTAAAAATGTTTATAAATTTTTTTGTGTTCTTTAATTTTCAGGCTCATTTTCCGTCAGTGTCGATTGGAGTAGCGTTCATCTCATCTTTTAGACACTGCTCAAGCCGGTAGAACTGTTTACTATATCTTGCTGCTAGATCATTAAGAAATCCAAATTATTGTTTATCATTGTGATTTGTTATTAAATTTTAATATTCAAATATAAATGTATAGTCAGTAAAAGCATTTTTGATAGACCTCTTTAACTCTGGCAAAATGTTTGATATACAAAAACTATTAGAAAATCTTTTTTTAAATTAAAAAAAACCAACCAACTTTTTCTCCTTCATTTTTTTTTACCAACGCATTGTAATCCTTAAAAACAAATTTTGCAATATAAATAAATTTAAATTTACCAGGTGGAGTGAGTGAGCCCCCCTATCTATTTGCCTCTCGTGGAATAAAAAGAAAAGTCAAGTAATTGTGAGTGGCCGCTGAGCTTTTATTTGAAGTTAGAATACTTTTTAATTTCTTTCACAGTACGGTATGTAGTATGTCTAATGAATTTCCAAAACACTGCAATAAACCTTTTTAAAATTTAATGACAGCGTTCAATAGAAGTAAAAAGAAATTTCATTCTGATGAGACCGAGTTGAACATTGTAAAAATAAACATCATATGTAGACAACGCGTTCGAGTTTTAATTCTGCTAAAAATGTTTTTTAAATATCGGTCGTGTGCTCCCTTCCATCCCCGTAATTTCTAGAAGACGATGACTGAATCTCTGTGAAAGTACGGTGAGAGATAGTTAGGATTATGTAACTAGTGAGAATGAGGGGATACACCATTTTGTTATTTGAACCCTGAAACAACCTCAGGGCTGATCAAAGTCAGGGCACGGCTAACTCACTGATCAAACCCTGAAACAACCAGTATCTCTGGGCTGATCAAAGGTGGCGTAGCGTCGAGAGCGCTTGCCTCTCACCAATGTTATCCCCGGGGGGGGGGGGGGGGTACTTCGGGTCGTTTCATACGGGATGTGACCCGGGATCGATCCCTGGACTCGGTGTCGTATGTCAGTAGAGTTGCTTGTTGGTTCTCTCCGGTGCTTTGAGGGTTTTCTCCAGGTTCTCCGGTTTTCCTCCCTCCGCAAAAAAATCAACTTTTAAATTCTAAATTCTAATTCGATCTAGAAGGGCATAGCTGGTTGAAAGAAAATACTCTGTGTAATTCTAGTAACCCTAAAGAATTGTTTATTTCTTCTGTACATCGACATACAAATGAACAATGACAATAACAGCGTGATCTTTGCTACTTTGAATTCTAGAGTTGCAGACCATCATAAAGCGTTTAAGTCAATGCATTGAAATAACATCCGACTGTTATTTCATCAAAGTTTTTATGTTCTCAATGTAAACTAACTATAGTGAGCACTAGCTGTCATCCCATTACTAACATGATCATTGCAAAAGCTAGAATGTTTTAAAAAGCTGTTTTGACTGTGGTCTTCACTGCTTCTCGAATGTCTTGAATGCGCCACAAGTACAGAAGAGGATTCATCGCCGAGTTAAGAAAAGAAAGAAGCTCGGCAGCAGTAAGGCTCATGAATATGATGTCTTGTGTTTTCCAGTTTGAAATCCGTAACGCGAAAGGGTAATATTTGATTGCATAAGGGCTGATGGTTGTCGAGTAACAAATCCTTTGGTCTTGGAACAAGTAATTTAGTCGTTGCGAAACTTTAGCATTCCTCTTTGTCACAGCGAAAAATATTCAAGGTGTTTTCTATTATCTCTTGTCAAAATGAAATATTTCAGTGTGCATTTTCTAAAAGGTATTTGGCGAATCTTTGTACGGATGAGTTTTTTTTTTTTTGAGCAGAAGCTGTTATAATTCGAGTTGAAAACCTGGAAGTAGGAAACATTGAGCTACGAACAAAATGTTCGCTGATTGGCTAATTCCTTCAGCCTGAGAGAAGCGAGATCACCTGGAAAGATCCGGACATTGTATGGTGAAACGGTGACCTTCCCATTACTGCCATGATCATGACAAAAGCTAGAATATTTTAAACATTGTTTTGACTGTGGTCTTTACTGCTTCTCGAATGTCTCGAATGCGCCACAAATACAGAAGGGGATTCATCGCCGAGTTAAGTAGTGCGATGAACTCGGCTACAGTAACACTTATGTACCTTATGTCATAGTATATCTTTGATGAAAACTTATGATCTAAGGTCGCGAAAGAAATTAAAATGCAAACAAATGGCGTATAAAAAAGAATGGTAAAAATAAAAACAATAAACATAGTGATAAGGGATTTTCTGTATTTGGCGACATCAATGTTGGAACTTGGACCTGCAGCTGTTTCGTTGTTCTGGACACTTGGAGATACTGAAGAGGAGGTGATCTTTCGTAAGCTGTAGAAGGCCATCGAATAACAAACGGTAATGATAACGACTAAAATAAAAGCTAATATTCCA
The DNA here is from genome assembly GCA_964019055.1 of Anthopleura xanthogrammica. Classification (NCBI taxonomy): domain Eukaryota; kingdom Metazoa; phylum Cnidaria; class Anthozoa; order Actiniaria; family Actiniidae; genus Anthopleura; species Anthopleura xanthogrammica. The sequence goes on from OZ025211.1 coordinate 1,776,822, forward strand.
GCAAAAAGTACCAGGGCTGTTTGATAATTCAACCTTAAGTAGCCAAACAACGTTGCTGAGCCTACACTCGACATGATCAAGCATGTCAGTAATACAGAGATTACACGCTTCTGAGTTACAACACTTTGATATCTGTTCCTTAACTTAACTGCTAGCAAACGATCCAAGCTTATTGCCGTCAGATTTATCAGAGAAATGACGCCCAATGCGTAACCCACAATTCTGGCACTTTGCAAAACTACACGGTAAACCTTCCAGGACAATGAGCCACTTATGGCAGCGATATTTACAGTAGCTAGTAGTGGTTGTCCGATGGCCCCAACGAGAAGATCTGAAAGAGCAAGACTTCATATCAGGATGTAAGAAGGTTTGTGAAGCGATGGTGTCTTCCAGATGGAGATCAGGATCAAAAAGTTTAAAACTGTTGTTACCAGTGCAGCAGCCGAGAACATAGTAGACATTACTAAACGATGAGTTGGGTCACCAAACTCATTTCTTTCATATAAGCAAAAAAAATCTGTATTTTCGTCCATTTTGGAGATTTTTTTTCTTGTTCTTCTTGCTCTTCTTGTTCTTCTTTTTCTTCTTGTTCTTCATTACTAAATGAAAAGTTTGGTCGCCCATTGCAATGTTTTAAAGTTAGTTTCACTCCTTATTCGTCTATATGTCCATCTCCATCATCGTGCTCTATTTTGAATACCACTTCTTCGTCTTTTTTCTTTCGGATGTATCTCGTCTGTTGATATATATGCTTTCGAATTAAATGTCATGTTTTGAACGATAATTAGATCTAACATGGCATTTTCAACGAGTCCATAAGTACCCTTGAAGTGTATCTTTTCAGTCCAGCCTCCTCATATCCATTATTGAATTCATTATTTGATTTGATTCTCATAAGAGCTTGAAAGTATTATTACTAATAGACATCTCAAGAAACCATCGACAAAGCTACAAATCAATAAGAAAAACCTGAATGAACTTATTATGTTAACTAAATGAACTACATCTCTAAGTCATTCATGTTCGATGGTACCTTTGAAGATCATATTGATACTTTTTCCATTACATCCATTACATTTCTAAATTCTTCCATTGCTGTCGTGAAAATGAATGCTTTTGAAGGGTTTCGCGACAGCCATGTTGAGAAGAAAGAAAAATCAAGTAATTGATATTGCTTTTGAGCTCTTAAAATTTAGTCTCTTACACCTTTCGTAAATGAGAAATTGTGGTTACATATATAATACTTGGAAACCTCCCAAAGTACCAAAGCATAGCCCTTCTTTTTTGTTTCCTTTCACATTTTAGGCTAATCTTAAAATGTTTCTAAGTAATAAGTAATATAATATATAGATTTAGGCACTGCCTAAAAGGGGAGCTCCCATAAATAGTATATTTAGTGCTAAAAACGTGACAATTGTGTGACGCGGCATGATAAGCTTAAGCTTAACATTCACTTGAACTTCACATGTAAAAAGAGACATATTCATTAATGCAAGATAATAATTTCTTTGTTAGTAAGTTGGTCTTTGAAAAGTTTTTTTTTTCAGATTTATTCTTAACTTTATTATCGAGCGAAATATCTTACAAAAACATAAGCTTATCCATAAAAAAAAAACAAGCTCATAATTTTTGCGATTGTGTAATAGTAATAGCTGGAAAAGCCCGATAAATAGCAAATATTTAGTGTGATATGTATTCCTTTTTCATATTTCATTCGACATTAAAATAAATTATGTATAAAAATGTCAAAATATTCATATGATTATGAAACTGGAATCTTGTTTTGACTTCGCGTGAGGTTCGCTGGCTATCAAATATATTTTTTCAAAGAACCAAGTCTTTTCACTAAGTCTTAGCCTTTTTTCTTGAAATGGGATCAAAAACAAAAAAATCAAAGCTTCAAATATCGCTTTTTTGGTTCACAAGTAATGAAGAAAAAGATGATAAAAATCTAGAATGCAGTAAAAACGACAAACTACCCAAGTTTTTCTGACAATGTTTGCCGAACCAACGTCCTTGGCTTGTCTGAGAGTTTCTCAAGCTAGTTTACACATTTCTTGTCGATTTTTTACGAAATATTAGTTAAAATTAATGAATTTACCTTCTATGAAGTGTTTTCTACGGAACTGAAATATCATTCTTGCAGTATAATCAGGTTTTTCTGGTCTACAGGCCACTTTTTCTCTCACTGAAGTTTCAGTCACGAAACTTCTTCTAATCGTAAGATTAAGAATCTTCCCTCGCTTTCCCTCGCTAAATCTTCTTTAGCAAGTCGCTAAAGTCGAAAAATTGATTTTGTTCACTTTAAGACAGAGATGACTTCGATTAAACGTATTTTTCGCATTGCAAAAATAAGAAAAAATACTTCTTGATCCATCTTTGACTACATTATTGCATTTTTTCTGTGCATTTGTGAGTAAGCAAAGCGCGCGGGAACCCTGTGCAAAGTGGTACACGAACGTACGTATGTATGTATGTACGTACGTATGTACCTACGTACTTACGTATGTATGTACGTATGTATGTATGTATGTATGTATGTATGTATGTATGTATGTATGTATGTATGTATGTATGTATGTATGTATGTATGTATGTATGTATGTATGTATGTATGTATGTATCTATGTATGTATGTATCTATGTATGTATCTATGTATGTATGTATGGACAAGGTGATGACGTAATCAAGCCATGAAAAATCAACTCGATGGGTTACCATTTTTTCTTAAGTATGGTGCTCCGCTATTAAAATGTAGTTTCATAATGCATTAACCTTTTGCTTCTATAAATATATTTATTAATCAACGTTCCTGATCTCGTGAAATATTCCAATATAATAATAATAATAATAATAATAGTAATAATAATAATAACGATGATAGTAATGATAATCATATTTTAGGGAGCCAACTCGCCAAGGTGATTTTCAGTAGCGCCCTAGAATAAATACAAAAGAAACTATACGTAAATATTAACAATATAAAATAACACAAATATATAAAATATAAAAGTAAAAAAATTAAAGGAAAATTATTTACAATTAAAAAATAAAAGTTGATTGCAAAATATAGCATATGATTTTGCAATCAACAATCTTTGTTTTCCCCAATTCGTGCGTGTACGTGCGTACACTTCCATTCAGAAAACTGTCACTGAAAATTTCATAATTTTGATAAGTACCCTTCCATAACCTGAGGAGTGCAAACCTTTCTCATTCAGGTGTTAAATTGACAAGATTTTTGTGTAATGCCGCATGAATGGAAGATACGGTTATGAATGCACGAAAGCCTTTTGTACCAAATGGAATAAATATAACGAGGAAAATATCAATAACTAAAGCACAAGAAAATCTGGTTAATTCTGGTACAGATTTAATCTAAACATTGGTACACATTTGATCTAAGGAAACTAACGTTTTATTTTAAAATATATTATCCAGTGCAATATTAGAACCCAAAACTGATCTAAGTTATCATAGTAGTCCTGTTCTTATATTAACAGCGATTCTCCAAAAATCTTAATTGAAATCTAAATGTTTTCATGTGCACGTGTACCCATCGTGAAATTAAAGCATCGAGTCATTCGTTAGTTTTTCGTGAAATTCATTATGTAATACTAATATTCTATACAATACTCTCTAATTACAAGTCTATTGAGAAAATGATGGAGAAAAAAAACATGAATGCAACTCCTTGTATTTGACCCGTCAATATAGATGCACCTTTTCTAGTTTTATTGGTGAACAAAGAAATAATAACCAAGAGAATGAAGCTTGGTCTGAAATTGAAAAATGGTGGATTTTGGATCTATTGCTCAAACAAAATAGCAAAGGATTAAAATACTATTTTAATCTGTAATAGTCCAATGGCCTCGAATCTTGATAGGATGAGCCATTCTAGGATTAGTCTGATAGCACTGAGTGTACTATTATTCAGTGGATGTCATCCCTAGAATAGATATTATTAATCTTTTGCGAACGCTTTACTTGTCAACAATTTACATGATTGATTGCCAATGAACTGAGGTTATAAAGGCTGGAGGTTGTGCAGAGTGAATCTTTTGGTTTAGGAACAAGTAAACTGTCGTCAACCAAGAATTCGTCTTAAGCCAGCGTTGGAAAAGGTCCAGACATTGTATGGCGAAGCGCTGACTGTCCCATACTAACATGTTCATGGCCAATGCTATAATATTTTAAAAGCTATTTTAAAAGGTTATGTACACTTTAAGCTAGAACAATCAAAATATCTAATACAATATATAGGAATAGATAGAGATAACTCAAAGAAAAAACCTAAATTAATATAATTAAATAAATATATTGAAAATGTTAGTTTTTAAGACTACGAATATATACTATTGACTTGATTCCAAATGTTTGTTAGTTCTCTGCTCGTATCTCTTGAAGATGTTCGTCGAGATTCGCTCTCCGATCTTCGCAAAAGCAATCAGAATCTGTTCGTGGTCGGTGGCCTTTCTTGTAGTTGCGTCAATGTAAGATTTCATGACCAGCATTGCAAAAGTGGAAGTACTGTAAAAGCTGTTTTGACTGTGGTCTTGCAAAACAAGGATTGTCATTCAGTCTGTGATTCAAAAGTTCCGGACATTGTATGGCGAAGCGGTGACTGTCGATCCCATTACTAACATGTTCATGGCAAAAGCTAGAATATTTTAAACCTTGTTTTGACTGTGGTCTTTACTGCTTCTCGGATGTCTCGAATGCGCCACAAGTAAAGAAGAGGATTCATCGCCGAGTTTAAAAGTGCGATGAGCTCGGCTACACTAACAATTATGTACCTTATGTCATAGTATATCTTTGATGAAAACTTATGATCTAAGATCGCGTAAGAAATTAAAATGGAAACAAATGGCGTATAAAAAAGAATGGTAAAAATAAAAACAACAAACATGGTGATAAGGGATTTTCTGTATTTGGCGACATCAATGTTGGTACTTGGGCCTGCACCTGTTTCGTCGTTCTGGACACATGGAGATACTGAAGATCTAGAAGAGGTCATCTTTCGTAAGCTGTAGAAGGCTATCGAATAACAAACGGCGATGGTTACAACTAAAATGAAAGCTAATATTCCACCAAAGAGCATCACAGCAAACGCATTATCATAATTCCAACTTAGTTTACCAAACAGTGTAGCTGAAACCACACATGATATGATCCAACATGTCAGTAATACACAGAGTACACGCTTCTGAGTTACGACACTTTGATAGCTGTTCCTTAACTTGACTGCTAGGAAACGATCCAAGCTTATGAACGTTAGAGTTATCAGAGAAATGGCGCCCAATGCGTAACCCACAATTGTGGCACATTTCAAAACTTTAAAGTAAACCTTCGGGGACCAGCCACTTATGGCAGCAATATTTACAGTAACTAGTAGAGGTTGTCCGATGGCTCCAACTAGGAGATCAGAAAGAGCAAGACTTCCTATCAGGATGTAGGAAGGTTTGTGAAGCGATGGTGTCTTCCAGATGGAAATCAGGATCAGAAAATTTAAAACTGTTGTTACCAGTGCTGCTGCCGAGTACATAGTAGACATCACTATACGAAGAGCTGGATAATCAAACAACTTTCTATAATTTCCGCAACTGTCGCCCATTGCAATGTTTTAAAGTTAGTTTCACTCCTTATTCGTCTATATGTCCATCTCCATCACCGTGCTCTATCATGAATACCACGTCTTCGTCTTTTTTCCCCCGGATGTATCTCCTCGGTTGATATATATGCTTTCAAATTAAATGTCATGTTTTGAACGATAATTAGATCTAACATGGCATTTTCAATATTTTTCATTATTTGATTTGATTCTCATAAGAGCTTGAAAGTATTATTACTAATAGACATCTCAAGAAACAATCGACAAAGCTACAAATCAATAAGAAAAACCTGAATGAACTTATTATGTTAACTAATGAACTACATCTTCAAGTCATTCATGTTCATCCATTACATTTCTACATTCTTCCATTGCTGTCATCGTGAAAATGAATGCTTTTGAAGGGTTTCACGACAGCCATGTTGAGAAGAAAGAAAAATTAAATAATTGATATGGCTTTTGAGCTCTTAATTTAGTCTCTTACACCTTTCGGAAATGAGAAATTGTTGTTACATATATAATACTTGGAAACCTCCCAAAGTACCAAAGCATAGCTCTTCTTTTTTGTTTCCCATTTTTTCCCCCCATGTTTCACATCTTTAGCCAATCTTAAAATGTTTTTAAGTAATAAGTAATATTTTAAAAATTTAATGTAGTTTCGAAATGCATTAACTTTTCCCTTTAATAAATATATTTAATAATCAACGTCTTAAAATGTTTCTAAGTAATAAGTAATATTTTAAAAATTTAATGTAGTTTCGAAATGCATTAACTTCTCCCTTTAATAAATATATTTAATAATCAACGTTCCTGAATTTGTGAAATATTCCAATATAATAATAATAATAATAATAATAATAATATTAATAATAATAATTATTATTATAATGTTGATGATGATAATAATAATAGAATAATAATAATTATGATAATAATGATGATGATGATAATAATATTAATCATACTTTACTAGGGAACCCACTCGCCAAGGCGATTTTCAGTAGCGCCCTAGAATAAATACAAAAGAAACTATACGTAAATATAAACAATATAAAATAACACAAATATATAACATATAAAAGTAAAGAATTTAAAGGAAAATTATTTATAATTAAAAATAAAAGTTGATTGCAAAATATAGCATATGATTTATATAATAAGCATAAGACTATAAAATACTCCAAAGTTTACCTTTTAAAAGATGAGAACCTAATTTTCTGAAAACCTAGTCTAGTTCATTCCATTCCTTGACTACGTGATATCTAAATCTTTTTTTTCCCCAATTCGTGCGTGTACGTGCGTACACTTCCATTCAGAAAACTGTCACTGAAAATTTCATAATTGTGATAAGTACCCTTCCATGACATGAGGATTGAAACCTTTCTCATTCAGGTGCCAAATTGACAAGATTTTTGTGTGTTGCCGCATGAATGGAAGATCCAAATGGAATAAATATAACGAGGAAAATATCAACAACTAAAGCACAAGAAAATCTGGTTAATTCTGGTACAGATTTGATCTAAACATTGGTACACATTTGATCTAAGGAAACTAACGTTTCATTTTAAAAGATATTATCCAGTGCAATATAAGAACCCAAAACTGACCATAATAGTCTTGTTTATATATTAACAGCGATTCTGCAAAAATCTTAATTGAAATCTAAATGTTTTCATATGCACGTGTACCCATCGTGAAATTAAAGCATCGAGTCATTCGTTAGTTTTTCGTGAAATTCATTATGTAATACTAATATTCTACAGTACTCTCTAATTACAAGTCTATTGAGAAAATGATGGAGAAAAAAAAACATGAATGCAACTCCTTGTATTTGACCCGTCAATATAGATGCACCTTTTCAAGTTTTATTGGTGAACAAAGAAATAATAACCAAGAGAATGAAGCTTGGTCTGAAATTGAAAAATTGAAAAATGATTCATTTTGGATCTATTGCTCTAAATGTAAGCGGGATTTTTCCCGCCAGAGGGGACATATTCCGGGACATTTCCCGCTTTGACCTCATCAAAAGTGGGAACTGTCCCGCAGAATTGCACTTGTCTACGGGATTTGTTTCTTGACCGGGAATTGTCCCACTGGACAGGGAAATTTCCCCCGGGAGTTGTCCCTTGACCGGGATTTCTCCCACGGGACAGGGAAATGTCCCCTGGGATTTGTCCCTTGACCGGGATTTCTCCCACGGGACAGGGAAATGTCCCCTGGGTTTTGTCCCTTGACCGGGATTTCTCCCAAGGAACAGGGAAATGTCCCCGGGATTTTTCCCTTGACCGGGAATAGTGTCTCTTTTTGTTTGGAAAGGCTGTTGATTATCGAGGGCAGCAATAATACCAGAAATTGTTTTTTTTATATCGTTAATTTTCTGCTAAAATATTAAATTTTGGGATCTAGAACACTTTGTGGCAGTTGTGAGGCTGGATCCTCCTCTTTACCCTTTACTTTCTTTTCTTTCTTTTCGGGTATAATAATCGATGAGTCACCAGTTTTGATAGGTGTTCTCGTTTTTCTTGTGGCTCTCTTCTGAAGGAAGTTACAGCCGTCTGGCGAAATTTCATAGGAAAAAGCCGGCCTTCTTCTACTCTCCCATATTTCTTTACTTATTCCTCATCGTTGCGCGTTGCTGTGGACTAGCATAAATATCAAATAATATCGTGCTTGGTTGTGCTCCTGGATTGTTAAAATCAACCTTAAATATTGGTGAACTATAAGTTAACTTCGTTTGGTTATCTGGTGACATTTCTAGAGTCACTAGTCTAGCTCACTCTGAAAAAAGCTGCAAATTGTAGACATTAAGGTTGAAGTAATTACAATTCACTTCACTGGAGAGCAATACGTAATCATTGGTGACATTCAAATATCAATAAGAATGTAAATCTAGCAAATTTCCAAGACTTAAACTGCACTTTGCTTACCTGATCACAACTTTTTCCAAATAGAAAGAAGGTGGAATTGGAACAGTGGAATGTCGGAACTTATGGATCGTTCGCACTAGGATGAACTTAAATTTCGACTAATAACCTTCACTAAATATATTTCCCCGGAAAAAATTAGCATATATTTAACGGTACAACGCAAGGAACACAAAAATATTGAATTTGATATAAAAGCAGGTCGTTGCAATGGCAACATTAAATACCCTCTAAATATCCCCACATGGGCTTGATCATATATAGCACATAGTATGATATTTAATCATCTTGATTTTCATTTGGCCAGATAAAATTTGATTTTGAAGAATAAAACGCGCCACCATAACCATGCGTTAAGCCACTTTTGCTGGAAATTGAAAAAATCATAAGTCTTTCAAAAATAAGTCCGTAGCCATATAAATTTCACCAACATAGAAACTTTGGCATCCATCATAGTAGGTAAAACAATTGTTGTTTTTAGAGGCTATTTTGGGTTGCCATGACAACGCGTATCTTCAAAATTAAGGTTGTCCTCTTTCTTATTTCACGTCTCTTATTTCATACAATCATAGTATCTTAATCAGGACGTCAACATCTGTCTGTTTGCCAAGTTTCATCTCCTCCTTTTTATTTTTTCTTGAGATAATTCGATTTTATTAAAGCGGGATTTGTCCCTTCGCGCAACCAGAAAAAATAAAATAAAATAGTAAATATCGCATTCAAAAAGAAAAACTCATCATAATCATATTACACATGTTGAAGTTAAGGTTATCTGAAAACGGACCCAAGAGTGCTTGTGTTTTGGGAAGGTTATTTTGGAAAAATCCGCGAAGGGACAATTCCCATTTTTGACGTTAAGTCGGGCCGCCAATTCGAAAAGACGTTAAAAAGCGTGAAATCTGCGTTGCTGAAGGTTGATACTACTACGAATAACAGTAAGAATATCAGTAATGGACATAAGATCGAAAGAAGTATCATAACATACAGTCTAGTGGAGTTTTTAGAAATGTGAACTTTTTATCCAAACTTTGAAAACCTTGATTTTGCTGCAGGTCTTACAAAGTTACATGACATAGTCAGGGTTTAACCCGACATTTTAAAAGCTTTTGTCCTGCGGCTTAAATCGACTGCTCCACGGCCAGCTCCATGAGTAATAGTTGTTCTTAATTAAGTGAACAAGCTATCCTGAAAATTTCGGGAATTTTCGAAAAAAAAAACAACAACAACAAATTTTAAGTGACCTTTTGGAAAGTGTCCCTTAAAAATGGGATTTTTAGGAAAAAAAGGTACCAAACGTTACACTAAATCGTTAAAAACTTTGGAGCAGTTTTTACTTTTAAATATCCAACGGCACATGCAATTTCTCATTAATTGAGCTTAAAATAAAGAAATTATTGAGGTTTCAAGAAAAAAAGAGTCGGAGGATAAAAAGTGGGAATTGTGAAGATGATCTTGTTCTCTTGAAAAATGGTGGCGTGGATCATCGCCCTATAGTGCCTTCTTGATTCCACTTCGGAGAAATTGTGCTCATACCACAAAAAAATATCATCGCCAGAAAACCGCGCAGCTACCCATGTCACGCAAGCTTAACCCGGCTCAGAAGAAAATACGGCCGGCGAAAAGTTATAAGAAATGTATGGGTTTAAAGTGTCTAAAATATAGCCTGTGTGTTGGCGGATCAAAAATGTGTGCATCACAATTTGTAATTCATTTATAGGACAGTATAACCTGCAAAAAAAATATTACTTCAATCTAAATTTGAGGTTTCCTTTTTAAATTTCAAAATGACTCGTAGAGAAATCGCACTGAAAGCAGAGGTTTGTATGAGAACGGAAAAATAAACGAAAGTTAAATTAGTTTGTAATTCGCCGAAACAGAGAATAGACGACAAAAGAAACAAATGTGTGCATTCAGAAATATTGTTTAATTATTTAAGCACCAGCTCGAAACTAAGTCTCGGCTCTAGGATAAAATCCGAGGTTTCCTTTAGATTGCTGAACAATAACAGCAGTTAAACAGCTTAAAAATACCTCCATGTTTCCCCGTTAAAGTTCGCAAATTGCCCTGACTTCGGGGCTTGATATCTTCGCAAAGAATAAGCAAAATCTCGTAGTTGAAACGCCATTTTGAAGACCAACTATCGATCGGGGCACACAATAGCATATTTGGCCCGAATATCGAGTGGGACCCCCAGAAAATAGCGCCCAAATGTATGTACCATCGCAGGAAGCTCCCTAAGCCCGCGAGTGAATCAGAAATGTCAGCGGTCTTTACTAAACTTGCGGGAACTTTTGAAAAACGCGCGAGTTTCTACTAAAAAAATTCTAAGATAAAGTCGAGATGGGCCTTAATCTTGATTCCCTTGTTTAAATATCTTCGATAGAGTAGGGTTTGTTTGTTTCCACTTATTAAACGCATGCGCAATGCGCCCATTGAATACCGCTGACCGCACTTGCATGTCGCAGTTTTCTGGCGATGATACAAGGATATATCCTATCGATGGGTTTGACAGACGAGTTTGCTCTCGGTTTCTACAAGCAAAATCAGATAGAACATTTTGGAAATTCCTGGACACATATGAGAAAATATCATTTTTGACTTTTATCCCAAACAAAGTCTATATCTGATCAACCATTTTGTTTTGCAAACTCAGGGCATCTACTGCGCGTGCGTGTCCATAATTTCTCGCCATGGAAGTAATCGCTTAGCAAAAGTAAGCTGTACCTCCGCTTAGCAAAGTAACAGAGTCTATTAACCAGAAAGTCGATTATAAAATAAATTTTTTTTTTCAGTACCCCTCGAAGGATTTGTTACGTTTCTAAAATGTCAAAATTGAAGTAGGGAGCATTATTTGACGTTGAAGCACCTTGAGAGTTCTAGGAAATCGATCAAGTGAATGACCATTTCATCTTGAAATGTGATGGCTGTTTATAATTAGTTTTATTACTCATTTAGGGTCTATATCCGTGAAAAAAAGCCGTGAATAAAAAAACATATCAGTGAAGTGATACGATATAACTTGAAGGTAAACTGTCCAATAAAATCTCGCGATATATAATCATATATAATCGACCCTCAATGTGTATAAAACAAAACTCACTCGCGGGCTCCCTCGTTCGCGATATGATACGAGCAACTCGTGAATAAAAAGGATATCAGGATCTTTACATGTGATGATCTCTATCTATCTCAATAACAAAACCCGAAGTTGTGTTATCGCATATATATATCGTGTAATCGAACACGAAGAAGAAGAAGAAGAAGAAGAAGAAGAAGAAGAAGAAGAAGAAGAAGAAGAAGAAGAAGAAGAAGAAGAAGAAGAAGAAGAAGAAGAAGAAGAAGAAGAAGAAGAACGAGAAGAACAAGAAGAACAAAAAACATAGTTTAAAAAATTTGCAAAATGGACGAAAATACAGATTTTTTTTGCTCATATGAAAGAAATGAGTTTGGTGACCCAACTTATCGTTTAGTAATGTCTATTATGTTCTCGGCTGCAGCACTGGTAACAACAGTTTTAAACTTTCTGATCCTGATCTCCATCTGGAAGACACCATCGCTTCACAAACCTTCCTACATCCTGATAGGAAGTCTTGCTCTTTCTGATCTCCTCGTTGGAGCCATTGGTGATCCACTTATGGCCATTCATAATATCGCTGCACGAAGACGCTGGTCCATAAACATTTTCTGTCAGGTTTTAAAATGCGCCAGAGGTGTGGTTTACGCACTGGGAGCAGTTTCTCTGTTTACTTTGACGTTCATAAGCTTGGATCGTTTGCTGGCAGTCAAGTTAAGGAACAGATATCAAAGTGTTGTAACTCAGAAGCGTGTACTTTGTATATTACTAACATGTTGGATCATATCATGTGTGGTTTCAGCTACACTGTTTGGAAAATTAAGTTGGAATTATGACAACGCGTTTGCTTTGATGCTCTTTGCTGGAATTGGAGTTTTTGTTTTAGTGGTAGTCATCACCGTTTGTTATTCGATGGCATTCTACAGCTTACGAAAGATCACCTCCTCTTTAGTATCTCCAAGAGTCCAGAACGACGAAACAGGTGCAGGTCCAAGTTCCAACATTGATGTCTCCAAATACAGAAAATCCCTTATCACCATGTTTGTTTTTTTTTTTTTTACCATTCTTTTTTATACGCCATTTGTTTGCATTTTAATTTCTTTCGCGACCCTCGCTGATAAGTTCCCATCAACGATATCTGGATACATAATGTACACAAGTGTTACTGTAGCCGAGCTCATCGCACTTCTAAACTCAGCGATGAATTCTCTTCTGTACTTGTGGCGCATTCGAGACATTCGAGAAGCAGTAAAGACCACAGTCAAAACAGCTTTTAAAATATTCTAGCTTTGGCCACGAAGATGTTAGTAATGGGACAGTCACCGCTTCGCGATACAATGTCCGAAACTTTTGAACCACATGCTGAATGACAATCCTTGTTTTGCAAGACCACAGTCAAAACAGCTTTTACAGAACTTCCACTTTTTGCAATGCTGGTCATGAAATGTTACGTACATTGACGCAACTACAAGAAAGGCCACCGACCACGAACAGATTCTGATTGCTTTTGCGAAGATCGGAGAGCATGGTAAAACTAGCGAATCTCGACGAACATCTTCAAGAGATACGAGCAGAGAACTAACAAACATTTGGAATCTCGTCAATAGTATATATTCGTAGTCTTTTAAAACTCTGGCAAAATATTTAATATACAAAAACTATTAGAACATTAGAGCATATGAGCAAAAAAAATCTGTATTTTCTTCCATTTTGCAGATTTTTTAAACTATGTTTTTTTGTTCTTCTTGTTCTTCTTGTTCTTCTTGTTCTTCTTGTTCATATGTAAGCGGGATTTGTCCCCATAGAGGGGACATATCCCGGAACATTTCCCGCTTTGACGTCATCAAAAGTGGGAACTGTCCCGCAGAATGGGACTTGTCCCCGGATTTGTCCCTTGACCGGGATTTGTCCCACGGGACAGGGAAATGTCCCCTGGGATTTGTCCCTTGACCGGGATTTGTCCCACGGGACAGGAAATGTCCCCGGGATTTTTCCCTTGACCGGGAATTTTCTCTTTTTATTTTTCAACGCTTTTTTGTCGTTTTTATTTATAATTCTTTTGGAAAGGTTGTTGATTATCGAGGGCAGCAGTTATACCAGAAATTCTTTTTTTTTATATCGTTAATTTTCTACTAAAATATTAAATTTTGGGATCTAGAACACTTTCTGGCAGTTGTGAGGCTGGATCCTCCTCTGTACCCTTTAGTTTCTTTTCTTTCTTTTCGGGTATAATAATCGATGAGTCACCAGTTTCGAAAGGTCTTCTTGCTTTTCTTGTGGCTCTCTTCTGAAGGAGGTTACAGCCGTCTGGCGATATTTTATAGGAAAAAGCCGGCCTTCTTCTACTCTCCCATATTTCTTTTTCCTAGGGCGTTGAAGATTTTAGATACGCTTGTACTGGCCTGTTGTACTGGCTGCCAGTTGGAGTTAGAAAGATAGCGCTGCACTCTTGGCCACCATTTTCTACAACAGCAATAGGACGGAAAAGGTTGCAGTAGTACTTCTGAATCAATGGACTACTTCGACGATGCGGCGGCCATTTTGGTAGGGGGCAAATATACAAATCTTTGTTACACTTATGGCGTCGATTAAAATTAACGTTTCACCCCTAGACAACTTGACAAGAGATGAATTAAGAAGATGGACATGAAAGAAAGACAAATAAACGAAACTCTCTATTTTATGCGACATTTTTGTTTTGTTTTGCCCCCTGGACGCCCCACAATGCATTGCGATTCAAGATGTGAAAATAATAACTGATACTACGTAGAAAAATGAAATGCTTGTCACTTAACCAGCAGGAAAGGGCCAGAGAAACCCAGAATTTGTTTTCTTCTTCGTCAGATCCTACGTATACCCCCGGCATCTCGTAAAAAGTTGTTTTCATTAATTCAGATTCAAGATGGCCGCCGCATCGTCGAAGTAGTCCATTGGTATTGTTCTTTTTCCATGATTTCGGGGCTGTGCCATGCACGCTATTCTTTTGGTCACTGACCCAAATCACATACCACTTATCTTCTTCTCTCCGTTCTGCACTTTGGAATTCCGACACCAGTAGGCCTTTACTTATTCCTGATCGTTGCGCGTTGCTGTAGACTAGAATAAATATCAAGTAATATCATGCTTGGTTGTGCTCCTGGATTGTTAAAATGGACGACTGAGTAGCATTCATAATTAATGATTTGTCTCCTTGGACAGACTTGGATTTTAGCATGCTAAACTTCGTGGAGCTGAAGTCTTAATATAAGTTATACTTCTCAGTCTTCTTGTCAGCATTCTCTCTTTCTTAGAATTGACTTAGCTAAAGGGCTGCTTTCCACCCGGGGGTTTAGGATAGACGAAGCTCTTTCTCAGTGTCAGGGGCGGATCAAGGATTTTATTCAGAATTAGTTCTACAACAAAGTCGGCTAGGAGGTGTAATACCTGGTCATTTATATGGTCTTTCTTTGCGTAATCCATGTCTTCCAGCTGTGATCGAAACAAAATCAACCTTAAATATTGGTGAACTATAAGTTAACTTCGTTTTGTTATCTGGTAACATTTCTAGAGTCACTAGTCTAGCTCACTCTGAAAAAAGCTGCAAATTGTAGACAATTAAGGTTGAAGTAATTACAATTCACTTCACTGGAGAGCAATATGAATCATTGGTGACATTCAAATATCAATAAGAATGCAAATCTAGCAAATTTCCAAGACTTAAAATGCACTTTGCTTACCTGATTACAACTGTTTCCAGATAGAAAGAAGGTGGAATTGGAACAGTGGAATGTCGCAACTTATGGATCGGTCGCACTAGGATGAACTTAAATTTCGACTAATAACCTTCACTAAATATATTTTTCCCGGAAAAAATTAGCATATATTTAACAGTGCAACGCAAGGAACACAAAAATATTGAATTTGATATAAAAGTAGGTCGTTGCCATGGCAACATTAAATACCCTCTAAATAGCCCCACATGGGCTTGATCGCTAAACAAAGCACACAATATGATATTTAATCATCTTGACTTTCATTTGGAAAGATAAAATTTGATTTCGAAGAATAAAACATTTTTAGAGGACGGTCATGCACGCGCCACCATAACCTTTCAAAAATGAGTCCGGAGCCATATAAATTTCACCAACGTAGACCCTTTGGCATCCATTATAGTAGGTAAACAAATTGTTGCTCTTAGAGGCTATTGTGGGTTGCCATGACAACGCGTATCTTCAAAATTAAGGTTGTCCTCTTTAGTTTATTAGAATTTGCCACATACAGAAAACACAAAAATGATTTTTACTATTACAAGAAAGTAAATTAAATTTGAGGGAAAAAAATGAAGAAAAAAAAAAAAGTTGAGAGAGTTGCCTGGAGAAGAAAACAGGGTGGTATCCCCAATTTAAATTCAACCCCTGACATAGCTAATAAATTAAAATATGTCTGTCTAAGGCCCAGGTCAGACGCCGCAACCATGCACATGGGCCGAAACCAAGCAAGGACTCAAACAGTATTGCTTCTCGGTTCGACCTGCTGTGGAGCATGGCGCCCGACCCAGACCTAAAACAGAAAAAAATAAAGAAAAAAGAAATAAAAAAATTTTTTTTAAAAGCTACCAAACGTTACACTAAATCGTTAAAAACTTTGGAGCAGTTTTTACTTTTAAATATCCAATGTTTAAAATATTCTAGCTTTGGCCATGAACATGTTAGTAATGGGACAGTCACCGCTTCGCCATACAATGTCTGGAACTTTTGAACCACAGGCTGAATGACAATCCTTTTTTTGCAAGACCACAGTCAAAACAGCTTTTACAGTACCTCCACTTTTGCAATGCTGGTCATGAAACCTTACATTGACGCAACTACAAGAAAGGCCACCGACCACGAACAGATTCTGATTGCTTTTGCGAAGATCGGAGAGCATGGTAAAACTAGCGAATCTCGACGAACATCTTCAAGAGATACGAGCAGAGAACTAACAAACATTTGGAATCAAGTCAATAGTATATATTCGTAGTCTTAAAAACTAACATTTTCCATATATTTATTAATCATATTAATTTAGGTTTTTTCTTTGAGTTATCTCTATCTATTCCCATATATTATATTATATATTTTTATTGTTTTAGCTTACATAAACTTTTAAAACAGCTTTTAAAATATTATAGCTTTGGCCATGAATATGTTAGTATGGGACAGTCAGCGCTTCACCATACAATGTCTGGAGCTTTTCCAACTCTGGCTTAAGAAGAATTCTTGGTTCACAACGGTTATACTTGTTCCTAAACCAAAATATTCACTCCGCACAACCTCTAGCCTTTATAACCTCAGTTCACTGGCAATCAATCATGTAAATTGTTGACAAGTAAAGCAAAAGATTAATAATATCTATTCTAGGGATGACATCCACTGAATAATAGTATATAGTGCTATCAAACTAATCCTAGAATGGCTCATCCTATCAAGATTCGAGGCCCTTAGACTCAGTATTAGAGATTAAAATAGTATTTTAATCCTTTGCTACTTTGTTTGAGCAATAGATCCAAAATCCACCATTTTTCAATTTCATACCAAACTTCATTCTATTGGTTATTATTTCTTTGTTCACCAATAAAACTTGAAAAGGTGCATCAATATTGACGGGTCAAAGACAAGGAGTTGCATTCATGTTTTTTTTTTCTCCATCATTTTCTGAATAGACTTGTGATTAGAGAGTACTGTATAAAATATTAGTATTACATGATGAATTTCACGAAAAACTAACGAATGACTCGATGCTTTAATTTACGATGGGTACACGTGCACATGAAAACATTTAGATCTCAATTCAGATTTTTGCAGAATCGCTGTTAATATAAGAACAAGACTAATATGATAACTTAGGTCAGTTTTGGGTTCTAATATTGCACTGGATGATACCTTTTAAAATGAAACGTTAGTTTCCTTAGATCAAATGTGTACCAATGTTTAGATCAAATGTGTACCAGAATTAACCAGATTTTCTTGTGCTTCAGTTGTTGATATTTTCCTCGTTATATTTATTCCATTTGGCACAAAAGGCTTTCGTACATTCATAACCGGATCTTCCATTCATGCGGCAACACACAAAAATCTTGTCAATTTGGCACCTGAATGAGAAAGGTTTGCCCTCCTCAGGTCATTGAAGGGTACTTATCAAAATTATGAAATTTTCAGTGACAGTTTTCTGAATGGAAGTGTACGCACGTACACGCACGAATTGGGGAAAACAAAGATTTAGATATCACGTAGTCAAGGAATGGAATGAACTAGACTAGGTTTTCAGAGACTTAGGTTCTCATCTTTTAAAAGGTAAACATTGGAGTATTTTATAGTCTTATGCTTATTAGATAAATCATATGCTATATTTTGCAATCAACTTTTATTTTTTAATTGTAAATAATTTTCCTTTAAATTTTTTACCTTTATGTTATATATATTTGTGTTATTTTATATTGTTTATATTTACGTATAGTTTCTTTTGTATATATTCTAGGGCGCTACTGAAAATCGCCTTGGCGAGTGGGCTCCCTAGTAAAATATGATTATTATTATTATCATCATCATCGTTATTATTATTATTATTATTATTATTATTATTATTATTATTATTATTATTATTATTATTATTATTATTATAATGGGCACAGTGTGCAAGGATTTAGAGGTGGAGCCGGTTTTTCAGCAGATAACCGGAGAGACCTTGAACAGGGGTGCGAACAGATCCCCCGACGCCCGTCTTGACATCCACGCCAGAGGTTTCTGGGAGCGACAGAGGTCTGTATACTTTGATGTCCGGGTATGCCACCCTTATGCAGACTCCTACCGTGAGCAGACACCTGAGCAAGTCTACAGGCAGCATGAGAATGAGAAGAAACGCAAATATGCCAACAGGGTCATGGAGGTGGAGCAAGGAACTTTTACGCCTTTAGTGTTCAGTACAACAGGTGGAATGGGCACTGAGTGCAAGATTTATCATAAACGCTTAGTTGAATTATTATCGATTAAGAAGGGAGAGAACTTTGCTAATACGATGTCATGGGTTAGGGCCAAAGTTTCTTTTGCACTCATACGTTCTGCTCTGCTTTGCCTTAGAGGATCAAGGTCTATAAGAAGAACAGTTGATACAACAAGTGTAGACATCTCCCTCGATAACGCTATTGCCCGAATGAGCTAGACTTTTATTTTAATTTCTATTCTTTTTTAATTTACATTATATATATATATATATATTTTAATATTGAACATTAGTCTTATTATTATTGTTACCGCGTAAATAGAAAACATTTTGAATTGTTTTTCTTAAATTTGCAATGTATTTTTTAATACTTACGTTAGATATATTCAGTTAGTAGTTGTATTTGTACATTATAGAAATGGAGATTAAATTATTATTATTTTATTATTTTACTTTAACCTCAGGAAAATTTGATACAATATGATTTTTCCCTGGTAAAATTACTAGTCGGGTCTTTTCCCAAGACCTAAGACTTCAAACTGTCATTTCAAAACCTACCCGAAACCTTTAACCTATTGTTACAATGCTGGTTGACTTTTTCTTTTTCTTTCTTTTATCCCCCCCCCCCCTTTTTTTTCTTTTTTTTTCTTTCTTAAAGTTCTAAGTCTTTCCTTAGTATTCTGGCAGTTCCTAAAATTGCGGATTTCCTTATTATTATTATTATTATTATTATTATTATTATTATTATTATTATTATTATTATTATTATTATTATTATATTGGAATATTTCGCGAAATCAGGAACGTTGATTATTAAATATATTTATTGAAGGGAAAAGTTAATGCATTTTGAAACTACATGTTAAAATATTACTTATTATTTGAAAACATCTTAAGATTGGCCAAAGATGTGAAAGGAAACAAAAAAGAAGGGCTTTGCTTTGGTACTTTGGGAGGTTTCCAAGTATTATATACGTAACCACAATTTCTCATTTCCGAAATGTGTAAGAGACTAAATTAAGAGCTCAAAAGCAATATCAGTTATTTAATTTTTCTTTCTTCTCAACATGGCTGTCGTGAAACCCTTCAAAAGCATTCATTTTTACGACAGCAATGGAAGAATGTAGAAATGTAATGAATGTAATGGAAAAAGCATCAATATGATCTTCAAAGGTACCATCGAACATGAATGACTTAGAGATGTAGTTCATTAGTTAACATGATAAGTTCATTCAGGTTTTTCTTATTGATTTGTAGCTTTGTCGATGGTTTCTTGAGATGTCTATTAGTAATAATACTTTCAAGCTCTTATGAGAATCAAATCAAATAATGAATTCAATAATGGATATGAGGAGGCTGGACTGAAAAGATACACTTCAAGGGTACTTATATACTCATTGAAAATGCCACGTTTGATCTAATTATCGTTCAAAATTAAACATGACATTTAATTCGAAAGCATATATATCAACAGAGGAGATACATCCGAAAGAAAAAAGACGAAGAAGTGGGATTCAAAATAGAGCACGATGATGGAGATGGACATATAGACGAATAAGGAGTAAAACTAAATTTAAAACACTGCAATGGGCGACAGTTGCGCACTTCATAGAAATTTGTTTGATTATCCAGCTCATCGTATAGTGATGCCTACTATGTACTCGGCTGCAGCACTGGTAACAACAGTTTTAAACTTTCTGATCCTGATTTCCATCTGGAAGACACCATCGCTTCACAAACCTTCCTACATCCTGATAGGAAGTCTTGCTCTTTCAGATCTCCTCGTTGGAGCCATCGGAGAACCACTACTAGTTACTGAAAATATCGCTGCCATAAGAGGTTGGTCCCTGAAGGTTTACTGTGTAGTTTTAAAAAGTGCCAGCATTGTGGGTTACGCATTGGGCGCCATTTCTCTGATATCTCTGACGGCCATAAGCTTGGATCGTTTGCTAGCAGTCAAGTTAAGGAACAGATATCAAAGTGCTGTAACTCAGAAGCGTGTACTCTGTATATTACTAACATGTTGGATCATATCATGTGTTGTTTCAGCTACACTGTTGGTTAAGCTAAGTTGGAATGATGATAATACGTTTGCTTTGATGCTCTTTGCTGGAATTGGAGTTCTTTTTTTAGTGGTAACGATCGCCGTTTGTTATTCCATGGCCTTCTACAGCTTACGAAAGATCACCTCCTCTTCAGTATTTCCAAGTGTCCAGAACGACGAAACAGGCGCAGGTCCAAGTTCCAACATTGATGTCGCCAAATACAGAAAATCCCTTATCACCATGTTTGTAGTTTTTATTCTTACCATTCTTTTTTATACGCCATATGTTTGCATTTCAATTTCTTACGCGATCTTAGATCATAAGTTCTCATCAAAGATATACATGGACATAAGGTACATAAGTATTAAAGTAGCCGAGTTCATCGTTCTACTTAACTCGGCAATGAATCCTCTTCTGTACCTGTGGCGGATTCGAGACATTCGAGAAGCAGTAAAGACCACAGTCAAAACAATGTTTAAAATATTCTAGCTTTTGTCATGATCATGGCAGTAATGGGAAGGTCACCGTTTCACCATACAATGTCCGGAGCTTTTCGGGTGATCTCGCTTCTCTCAGGCCGAAGGAATTAGCCAATCAGCACACATTTTGTTTGTAGCTCAATGTTTCCTAGTTCCAGTTTTTCGACTCGAATTATAACAGCTTCTGCTCAAAAAAAAAAAAAGATTCGCCAAATACCTTTTAGAAATTGCATACCGAAATATTTCATTTTGACAAGAGATAATAGAAAACACTTGGATTTTTTTTTGCTGTGACAAAGAGAATCCTAAAGTTTCGCAACGACTAAATTACTTGTTCCAAGACCAAAGGATTTGTTACTCGACAACCATCAGCCCTTATGCAATCAAATATTACCTTTTCGCGTTACGATTTCAAACTGGAAAACACAAGACATCATGTTCATGAGCCTTACTGCTGCCGAGCTTCTTTCTTTTCTTAACTCGGCGATGAATCCTTTTCTGTACTTGTAGCGCATTCAAGACATTCGAGAAGCAGTAAAGACCACAGTCAAAACAGCTTTTTAAAACATTCTAGCTTTTGCAATGATCATGTTAGTAATGGGATGACAGCTAGTGCTCACTATAGTTAGTTTACATTGAGAACATAAAAACTTTGATGAAATAACAGTTGATGTTATTTCAATGCATTGACTTAAACGCGTTACAATGGTCTGCAACTCTAGAATTCAAAGTAGCAAAGATGACGCTGTTATTGTCATCGTTCATTCGTATGTCTATGTA
Source organism: Anthopleura xanthogrammica (assembly GCA_964019055.1). Taxonomy (NCBI): domain Eukaryota; kingdom Metazoa; phylum Cnidaria; class Anthozoa; order Actiniaria; family Actiniidae; genus Anthopleura; species Anthopleura xanthogrammica. The sequence continues at coordinate 1,798,692 of OZ025211.1, forward strand.
CAGAAGAAAAAAACAATTCTTTAGGGTTACTAGAATTACACAGAGTATACTTTCTTTCAACCAGCTATACCCTTCGAGATCGAATTAGAATTTAGAATTTAAGAGCTGATTTTTTTTGCGGAGGGAGGAAAACCGGAGAACCTGGAGAAAACCCTCTAAGCACCGGAGAGAACCAACAAGCAGCTCTACTGAAATACGACGCCGAGTCCAGGGATCGATCCCGGGTCACATCCCGTATGAAACGACCCGAAGTACCCCCCCCCCCCCCGGGTCACATTGGTGAGAGGCAAGCGCTCTCAACGCTACGCCACCTTTGATCAGCCCAGAGGTTGTTTCAGGGTTTGATCAGTGAGTTAGCCGTGCCCTGACTTTGATCAACCCCGAGGTTGTTTCAGGGTTCAAATAACAAAATGGTGTATCCCCTCATTCTCAATAGTTATATAATCCCAACTATCTATCGCCGTACTTTTACAGAGATTCAGTCATCGCCATCTAGAAATTACGGGGATGGAAGGGAGCACACGACCGATGTTAAAAAATGTTTTAGCAGAATTAAAACTCGAACGCGTTGTCTACGGATGATGTTTATTTTTACAATGTTCAACTCGGTCTCATCAGAATGAAAGGTCTTTTTACTTCTATTAAACGCTGTTATTAAATTAAAAAAAAGTTTTTTGCGGTGTTTTCGAAATTCATTAGACATACTACATACCGTACTATGAAAGAAATTAAAAAGTATTCTAACTGCAAATAAAAGCTCAGCGGCCACTCACAATTACTTGACTTTTCTTTTTATTCCACGAGAGGCAAATAGATAGGGGGGCTCACTCACCCCACCTGGTAAATTTAAAGGTATTTATATTGCAAAAAATTGTTTTTAAGGATTACAATGCGTTGGTAAAAAAAAAAAAATTAGGAAAAGTTTTTTTTTTAATTAAAAAAAATGTTCTAATAGTTTTTGTATATTAAACATTTTGCCAGAGTTAAAGAGGTCTATCAAAAATGCTTTTACTGATTATACATTTTTATTTGAATATTAAAATTAAATAACAAATCACAATACGAAACCATAATTTGGATTTCTTAATTATCCAGCAGCAAGATATAATAAACAGTTCTAGTTTGAGCAGTGTCTAAAAGATGAGATGAACGCTACTCCAATCGACACTGACGGAAAATGGGCCTAAAAAATAAAGAACGCAAATAAATTTATTAACGTTTTTTTTAAGTAATTAAAAAAGCAAAGCCAAGTTAAGATCAGATCGAAGCTTCAAAGAATAATAAACAAAGAGTATGGTGTAGGACTTGTAAAAGTTGAAATCTATAGAAAATAAAGTCAAGAAAAGATCCAAGCTTAAAAGCGCGTAACACAGAAGCCAACGTTTACTCCCTTCACATGCATCTGTACACATTCTTCCTGAAAAGAAAATATTTGAAAGTGCTGCAGGGTCCGGTGCTTGATGATTGGGAGTTTCCAAGAGAGGCAATCATACGCATTACAAAATCGCGAGATTGTTTAACTACACTTTCCTTTAGTTCACACTGAGAACATACTAGAAACCATCTGCAAAAAAACTATTGAGGTTATTTTGAAAGGTCGATTTATTAAAGTTGTTGACTGGAGAGTCAAATTTCATTGGCTGTAATTGTTGAAGTAAAGTTGCAAAGATCCGACGATTAAAGAAAGAGAAAGAAAAAGACGAAGGAGACTAAAGAACTGAACAAGACTGATTTGAGAACCTTGCAAGATGGACGAAAATCAAGATGTTTTTTGCACAAAAATGAGAAAGGAGTTTGATTACCCAACTCATCGTTTAGTGATGCCAACTATGTACTCGGCTGCAGCACTGGTAACAACAGTTTTAAACTTTCTGATCCTGATCTCCATCTGGAAGACACCATCGCTTCACAAACCTTCCTACATCCTGATAGGAAGTCTTGCTCTTTCTGATCTCCTCGTTGGAGCCATAGGTGATCCACTTATGGCCATTACTAATATTGCTGCCCTAAGAGGCTGGTCCTTAAAGCTTTTCTGTCAGGTATCAAGATGCGCCAGAGGCGTAGTTTACGCATTGGGCGGAGTTTCTCTGATAACTCTAACGTTCATAAGCTTGGATCGTTTGCTAGCAGTTAAGGGGGGACTTACCTATTTACCAGCCACGGTTGCTATGGAAAGGATTTAAATCTCTAAAAGGTTTTTCTTATATTATAACTTCATAGATAAAATCAATTTGTAAAATGGATAATTTTCTGATATGTGCAATGACGTCATCTCTCTTACGCAATTTATGACGTCATAGTTCATTAAAAATTAAAAAACAAGCGTGCATTTGGTCGGATTGACTCACAAATAAGCGAAATCATAGATGATATGAATTGAAACAAAGTTAAGCATTATTTTTGAAAACGGTGAAAAGGCCAGGCTACCAAGCCATGTTGAATGTTTTTAATCTAAATATTTTCCCACTCTCTTAACGTAGAGTAAAATCCATGCTTAACTTTGTTCCAATTCATGTCAGCTATAATTTCGCTAATTTTTGGGTCAAACGGACCTATTGCACGCTTGTTTTTTAACTTTTTATGAAATATGACGTCATTAATGACGCAAGAGTGATGACGTCATCACTCTTGCGTCATTAATGGTCCATTTCACAAATTGGTTTCATCATGAGCTTAAAACATTAGAAAAACCTCTTAAGCATTTTTAAATCCTTTCCTTAGCAACTGTGGCTGGTAAATAGGTAAGTCCCCCCTTAAGTTAAGGAACAGATATCAAAGCATCGTAAAAAAGAAGCGTGTACTCTGCGTATTACTGACATGTTGCATCATATTTATTGTAGTTTCAGCAACACTGTTTGGATACCTAAGGTTGAATTTTCCAAATTTGACAGCTTTGATCCTCTTCGCTGGAATTACAATTTTCATCTTAGTTGTGACCATCACCGTTTGTTATTCGATGGCCTTCTACAGCTTACGAAAGATCACCTCCTCTTCAGTATCTCCAAGTGTCCAGAACGACGAAACAGATGCAGGTCCAAGTTCCAACATTGATGTCGCCAAATACAGAAAATCCCTGATCACCATGTTTGTTGTTTTTATTTTTACCATTCTTTTTTATACGCCATTGGTTTGCATTATGATTATTTCTTTCGTATTTAGATCTAGATCTAAAGATTTTTCATCACTGGACTCAAGGAAAACTTCCGACATCCTTTTCATTTGCTTTTCTGTATCCGAGTTTCTTTCCCTACTTAACTCGGCGATGAATCCTCTTCTGTACTTGTGGCGCATTCGAGACATTCGAGAAGCAGTAAAGACCACAGTCAAAACAATGTTTGAAATATTCTAGCTTACGCCATGATCGTGTTAGTAATGGGACGGACACCGGTATACACCATAGTTGGTTAACACAGAACATAGAAACCATATGAAAATGACAATTCAATCAGACATCGACTTTAAAACGTGTTATCAAAATTGTATGATGTTCTGGAACTCAATGCGGAAGTTTTTATTATTCTAGAATTCAGTGTAGCACTGATAACGCTGTTATTATGGATTGCATTATTTTGTGATATTTGCAACGCTATCAAAGATTATTATTTTGTAATTTCCAATTCGATCTGTGAGTTAGCCGTTCCCTGACTTTGCGGATCAATCCAGAGTTTGTTTCAGTATTCAATCTGTGAGTCCTCTTCCTCTCTTCACAGAGTTCGAGACCACCGTCTTCTAGAAATTACGGTGCATGCATTTGGTAGGGTGCACACGCATTAGCAAAATAAAAGCATTAGAACTTAGACGCAATGCCTGCGGAAGATTTCTTTTGATTTTATGATATACGAGAAGGTCTTTGGTGCACATTGGAAGGGCGCATACTACGATCTATAAAAAAAAGCATTAACAAAATAAAAGCTATTAGGACTTGCAAGCAATGTCTGCGGAGAATATCTTTTTATTTTAAAATATACGCCGAGCTAGATAGATAAATAAAATGAGAGAATGAGAATTAACAGTGGAATCAACAGATTTAGAGTGGCTAGATTGTCTTATCAGAATGTCATGTCTTTTCACTGCTATAGAACGCTGTTATGAATTTAAAGCTTTTTACATTGTTAGATGAAAATAAGAGGTATAATTTGAGAATCAAAATATACAAAAAAATCATAACCATGAAAAAATTCTAGTAACTGAAGAAAATAAGGTCTTTAAAAAAAAAAAGAAGAAGAAGAAGAAGAAGAAGAAGAAGAAGAAGAAGAAGAAGAAGAAGAAGAAGAAGAAGAAGAAAAGAATTAAAAAGAAAGAGAGAAAGAGAGAACAAATTTCTCGATATATGATATGAGACGTGCTTGACACACACCTTGAATCAGGTCAGTGGGGAGCTCGATTTTTATAAAAATTGTAATTTTAATTTTTAACCGAGATGACACTGAAACACCTGCATGGCTTGTACGATGAATGCCTGTAAGTAAAATCGAAAACACAATTTCAGACGAGAATAGCTTAGAGTAATAAGCAAGTGTGATGACTTCAAACTTTGTTACTGTGTGTTAGACCCTTTAAAGTTGTGTTCGATTAGTTTTTGAGCTCACCACTGAAGAAACGAGAAACATAAATTGTGTATCCATGGAAACATCGAAACAAACAAAAAAACAAAAAAGCTTCAAAATAAAATTAAAATATTAATTAGAGTTTCATATTAAAAGTTTACAACAGTGCCTGAAAAAGGTGATGAAATCTATTAACTCTCCTCTATAAATTTATTTTTTCATTAAACTTTCTTTATTGATATTTTTAACTTAAACGATCTTTATGAATTTCAGTATTGCATATGTCACCAATTTATAAATCGTTCTTCAGAAGCATTGAATGAGTTTTCAATCTTTTACCTGTAATGTTATATTTCAAAGAACAAATAATTCTTTTATATCAGTGTTAAAGAATGGCTTACTGCTTTGTCAATCAAATTCGTGTGGAACTTTTGAACAAAACAAAAGAAGCTTCATGCTTATATTTTTTTAAATAACTGACCACTTCAAGATCTAATTGATTGTTTCAACGAATAAAGAGAACTGCTGGAATATACTAAGGCGTAGACTTCACAATGCAGGAGGAAACCAGGCAAGATTAACAAGAAATGTTTAATTGTCTTTACGAAAATAGAACAACCGAATACGAAGGAACTTGAACACCGTATAAAAAGGTTTAGAACTGTACGAAAATGGACATTTGCTTCTACGAAAGCGCCTACTTTGACCGTCCCGTATACCGTGTCGCAATATCTGTAGTGTATTCGGTATCATCACTTATTGCGACAATTTGAATTTCCTGATCTTGATTTCGATATGGAAGACGCCATCCCTTCACAATCCTTCTTTCATTCTCGTCGCAAATCTCGCACTTTCCGACTTCATCAACGGAGCCATCGGAGAACCCTTGATGATTTGTACGAACATCGTCGCTCTCAAGAATCTTAAAGATGTATTTTGCTACATATGGAAAAGTTCACGGGCAGTAACGTATTGCACGGCTTCGATATCCCTGCAAACGCTGGCTTTGATGAGCATCGATCGCTTGCTTGCAGTCAAACTTTTGAACAGATATCGGAGCGTTGTAACTTTGAAGCGGGTTGGAAGACTATTGATTACATGGTGGGTTGGATCGTTTTGTCTGGCAAACTTAGTCTTCCTTAACGTAAGAATAGAACATTTGAAACATCTACTCATTATGATCGAAGTTTTTATGTTTTTGTTACTTTCCACGGTGTCCGTTTGTTATCTCATGGCTTTTTACAGCTTAAGAAAAATAAAGTTATCAATATCTCCTGATGTTGGAGCGGCACCCAATATCAAACAGTCAAGCATAAATGTTTCTAAGTATACGAAATCCTTGACTACAGTGGTCGTGGTTTTCACTGTTATAATGATATCTTACATTCCATACGTCTGCATAGCATTTGCAACAGCACTTTCTTTTGATCCTGTCAAACCAGAAGATAATCAGTTTCTGTATCAGTTATTTCTGACCAGCGAACTTGTCATGATTTCCAATTCATCTCTGAACCCACTGCTATACTTATGGCGCATGGAAGAAATGCGACAAGCTGTGAAGACTACAGTCAAGAGAATCTTAAGAATGGAAAATCCCTCTAGCAGTCAGTGATGAATGAATGATGAGTGAACGAACAAATACAAACACGATTTATTAACGAAAAAGTTCATTTGATGCATGGTCGTCGTTTAATGACGGTACGAAGAAAATTTTGCAAAGCGACGGAAAGGCCGAAGTAAAAGACTTTGTAAAGGAATGTGTCAACGAACAAATGTACGAATTTTTGGACTGATCGAATTATATAACGACAGAACTAACGACTAAAAAAAATTGGAGAAGGACGAGATGGCATATAAGCCTTTGGACAGAGATGTAAAAACGTTCTAATACCTCCGAAACAGAATGAACTTAAATCCTAAGACTTTTTAAAATACTTAGTCTGTGAGCTTTGAGCAAGGTTTTATCTGTTTTCCTAACCTGTTTTCCTAACATTTCTATGGCACGAGATAAAACTCTGTCTAAAAATGAAACTGAATTTGATTTTAGTAAAATTTCTATCAATTTTTTAAAGAAAATTATTAACTAAAGATAAATTTTTGAATTGTTAAGGAGAAAAGATCCTTGAGCATAATGTTCCCTCATTTCAAACTACTTGTATCTTCTCAAGTTGCAGGAGCAATTTCCTAACATTTTTATGGCACGAGTTAAAGAACTGGCAAAAAATGAACCTGAATGAGATTTTCGTGAAAGTACTATCAAATTAGAGATCCTCTCTCCCAAGCAACGGGCCATTTATTCACACTCATAGTTCTGACGTGCCTAACTCTTTTATCAGCAATAACAAGTATAGTGATGAGAGAGGGGTTTGAATACGAACTACTATGTTATAAAAATCCTTATAAAAATTGTTAAAACTACGGATGTTTGCAGAAAGAAATAAGAAAGTGTTTTGTGTTCATGCAAATAAAAGCTAACAAGGCCCGTTGGCCACTCAAAAATTATTCGCCGCTCTTGATAACATTTTTTCCCCTTTCAAATTCCAGTAAAAGTCCTTTCAAATTTTTAACGATGCCGTGAGAAAACCTCTGGGCTGATGAAAGTCAAGGCATATGACTAACTCACAGATCGAATTGGAATCATCCCTTATTGCGACAACTTTGAATTTCCTTATTTTGGTTTCTATATGGAAATCGTCATCCCTTTACAATCCTTCCGCGTACATTCTCGTCGCAAGTCTCGCACTTTTCGCTTACATCAACGGAGCCATCGGAGAACCCTTCATGGTTCAGTTGTACGAACATTGTCGCTCTCAAATATCTTAAAGCTGTTTTTTTTTTTTTTTTTTTGCTACATATGGAAAAGTTCTAGTACGGTAACTTATTGTATGCCTTCGGTATCTCTGTGATCGCTGGCTTTGATGAGCATCAATCGCTTGCTTGCAGTCAAACTTTTGAACAGATATCGCAGCGTTGTAACTTTGAAGCGGGTTGGAAGACTATTGATTACATGGTGGATTGGATCGTTTTGTCTGGCAAACTTAGTCTTCCTTAACATAAAAATAGAACATTTCAAACATCTGCTCATTATGATTGAGGTTTTAATCAGTAATTTCATTACTTTCCACGATGCGTTCCGTTTGTTATCTCATGGATTTTTACGGAAAGATAGAGTTATCAATATCTTCTTATAATGCAGCGGCAGTTTCCTAACATTTCTATGGCTTGAGTTAAATTAAACAACGGCAAAAAATGAAACTGAATGATCATGAGATTTTAGTAAAAGTGCTATCAAAATGATTGTTGACGCGCTGCGGTATACTTTACATTCGGTGATTCGTTAAGCATTAGCCGAAAAACTACACAAATTACAAAGTTAATAGCTCAGAAAATTCAGAAAGAAAACGACGACAAATAAAGAAAAAACCTACTTACATCTGTATCCTACATTGCTACTCGACGACTAAATTAAATATTCAAAAACCAAACTTAACTACAAGACTGAAACAATTACACCAAAAAAAAATATATTCGAGCTAGGGACATTAATGAGTATAAAACTGAACCGTCTCTATTATTTCTTTTTCTATTTAAAGTATGAAGAATGTCTTTGCAATAATAAGGATTTTTAAAAGAATAATAAACTATAAAAGATAAATCTTAAAGGACATTTAATTGCAAACGGAAGTAAATAGTTCTATGCACCCGACGCCTTACTTCCGGTCACGTGGTAATTTTGCCAGACTTTAGATTGTGCAACTTAGCATCTGACCTCTTTTGCTCGCTACAACCTCAAAAGAAGCAACAACCTCGAAGAGAAAGTTTTTACCACCACCTTCCCCTTTACTTCCCTTTGAGGGAAATTACATCGTGATGGCGCTTTTGCCCTCACCTTTGCTGTGAACATTTGTAACAATTTTTGTGGACATTTCAAATGTCTTATTTAATTGTTAATAAACGGCCACTAGTGTGACCAAAATGTGCCAACCTTGTCTAGCTCATTGTATCATGTTCGCAGCAAACATATCGTCGCCAACGCAATCCCTCTTCATTATATCTCTACATTCGAATCGTTAGTAGAGCTTCAGGGGGCATAAGATCAACCTTCTCAAGTCCTTTACATGGCGAGAAATTTTCGACATCAATGGACGGAGACAATTATTCATGACAAAATCAGCCGTCAATCATGTTCACATAATCGTGGCTTCTGATTGGCTGCTGACATAAAGCTGCTTAGTAAACAAGAAAGTCTACTGAGTTCGGACTTCTAGCTAATTCAGTGCGAATTTTGCTCAACTTTATTCTCTCTCGCTTAGCAAAACTATAGCGTCAATTTAACTTAATTTTTTGTATATTGTAATGTAATTATCCTAAGTTTTATCAGTGTACTTTATTTTCATATTTTCTAAATGGATGACTTATAAGGGCGGAAATTCAAACAATTCTATTCTTAGTCCTTGCAACGACTTGGCAAGTTGGAGAACATAGAACATCTTTCAAATCTGTTTGTGTTTTCTATAAAAACGGTGGTGTGGATAGACACCCTACAATGCCTTCTTGATTCCACTTCGGAGAAATTGTGCTCATACCACAAAACATATACAAGGATATAGCCTATCGATATGAGTTTGACAGACGAGTTTGCTCTCGGTGTCTACAAGCAAGATCAGATAGAACATTTTGGAAATTCCTGGACACATATGAGAAAATATTATTTTTGACTTTTATCACAAACAAAGTCTGTATTTGATCGACCATTTTGTTTTGCAAACTCAGGGTATCTGCTGCGCGTGCGTGTCCATAACTTCTCGCCATGGAAGTAATCGCTTAGCAAAAATATGCTGTACCTCCGCTTAGCAAAGTAACAGAGTATATTAACCAGAAAGTCGATTATAAAATAAAAGCTTTTCTTTCAGCACCCCCCGAAGGATTTGTTACGTTTCTAAAATGTCAAAATTGAAGTAGGGAGCATTATTTGACGTTGAAGCACCTTGAGAGTTCTAGGAAATCGATCGAGTGAATGACCATTTCATCTTGAAATGTGATGGCTGTTTATAATTAATTTTATTACTCATTTAGGGTCTATATCCGTGAAATAAAGCCGTGAATAAAAAAACATATCAGTGAAGTGATACGATATAACTTGAAGGTAAACTGTCCAATAAATTCTCGCGATATATAATCATGTATAATCGACCCTAAATGTGTATAAAACAAAACTCACTCGCGGACTCGCTCGTTCGCAATATGATACGGGCAACTCGTGAATAGAAAGGATATCAGGATCTTTACATGTGATGATCTCTTTCTATCTCAATAACAAGACCCGAAGTTGTGTTATGGCATATATATATATCGTGTAATCGAATACGAAGAACAAGAAGATGGAGATGGACAAATAGACGAATAAGGAGTGAAACTAACTTTAAAACATTGCAATGGGCGACCAAACTTTTCATTTAGTAATGTCTACTATGTACTCGGCGGCAGCACTGGTAACAACAGTTTTAAACTTTCTGATCCTGATCTCCATCTGGAAGACACCATCGCTTCACAAACCTTCCTACATCCTGATAGGAAGTCTTGCTCTTTCAGATCTTCTCGTTGGAGCCATTGGAGATCCACTAGTGGTAACTATAAATATCGCTGCCATAAGTGGCTGGTCCCCGAAGGTTTACTTGGTAGTTTTGCAAAGTGCCAGAATTGTGGGTTACGCATTGGGCGTCATTTCTCTGATAAATCTGACGGCAATAAGCTTGGATCGTTTGCTAGCAGTTAAGTTAAGGAACAGATATCAAAGTGTTGTAACTCAAAAGCGTGTAATCTGTGTATTACTGACATGCTGGATCATGTCGAGTGTAGGCTCAGCAACGTTGTTTGGCTACGTAGGGTTGAATTATCAAACAGCCCTGGTACTTTTTGCTGGAATATTAGCTTTTATTTTAGTCGTTATCATTACCGTTTGTTATTCGATGGCCTTCTACAGCTTACGAAAGATCACCTCCTCTTCAGTATCTCCAAGTGTCCAGAGCGACGCAGTAGTGGCAGGTGCAAGTTCCAACATTGATGTCGCCAAATACAGAAAATCCCTTATCACCATGTTTGTGGTTTTTATTTTTACCATTATTTTTTATATACCATATGTTTGCATTTTAATTTCTTTCGCGACCTTAGATCATAAGTTCTCATCAAACATATACCATGACATAAGGTACATAAGTGTTACTGTAGCCGAGTTCATCGCACTACTAAACTCGGCGATGAATCCTTTTCTGTACTTGTGGCGCATTCGAGACATTCGAGAAGCAGTAAAGACCACAGTCAAAACAATGTTTAAAATATTCTAGCTTTTGTCATGATCTTGTTAGTAATGGGACGGACACTGGTATACACCATAATTGGTTAACACAGAACATAGAAACCATATGAAAATAACAATTCAATCAGGCATCGACTTTAAAAGGTGTTAACAATCCAAGATGGCCGAAAGCTTGGTTTAAGAAATAAATCATTTCGCAGAAGACACATAGTCAAATATTAATCCAGAGTTTGTTTCAGGGTTCAATCTATGAGTCCTCTTCCTCTCTTCACAGAGTTCGAGACCACCGTCTTCTAGAAATTACGGTGCATGCATTTGGTAGGGTGCACACGCATTAGCAAAATAAAAGCATTAGAACTTAGACGCAATGTCTGCGGAAGATTTCTTTTGATTTTATGATATACGAGAAGGTCTTTGGTGCACATTGGAAGGGCGCATACTACGATCTATAAAAAAAAGGATTAGCAAAATAAAAGCTATTAGGAATTGTAAGCAATGTCTGCGGAGAATATCTTTTTATTTTAAAATATACGCCGAGCTAGATAAATGAATAAAATGAGAGAATGAGAATTAACAGTGGAATCAACAGATTTAGAGTGGCTAGATTGTCTTATCAGAATGTCATGTCTTTTCACTGCTATTGAACGCTGTTATGAATTTAAAGCTTTTTACATTGTTACATGAAAATATGAAATATAATTTGAGAATCAAAATATATAAAAAAATCATAACCATGAAAAAAATTCTAGTAACTGAAGAGAATAAGGTCTTTAAAAAAGAAGAAGAAGAAGAAGAAGAAGAAGAAGAAGAAGCGTGAAGAAAAGGAAAAGAATTAAAAAGAAAGAGAGAAAGAGAGAACAAATTTCTCAATATATATGATATGAGACGTGTTTGACACACACCTTGAATCAAGTCAGTGGGGAGCTCGATTTTTATAAAAATTTTAATTTTAATTTTTAACCGAAATGACAATGAAACACATGCATGGCTTGTACGATGAATGCTTATAAGTAAAATCGAAAACACAATTGCAGACGAGAATAGCTTAGAGTAGTAAGCAGGTGTGATGACTTCAAACTTTGTTACTGTGTGTTAGACCCTTTAAAGTTGTGTTCGATTAGTTTTTGAGCTCACCACTGAAGAAACGAGAAACATAAATTTGTGTATCCATGGAAACATCGAAACAAACAAACAAAAAAAAGTCTCAAAATAAAAATTGATTAGAGTTTCATATTAAAAGTTTACAACAGTGCCTGAAAAAGGTGATGAAATCTATTAACTCTCCTAAATTTAAATTTATTTTTTCATTAAACTTTCTTTATTGATATTTTTAACTTAAACGATCTTAACAAATTTCAGTATTGTATGTGTCACCAATTTATAAATTGCTCTTCAGAAGCATTGAATGAGTTTTCAATCTTTTACCTTAATGTTATATTTCAAAGAACAAATAATTCGTTCATGTCATTTTTTAAAGAATAACTTACTGCTTTGTCAATCAAATTCGTGTGGTACTTTTGAACAGATATCGCAGTCTTGTAACTTTGAAGTGGGTTGGAAGACTATTGATTACTCCGACGAAGGACTAGCGTCCGAAACGTCAGTAACTGATATTTCTTATTTTTTACGGTGTAAAATTAACGTAAGAATAGAACATTTGAAACATCTACTCATTATGATTGAGTTAATAAGTAATTTCATTACTTTCCACGATGCGGTCCGTTTGTTATCTCATGGATTTTTACGGAAAGATAGAGTTATCAATATCTTCTTATAATGCAGCGGCAGTTTCCTAACATTTCTATGGCTTGAGTTAAATTAAACAACGGCAAAAAATGAAACTGAATGATCATGAGATTTTAGTAAAAGTGCTATCAAAATGATTGTTGACGCGCTACGGTATACTTTACATTCGGTGATTCGTTTAACGTTAGAAAAACTACAAAAATTACAAAGTTAATCGCTCAGAAAATTCAGAAAGAAAACGACAAAAAATAAAGAAAAAACCTACTTACATCTGTATCCTACATTGTTACTTGACGACTAAATTAAATATTCAAAAACCAAACTTAACTACAAAACTGAAACAATTACACCAAAAAAAAGTATACTCGAGGGACATTAATGAGTATAAAACTGAACTGTCTCTATTGTTTCTTTTTCTACTTAAAGTATGAAGAATGTCTTTGCAATAATAAGGATTTTTAAAAGAACGATAAACTAAAGATAAATCTTTAAACTACTAAGGAAAAGAGATCCTTGAGCATAATGTTCCCTCCTTTCAAGTCACTTAGCCTAGAAATAAAAAGACTATAAAGGGCATTTAATTGAAACGGAAGTAAATAGTTTTATGCACCCGACGCCTTACTTCCGGTCACGTGGTAATTTTGCCAGACTTTAGATTGTGCAACTTAGCATCTGACCTCTTTTGCTCGCTACAACCTCAAAAGAAGCAACAACCTCGAAGAGAAAGTTTTTACCACCACCTTCCCCTTCACTTCCCTTTGAGGGAAATTACATCGTGATGGCGCTTTTGCCCTCACCTTTGCTGTGAACATTTGTAACAATCTTTGTGGACATTTCAAATGTCTTATTTGTATTAATTGTATTAAATGTATAATTGTTAATAAACGGCCACTAGTGTGACCAAAATGTGCCAACCTTGTCTAGCTCATTTTATCATGTTCGCAGCAAACATATCGTCGCCAACGCAATCCCTCTTCATTATATCTCTACATTCGAATCGTTAGGTGAGCTTCAGGGGGCATAAGATCAACCTTCTCAAGTCCTTTACATGGCGAGAAATTTTGACAATCAATGGGCGGAGACTATTATTCATGACAAAATCAGCCGTCAATCATGTTCACAGAATCGTGGCTTCTGATTGGCTGCTGACATAAAGCTGCTTAGTAAACAAGAAAGTCTAGTTCGGACTTCTAACTAATTCAGTGCGAATTTTGCTCAACTTTATTCTCTCTCGCTTAGCAAAACCATAGCGTCAATTTAACTGAATTTTTCATATATTGTAATGTAATTATCCTAAGTTTTATCAGTGTACTTTATTTTCATATTTTCTAAATGGATGACTTATGAGGGCGGAAATTCAAACAATTCTATTCTTAGTCTTTGGCTTTTTTCTCCTTATCCTCGCGTACGATTTTTCTGAAAGTTTCAGAATCTCATCACCTATTACAGGTACAGCTTGTGTACAACTTTGAATGGCAAATTTTGGGCAGGAAAAAAGTTATGGCGATCGTCTAAAATGGAAACAAAAATTTGACGCATACAAAGTATTGTGCTGTATCGTAGGAAGATCACCATTTAATAAATTGCCTTGAATTTTTGAAATATCTATTTTTAGGTATTGCTCGTATAACGAAAAATCAGCGATAAATCTTAATCATTCGTTTAATGAATATTTATTTACTAAAGGCCGTTAGATACATCGAAATGAGAGTTTTTTCGCAAAATCACAATTTCGCCGAACTCTTTGAAACGGCGCCAAGTTTTTTCTTTAAACTTCCTACATCAATAGATCATAGCTATATATAGAATAGTGGGCGAATTTCTACAGTTTATCCTATCCAAACTTGTGATATATATATTTTTAAAGTCAGGCATCGCACATCGCTGGAGAAAATTATGCATTGTTAAAAGTATTGTTTAAATTAAATAAATTATCTCCAGTTATGCGCGTTGTTCAAAACCCTTCAAAAGTATATCCTTATACCGCAACGGATATTTTATTGTTGGAATTTTTGGTACATTAAACTAATAAGTGCAACGACTTGGCAATTCCACTTCGGAGAAATTGTGCTCATACCACAAAAAAATATACAAGGATATAGCCTATCAATTTGAGTTTGACAGACGAGTTTGCTCTCGGTGTCTACAAGCAAGATCAGATAGAACATTTTGGAAATTCCTGGACACATATGAGAAAATATTATTTTTGACTTTTATCACAAACAAAGCCTGTATCTGATCGACCATTTTGTTTTGCAAACTCAGGGCATCTACTGCGCGTTCGTGTTAATAATTTCTCGCCATGGAAGTAATCGCTCAGCAAAAATAAGCTGTAATTCCGCTTAGCAAAGTAACAGAGTCTGTTAACCAGAAAGTCCATTGTAAAATAAAAGCTTTTCTTTCAGCACCCCCCGAAGGATTTGTTACGTTTCTAAAATGTCAAAATTGAAGTAGGGAGCATTATTTGACGTTGAAGCACCTTGAGAGTTCTAGGAAATCGATCGAGTGAATGACCATTTCATCTTGAATTGTGATGGCTGTTTATAATTAATTTTATTACTCATTTAGGGTCGATATCCGTGAAATAAAGCCGTGAATAAAAAAACATATCAGTGAAGTGATACGATATAACTTGAAGGTAAACTGTCCAATAAAATCTCGCGATATATAATCATATATAATCGATCCTAAATGTGTATAAAACAAAACTCACTCGCGGACTCGCTCGTTCGCGATATGATACGAGCAACTCGTGAATAGAAAGGATATCAGGATCTTTACATGTGATGATCTCTATCTATCTCAATAACAAAACCCGAAGTTGTGTTATCGCATATATATATATATATATATCGCGTAATCGAACACGAAGAACAAGAAGAACAAGAAGAAGAAGATGGAGATGGACATATAGACGAATAAGGAGTGAAACTAACTTTAAAACATTGCAATGGGCGACCAAACTTTTCCTTTAGTAATGTCTACTATGTACTCGGCGGCAGCACTGGTAACAACAGTTTTAAACTTTCTGATCCTGATCTCCATCTGGAAGACACCATCGCTTCACAAACCTTCCTACATCCTGATAGGAAGTCTTGCTCTTTCAGATCTTCTCGTTGGAGCCATTGGAGATCCACTAGTGGTAACTATAAATATCGCTGCCATAAGTGGCTGGTCCCCGAAGGTTTACTTTGTAGTTTTGCAAAGTGCCAGAATTGTGGGTTACGCATTGGGCGTCATTTCTCTGATATCTCTGACGGCCATAAGTTTGGATCGTTTCCTGGCAGTCAAGTTAAGGAACATATATCAAAGTGTCGTAACAAAGAAGCGTGTAATCTGTGTATTACTGACATGCTGGATCATATCGAGTGTAGGCTCAGCAACGTTGTTTGGCTACGTAAGGTTGAATTATCAAACAGCCCTGGTACTTTTTGCTGGAATATTAGCTTTCATTTTAGTCGTTATCATTACCGTTTGTTATTCGATGGCCTACTATAGCTTGCGAAAGATCACCTCCTCTTCAGTATCTCCAAGTGTCCAGAGCGACGCAGTAGTGGCAGGTGCAAGTTCCAACATTGATGTCGCGAAATACAGAAAATCCCTTATCACCATGTTTGTGGTTTTTATTTTTACCATTCTTTTTTATATACCATATGTTTGCATTTTATTTTCTTTCGCGACCTTAGATCATAAGTTCTCATCAAACATATACCATGACATAAGGTACATAAGTGTTAATGTAGCGGAGTTCATCGCACTACTTAACTCGGCGATGAATCCTCTTCTGTACTTGTGGCGGATTCGAGACATTCGAGAAGCAGTAAAGACCACAGTCAAAACAATGTTTAAAATATTCTAGCTTTTGCCATGAACATGTTAGTAATGGGACAGTCACCGCTTCGCCATACAATGCCCGGAACTTTTGAACCACAGACTGAATGACAATCCTTGTTTTGCAAGACCACAGTCAAAACAGCTTTTACAGTACTTCCACTTTTGCAATGCTGGTCATGAAATCTTACATTGACGCAACTACAAGAAAGGCCACCGACCACGAACAGATTCTGATTGCTTTTGCGAAGATCGGAGAGCATGGTAAAACTAGCGAATCTCGACGAACATCTTCAAGAGATACGAGCAGAGAACTAACAAACATTTGGAATCAAGTCAATAGTATATATTCGTAGTCTTTTAAAACTAACATTTTCCATATATTTATTTAATTATATGAATTTAGGTTTTTTCTTTGAGTTATCTCTATCTATTCCTATATATTGTATTAGATACTTTTATTGTTTTAGCTTAAAGTGTACATAACCTTTTAAAATAGCTTTTAAAATATTATAGCATTGGCCATGAACATGTTAGTATGGGACAGTCAGCGCTTCGCCATACAATGTGTGGACCTTTTCCAAAGCTGGCTTAAGACGAATTCTTGGTTGACGACAGTTTACTTGTTCCTAAACCAAACGATTCACTACGTACAACCTCCAGCCTTTATAACCTCAGTTCACTGGCAATGAATCATTTAAATTGTTGACAAGTAAAGCGTTCGCAAAAGAATAATAATATCTATTCTAGGGATGACATCCACTGAATAATAGTATACTCAGTGCTATCAGACTAATCCTAGAATGGCTCATCCTATCAAGATTCGAGGCCCCTTGACTATTACAGATTAAAATAGTATTTTAATCCTTTGCTATTTGGTTTGGGCAATAGATCCAAAATCCAGCATTTTTCAATTTCAGACCAAGCTTCATTCCCTTGGTTATTATTTCTTTGTTCACCCATAAAACTTGAAAAGGTGCATTAATATTGACGGGTTAAAGAGAAAGAGTTGCATTCTTGATGTTTTTTTTGCTCCATCATTTTCTGAATAGACTTGTGATTAGAGAGTACTGTATAGAATATTAGTATTACATAATGAATTTCACGAAAAACTAATGAATGACTCGATGCTTTAATTTACGTATCTATTTGTATGTACATAGTATATGTTATATTATTTGTATATATATATGATACAAGGCCCCTCTGGATACCAGCTTTTAGCTGAATAGGCCATCCTGTGTAAATAAAGGTTACAAACAAACAAAACGATGGGTACACGTGCATATGAAAACATTTAGTTTTCGATTAAGATTTTTGCAGAATCGCTGTTTATATAAGAACAAGACTAATATGATAACTTAGGCAAGTTTTGGGTTCTAATATTGCACTGGATGATACCTTTTAAAATGAAACATTAATTTGCTTAGATCAAATGTGTACCAATGTTTAGATCAAATCTGTACCAGAATTAACCAGATTTTCTTGTGCTTTAGTTGTTGATATTTTCCTCGTTATATTTATTCCATTTGGCACAAAAGGCTTTCGTGCATTCATAACCGGATCTTCCACTCATGTGGCAACACACGAAAATCTTGTCAATTTGGCACCTGAATGAGAAAATTTTGTCCTCCTCAGGTCATGGAAGGGTACTTATCAAAATTATGAAATTTTCAGTGACAGTTTTCTGAATGGAAGTGTACGCACGTACACGCACGAATTGGGGAAAACAAAGATTTAGATATCACGTAGTCAAGGAATGGAATGAACTAGACTAGGTTTTCAGAGACTTAGGTTCTCATCTTTTAAAAGGTAAACTTTGGAGTATTTTATAGTCTTATACTTATTAGATAAATCATATGCTATATTTTGCAATCAACTTTTATTTTTTAATTGTAAATAATTTTCCTTTAAATTTTTTACTTTTATATGTTATATATTTGTGTTATTTCATATTGTTTATATTTACGTATAGTTTCTTTTGTATTTATTCTAGGGCGCTACTGAAAATCACCTTGGCGAGTGGGCTCCCTAGTAAAATATGATTACTATTATCATCATCATCATCATCATCATTATTATCATAAATATTATTATTATTATTATTATTATTATTATTATTATTATCATTATTATTATTATTATTATTATTATTATTATTATTGGAAAACGAACGTCAAAGGTACCACAGCCAACATGCAGAGCTTATAGTCAACAAGAAAGGGGAGCAATACGCAAGGAGAGTATCCTGGATAAGAGCAAAAACATCTTTTTTTGTTTACTCAGATCTGCTCTGGTGTGTCTACGAGAATCAAGAACGATTAAAAGAGTACCATGTGACTCTAGAAACATTGACATTGATATTGAAACAGTCAGTAGAATGCCATATGTATAAACGTTTAGCTAGTTATCAGGGTTCTTTTGCCTTTGTATTTTTTTTAAGTCATATAAGTTTTTCTTTTTTTATATAATTTTTTCCTTTTTTTTTTAATTCTATAAATAATATATTTCGATATTCATATATTCTATGATACTATATATTTTAACAACATTGTATGGTAGACAGACATATTTTATCGTTCTTTTAAAGATTGCAGTATAAAATAAAGTTGATTATTGAAGAAAGAGTTGAAAAAATTATATTTATAATTATTAATAGTGATTTTTCTGTGAACTTTGTTTTCTAACTCCTTCAAAAACCCATGTTAGGTTTTCTGCCGTTATTCGGGTCAAGATACCCTCATTTTACCAGGAATCATCGAGATGTATAAAATATTAAAACATATAAATATGTAAATATATAAAAACATAAAAAATATATCACATAGAATATAAGAAGAAATTTTAATATCTTAATATAAGAATATATTATATTGTATTGTATTATTATTAAATGTAATACATTATTATTTAAAAAGGCTGTAATAAAAATCCATTATTAATATCATTAGAGTGCAAACAATATATCCGTGAAATACAAATTACTAAATAGTACAAAATAGTGCTAATTAAATTAACAATAGAAAACAATAGAATTTGCTCGAAATAGTACTATTTAGTATAACTAATGTTTCACGGATATACTGTTTGTACTCTATTATTACATGAGTGCAAACAATATATCCGTGTTAGTTACACCATATAGTACAATTTTCTGCAAATTCTATAGAGTGGTTTTCATTAACCCGTGAAACAAATTCTATTTATTAAAGTGTACTAGTAAAAAAAAAAAAAAACACAATAGAAAACAAAAGAATCAGAGTGAAGTAGTGCGTAATACGCTAAAGGGTATTTCACGGGTTTATGAGAATCACTCTACCATTTTGTACTATTTAGTAATTCGTATTTCACGGATATATTGTTTCCACTCTATTCTTCTTCTCCTTCTTCTTCTAATTATTATTGATATTATCATTATTATTATTATTATTATTATTATTATTATTATTATTATTATTATTATTATATTGGAATATTTCACGAATCCAGGAACGTTGATTAATAAATATATTTATTGAAGGGAAAAGTTAATGCATTTTAAACCTACATTCTAATATATTACTTATTACTTAAAAAGATTTTAAGATTGGCCAAAGATGTGAAAGGAAACAAAACAGGACGGCTATGCTTTGGTACTTTGGGAGGTTTCCAAGTATTATATGTGTAACAACAATTTCTCATTTACGAAAAGTGTAAGAGACTAAATTAAGAGCTCAAAAGCAATATCAATTACTTGATTTTTCTTTCTTCTCAACATGGCTGTCGTGAAACCCTTCAAAAGCATTCATTTGCACGACAGCAATGGAAGAATGTAGAAATGTAATGGATGTAATGGAAAAAGTATCAATATGATCTTCAACTGGTACCATCGAACATGAATGACTTAGAGATGTAGTTCATTCGTTAACATGATAAGTTCATTCAGGTTTTTCTTATTGATTTGTAGCTTTGTCGATGGTTTCTTGAGATGCTATTAGTATTAATACTTTCAAGCTCTTATGAGAACCAAATCAAATGATGAATTCAATAATGGATATGAGGAGGCTAGACTGAAAAGATACACTTCAAGGGTACTTATGGATTCATTGAAAATGCCACGCTAGATCTAATTATCGTTCAAAACATGACAGTTTAATTCGAAAGCATATATATCAACAGAAGAGATACATCCAAAAGAAAAAGGACGAAGAAGTGATATTTAAAATAGAGCACAATGATGTAGATGGACATATAGACGAATAAGGAGTGAAACTAACTTTAAAACATTGCAATGGGCGACCAAACTCTTCTTTTAGTAATGTCTACTATGTACTCGGCGGCAGCACTGGTAACAACAGTTTTAAACTTTCTGATCCTGATCTCCATCTGGAAGACACCATCGCTTCACAAACCTTCCTACATACTGATAGGAAGTCTTGCTCTTTCAGATCTTCTCGTTGGGGCCATCGGACAACCACTACTAGCTACTGTAAATATCGCTGCCATAAGTGGCTGGTCCCCGAAGGTTAACCGTGTAGTTTTTCAATGTGCCAGAATTGTGGGTTACGCATTGGGCGTCATTTCTCTGATAAATCTGACGGCAATAAGCTTGGATCGTTTGCTAGCAGTTAAGTTAAGGAACAGATATCAAAGTGTCGTAACTCAGAAGCGTGTAATCTGTGTATTACTGACATGCTGGATCATGTCGAGTGTAGGCTCAGCAACGTCGTTTGGCTACGTAGGGTTGAATTATCAAACAGCCCTGGTACTTTTTGCTGGAATATCAGCTTTTATTTTAGTCGTTATCATTACCGTTTGTTATTCGATGGCCTTCTACAGCTTACGAAAGATCACCTCCTCTTCAGTATCTCCAAGTGTCCAGAACGACGAAACAGGTGCAGGTCCAAGTTCCAACATTGATGTCTCCAAATACAGAAAATCCCTTATCACCATGTTTGTAGTTTTTATTTTTACCATTATTTTTTATATACCATATGTTTGCATTTTAATTTCTTTCGCGACCTTAGATCATAAGTTTTCATCAAAGATATACTATGAAATAAGGTACATAAGTCTTAGTGTAGCCGAGTTGATCGCACTACTTAACTCGGCGATGAATCCTCTTCTGTACTTGTGGCGCATTCAAGACATTCGAGAAGCAGTAAAGACCACAGTCAAAACAGCTTTTAAAATATTCTAGCTTTTGTCATGATCATGGCAGTAATGGGAAGGTCACCGTTTCACCATACAATGTCCGGATCTTTCCAGGTGATCTCGCTTCTCTCAGGCTGAAGGAATTAGCCAATCAGCGAACATTTTGTTCGTAGCTCAATGTTTCCTACTTCCAGGTTTTCGACTCGAATTATAACAGCTTCTGCTCAAAAAAAAAAAAAACTCATCCGTACAAAGATTCGCCAAATACCTTTTAGAAAATGCACACTGAAATATTTCATTTTGACAAGAGATAATAGAAAACATTTGGAATATTTTTCGCTGTGACAAAGAGGAATGCTAAAGTTTCGCAACGACTAAATTACTTGTTCCAAGACCAAAGGATTTGTTCCTCGACAACCATCAGCCCTTATGCAATCAAATATTACCTTTTCGCGTTACGGATTTCAAACTGGAAAACACAAGACATCATATTCATGAGCCTTACTGCTGCCGAGCTTCTTTCTTTTCTTAACTCGGCGATGAATCCTCTTTTGTACTTGTGGCGCATTCAAGACATTCGAGAAGCAGTAAAGACCACAGTCAAAACAGCTTTTTAAAAGATTCTAGCTTTTGCAATGATCATGTTAGTAATGGGATGACAGCTAGCGCTCACTAAAGTTAGTTTACATTGAGAACATAAAAACTTTGATGAAATAACAGTCGGATGTTATTTCAATGCATTGACTTAAACGCCTTATGGTGGTCTGCAACTCTAGAATTCAAAGTAGCAAAGATCACGCTGTTATTGTCATTGTTCATTTGTATGTCGATGTAAAGAAGAAATAAACAATTCTTTAGGGTTACTAGAATTACACAGAGTATTTTCTTTCAACCAGCTATGCCCTTCGAGATCGAATTAGAATTTAGAATTTAAAAGTTGATTTTTTTGCAGAGAAAGGAAAACCGGAGAATCCGGAGAAAACCTTCGAAGCACCGGAGAGAACCAACAAGCAACTCTACTGACATACGACGCCGAGTCCAGGGATCGATCCCGGGTCACATCCCGTATGAAACGACCCGAAGTCCCCCCCCCCCCGGGGATAACATTGGTGAGAGGCAAGCGCTCTCGACGCTACGCCACCTTTGATCAGCCCAGAGGTACTGGTTGTTTCAGGGTTTGATCAGTGAGTTAGCCGTGCCCTGACTTTGATCAGCCCTGAGGTTGTTTCAGGGTTCAAATAACAAAATTTTAAAAAGGTTTATTGCAGTGTTTTCGAAATTCATTAGACATACTACATACCGTACTGTGAAAGAAATTAAAAAGTATTCTAACTACAAATAAAAGCTCAGCGGCCACTCACAATTACTTAACTTTTCTTTTTATTCCACGAGAGGCAAATAGATAGGGGGGCTCACTCACTCCACCTGGTAAATTTAAAGGTATTTATATTGCAAAGTTTGTTTTTAAGGATTACGATGCGTTGGTAAAAAAAACAAAAATGAAGGAGAAAAAGTAGGTTGGTTTTTTTTAATTTAAAAAAAGATTTTCTAATAGTTTTTGTATATCAAACATTTTACCAGAGTTAAAGAGGTTTATCAAAAATGCTTTTACTGACTATACATTTATATTTGAACATTAAAATTTAATAACAAATCACAATGACAAACAATAATTTGGATTTCTTAATGATCTAGCAGCAAGATATAGCAAACAGTTCTACCTTGAGCAGTGTCTAAAAGATGAGATGAACGCTACTCCAATCGACACTGACGGAAAATGAGCCTGAAAATCGAAGAACACAAAGAAATTTATTAACATTTTTATAGTAATTAAATTTCTGTTGTCGCGGCCATAGTAGCCTGTGCCAGATCCTGTAAGGACTGGGCCGAGCGCGCGATATAGTCAGGCATAATCGCAAATGGAACAATGTGGTAGCAGGACAAGGGCCGACAATTTTTTGTGAATCGTTGGAAACCGCTAGGAACGCTACAATCGCTAGAACCGCTAAATACTCACTGCTAGAAATTGCTATTAAGCCGTTATTGAACCGCTATAGCAAAGTCAAGTTAAAATCAGATCGAATCTTCAAAGAATGATAAACAAAGATGTAGAAATTGTAAAAGTCGAAATCGATAGAGAATAAAGTCAAGAAAAGATTCAAGCGCGTTACACAGAAGCCAACGATTACTGCCTTCACATCTGTACACATTCTTCCTGAAAAGAAAATGTTTGAAAGTGCTGCACGGTCCGGTGCTTGATGATTGGGAGTTTCCAAGAGAGGCAATCATACGCATTACGAAATCGCGAGATTGTTTAACTACACTTTCCTTTAGTTCACACTGAGAACATATATACTAGAAACCATCTGCAAAAACCTATTGAGGTTATTTTGAAAAATCGATTTATTAAAGTTGTTGGCTGGAGAGGTTTAACTTAAAAGATTTCGTCGGCCGTAAAGTTGAAGTAAAGTTGCAAAGATCCAACGATTAAAGAAAGAGAAAGAAAAAAACGAAGGAGACTAAAGAACTGAACAAGACTGATTTGAGAACCTTGCAAGATGGACGAAAATCAAGATGTTTTTTGCACAAAAATGAGAAAGGAGTTTGATTACCCAACTTATCGTTTAGTGATGCCAACTATGTACTCGGCTGCAGCACTGGTAACAACAGTTTTAAACTTTCTGATTCTGATCTCCATCTGGAAGACACCATCGCTTCACAAACCTTCCTACATCCTGATAGGAAGTCTTGCTCTTTCTGATCTCCTCGTTGGAGCCATTGGGGATCCACTTGTGGCCATTATTCATATTGCTGCCCTAAGAGGCTGGTCCTTAAAGCTTTTCTGTCAAGTATCAACATGCGCCAGAGGCGTAGTTTACGCATTGGGCGGAGTTTCTCTGATAACTCTAACGTTCATAAGCTTTGATCGTTTGCTGGCAGTTAAGTTAAGGAACAGATATCAAAGCATCGTAACAAAGAAGCGTGTACTCTGCGTATTACTGACATTTTGGATCATATTTATTGTAGTTTCAGCAACATTGTTTGGATACCTAAGGCTGAATTCTCAAAATTTGAGAGGTTTGATGCTCTTTGCTGGAATTGGAGTTTTTTTTTTAGTGGTAACCATCGCCGTTTGTTATTCGAAGGCCTTCTACAGCTTACGAAAGATCACCACTTCTTCAGTATCTCCAAGTGTCCAGAACGACGAAACAGGTGCAGGTCCAAGTTCCAACATTGATGTCGCCAAATACAGAAAATCCCTGATCACCATGTTTGTGGTTTTTATTTTTACCATTCTTTTTTATACGCCATTGTTTTGCCTTTTGATTATTTCTTTCGTATTCAGATCTAAAGATTTTTCATCACTGGTCTCAAGGAAAACTTCTCACATCCTTTTAATTTGCACTTCTGTAGCTGAGTTTCTTTCCCTACTTAACTCGGCGATGAATCCTCTTCTGTACTTGTGGCGCATTCGAGACATTCGAGAAGCAGTAAAGACCACAGTCAAAACAATGTTTAAAATATTCTAGCTTATGCCATGATCGTGTTAGTAATTGGACGGTCACCAGTATACACCATAGTTGGTTAACACAGAACATAGAAACCATATGAAAAGAACAATTCAATCAGGCATCGACTTAAAAAGGTGTTAACAAACTTGTATGATGTTCTAGAACTCAATGCGGAAGTTTTCATTATTCTAGAATTCAGTGTAGCACTGATAACGCTGTTATTATGGATAGCATTATTTTGTGATATTTGCAACGCTATCAAAGATTATCATTTTGTAATTTCCAATTCGATCTGTGAGTTAGCCGTGCCCTGACTTTGCGGATCAATCCAGAGTTTGTTTCAGGGTTGGATCTCTGACTTAGCCGTGCCCTGACTTTGCGGATCAATCCAGAGTTTGTTTCAGGGTTCAATCTGTGAGTTAGTATACACGCATTAGCAAAATAAAAGCATTAGAACTTAGACGCAATATCAGCGGAAGATTTCTTTTGATTTTATGATATACGAGAAGGTCTTTGGTGCACATTGGAAGGGCGCATACTACGATCTATAAAAGAAAGCATTAGCAAAATAAAAGCTATTAGGACTTGTAAGCAATGTCTGCGGAGAATATCTTTTTATTTTAAAATATGCGCCGAGCTTAGATTGATTGTCTTATCAGAATGTCATGTAATTTCACTGCTATTGAACGCTGTTATGAATTTAAAGCTTTTTACATTGTTAGAGCGGTTTTTCTATAACTGGGAAACCTACGGTACTGACTTACAACACGTATACGGTACGACATGCCGTAACATTGAAATGGCTTCCCATTGTCTTCCAGTAATTCATCCAATCACAACGAGTATTTACGGTTATGGTAAGATACGGTACAGCTACATTACGGCTACGGATTTATCGTATCGTTTCCCACTCATACGAAAATTGCTCTAACCGCTTGGTACATACCGTACTATGAAATACATTAAAGATAATTTTAACACCAAATAGAAGCTCAGCAGGTGCTCACAATATACTCGGGCCTTGACTGATGACTTGTTTTTCTTATTCCACGAGAGGCAATGCAAATCGATATGGGTAAAAAAAGACATTGGCTGCACCTGGTGCAACTTAAAGGTATTCATATGGCGAAAAAATAGCAAAAGGACTTTACAGCTTTCTAAATTATCAACTCTCCGAGCCAGGCGTGAAGATTCATGTATTAAGTTTAGCAAGAAGTGTAGTAGGATTCTTCCCCTAGACTATCCGCTTATTCCCCAATCTGAATTCAAACAAGCCTATAATATAAGGTAAGGGCTTTCTAAGACAGTCAAAGTTGTTGCTAGAGCCAAGCGTTTCAATGATTTCATCACAATTCGACATAGAATATATATTATAAGTTATTATAAGTCATCTGAGTCTCTTTAGTCATTCTGCATTTATTTATTTTATTTATTATAATTATTATAATAATTATAGTATATTATTATTACTGTATTATATATTTAAACGTTTAATCGTTGCTGACATTTCATCTCTTTAAATCTGTAAATAACTGAATTTTAAATTAAGATATCATGGACAGAATTTTATAACATATATATATATATATATATATATATTAGTAGTAGGAGGTTTAGTGAGTAATAACGATGACGGTTTCTCTACAACGCTGTTTCGTAAGACCTTAAGGTCTCACTCATCAGGAGTTTTAATGGACTGATTAAAACTGTACAACTTTATACAATATATACACTTAATTTCTTTATTAGTTTAACTATTTATATAGTTGTAAGAGTTTCGAGACGTAGTATGAAACTCTAAATTCATTTATTATTATTATTATTTCTTGTAATTCAGTTTTGACTGCTAGAAGGATAACAATAAACGATATAAATATTAAAGTCAATACTGAAAAATGCATATATACCGACTAATTACTGTTTACATTACGACCGCACCACCAGAGCTATAAATACCATCTACTGTCTTTCATTCACCACTGTACTCTGAAGATGACTTCCGCTCAGGTTGTCGAAACGTCAGTCACCAACAACAACAGTCTTTCTCAAGACTATACTCACCCGGACGATCACATTACTCACTCCACTTCTACTCCTGGGTTCAAACCATTTACTCTCAAAAATGCACATGTTAGTTTTTAACTTGATTTTAATAATAGTATTGGCTGATAATAATAATGATTTGGGAAAACATTACACCCAAGGTCTATCAAAAATACTATAGATAGTAATCTATACATTTATATTTGAATTTCAAGACTAGTTTTGGGTTACTTTTTCCTTCCTCGGTACGCAAAAAAAAATATGGCAACGTCCAGCAAACGTCTGAGAAAAACTTTCTTTTGATCGACTTGGCTCGGGAATGCCTTTCTTGGAAGCTGGAATAATGAGCAATTATTGGATCGATGAGGTTGAGCAAAATATCGTGGTTTCTACGTGACGAGCAAACAATTATTTGCCGATACCCAAGGCAGAAGAAATCACGATATTTTGTGATAACCGAGTTCAATAATTGTTTTATCATTGAAACTATTTTTTTGTGTTTTGGCATTTTTTTGTTTTCTATCGAAGATGCCAAGTAATTTTGACAAGCCATGTTGACAAATGCAACGTTACTGCGCATGAGCAGACCTTTATTTGTAGGCAGTTATTTGCAGTTCTCTCGGCCAATCAAAACGAGCGACAAAATAATTTGAATGATAATTTTAATTATTAAGCTTTGAAAAGCTTCTTCAATACATTTCAGTTGAAAAGTATTTTCATTTCAAGACGACAAAAGATTTTCTGCTTTTCTTATTAAAACTCTCTGCAGACACCCGCCGACCTGTCAAGCACCCAGTGTCCATGTGTGGACTTTTGAATTGCTATTACATATGACTAAAAAATCTATTATTCTCGTTAAGACTAGATGACTAATGTAAGGGAAGCTATATACACAAGTTTTCGTTTTGAAATAGAAATTTCATTTAACTCCCAATGTTCTATGTAAAACATTGGTTAACAGATGATCACGGCATTGGCTTTCATGCAGCGGGCGAGCAGATGAAAAAGAACATTGTGGGATATTCAAAACCGCCCCCGACTTTTAGTTTGATGGACCTTTATCCTAGTATAAAATATACATCACGTGTTTAGTTTGGGCGACACGATTGGCTCTTAGCCTCATTGAATATTAATGAGTTTTAGAAAGAATATTAGTATTACATAATGAATTTCACGAAAAACTAACGAATGACTCGATGCTTTAATTTCACGATGGGTACACGTGCACATGAAAACATTTATATTTCAATTAAGATTTTTGGAGAATCGCTATTAATATAAGAACAAGACTAATATGATATAACTTAGGCCAGTTTTGGGTTCTAATATTGCACTGGATGATACCTTTTAAAATGAAACGTTAGTTTCCTTAGATCAAATGTGTACCAATGTTTAGATCAAATGTGTACCAGAATTAACCAGATTTTCTTGTGCTTCAGTTGTTGATATTTTCCTCGTTATTTTTATTCCATTTGGCACAAAACGCTTTCGTGCATTCATAACCGGATCTTCCATTCATGCAGCAACACACAAAAATCTTGTCAATTTGGCACCTGAATGAGAAAGGTTTGTCCTCCTCAGGTCATGGAATTTAAGGGTACTTATCAAAATTATGAAATTTTCAGTGACAGTTTTCTGAATTGAAGTGTACGCACGTACACGCACGAATTGGGGAAAACAAA
This sequence comes from Anthopleura xanthogrammica, assembly GCA_964019055.1. Classification (NCBI taxonomy): domain Eukaryota; kingdom Metazoa; phylum Cnidaria; class Anthozoa; order Actiniaria; family Actiniidae; genus Anthopleura; species Anthopleura xanthogrammica. The sequence goes on from OZ025211.1 coordinate 1,827,502, forward strand.
GATTTAGATATCACGTAGTCAAGGAATGGAATGAACTAGACTAGGTTTTCAGAGACTTAGGTTCTCATCTTTTAAAAGGTAAACTTTGGAGTATTTTATAGTCTTATACTTATTATATAAATCATATGCTATATTTTGCAATCAACTTTTATTTTTTAATTGTAAATAATTTTCCTTTAAATTTTTTCCTTTTATATGTTATATATTTGTGTTATTTCATATTGTTTATATTTACGTATAGTTTCTTTGGTATATATTCTAGGGCGCTACTGAAAATCACCTTGGCGAGTGGGCTCCCTAGTAAAATATGATTACTATTATCATCATCATCATCATCATCATTATTATCATAATTATTACTATTATTATTAATATTATTATTATTATTATTATTATTATTATTATTATTATTATTATTATTATTATTATAATGTCCTTGATCGGGATGACCGTAAGGAGGAGACTAAGCTGTGGTGGGACGAACTGACTGAGGCTGGGCCTAATCTTGGGTATTACCCTAATGCCAAAAAGTGCTGGCTTATTACAAAACCTGACAAGGAAGAGCATGCTCGAGCTATCTTTAAAGGGACTGCGATTAACATCTCTACGCAGGGTCAAAAGCATTTAGGCGCAGTCCTGGGCTCTAAAGCATACCTGGAAGAGTACGTTGAAGGAAAAGTAGAAGACTGGGTGAGCCAGGTGGTAAAGCTAGCAGAATTTGGCTCAACATATCCCCAAGCATGTTATGCGGCCTTCACTTTTGGACTACGGCACCGTTGGACATATTATCTCCGAACACTTCCAGATATAGAAGAGCTACTAGAACCCCTAGAGCGTGCAATTGCTGATGTTCTTATACCATCAATTACAGACCATCACTGCACCAAGAACGAAAGGGACCTTGTCGCACTTCCAGTGCGACTAGGGGGGCTCGGACTTATAAATCCAAGGCAGGATGCAGCGTCGCATTTTGAAGCGTCGATCAAGACCACAGAGCCACTGGTCAATTATATAATTGCACAAGCTCATGAACCACCAGATGATGCCTCTGTAAAGTCACTGCAACAGAGCGCACGAAGAAAAACATCGAAGCGCTCCAGACTAAGCTTGATGAAGTCAAGAACTCTCTACCCCAGAAGACACAGCGAGCTGTAGATCTTGCTACAGAAAGAGGTGCTTCGAATTGGCTTACGATCATCCCGATCAAGGACATGGATTTTGATCTGAACAAAGGTGAATTCTGGGACGCTCTAAAACTCAGATACGACTGGGAAATCGCTGACACGCCTTCAGTATGCGTGTGTGGTGACACCTTCAATATCGACCACGCCATGATCTGCAGGCGAGGTGGGTTCATAATACAGCGACACAATGAGCTTCGGGATCTCGAAGCAGACATGCTAACGATGGTCTGCAAGGATGTCGAGATAGAACCCGTCCTTCAAGAACTTACTGGCGAGAGGCTACCAAACGGAGCTAACAAAGCGCCTGATGCTCGCCTTGACATACACGCCCGGGGATTCTGGGAAAAGCAGAGGTCTGCGTTCTTTGACGTAAGGGTATGCCACCCCAACGCAGATTCCTACAAGGAACAAACCCCCCAGCGGATATATCGTCAACATGAAAATGAGAAGAAGAGGGCATACGCCAAAAGAGTCATGGATATAGAACACGGAACTTTCACCCCATTAGTCTTTACAACTACTGGAGGAATGGGCGAAGAGTGTAAAAGATTCCACAGTAGACTGGCAGAACTAATCGCAGCAAAGAAAGGAGAGAACTATGCTACAACAATGTCTTGGATAAGATCCAAAGTCTCATTTGCGATACTACGATCAGCTCTACTCTGCCTTAGAGGATCTAGAACAATTAGGAGAACTACAAATATTCAAGAAACAGACTTTGATTTAGATAGATTTCGTGCTAAAATTTAGGTCCTGGAACTTTTTATATTAGTTTTTTTTTCCCCCCATATATATAAGATTTTTATACATTTTCTATGATTTATGTTATAGTCTTAGGATATATCCTCATGATTTATATATTTCCTTTTAATATTACATGTAAATAGATATTTTTTAGTATTAATTCTTTTTTTTAGATTCTATAAATCATTAGTATCTTTATTATTCTTCAAAATCACTGTTAATATTTTCGTGTCTTTTTTTTACTATTGTCATTATTATTGTGAAATAAAGTTAAATTATTATTATTATTACTATTATTATTATCATTATCATTATCATTATCATTATAATTATTATTATTATTATTATTATAATTATTATTGGAAAACGAACGTCAAAGGTACCACAGCCAACATGCAGAGCTTATAGTCAACAAGAAAGGGGAGCAATACGCAAGGAGAGTATCCTGGATAAGAGCAAAAACATCTTTTTTTGTTTACTCAGATCTGCTCTGGTGTGTCTACGAGAATCAAGAACGATTAAAAGAGTACCATGTGACTCTAGAAACATTGACATTGATATTGAAACAGTCAGTAGAATGCCATATGTATAAACGTTTAGCTAGTTATCAGGGTTCTTTTGCCTTTGTATTTTTAAGTCATATAAGTTTTTCTTTTTTTATATAATTTTTTCCTTTTTTTTTTTAATTCTATAAATAATATATTTCGATATTCATATATTCTATGATACTATATATTTAAGAACATTGTATGGTAGACAGACATATTTTGCAGTATAAAATAAAGTTAATTATTGAAGAAAGAGTTGAAAAAATTATTATTATTATTATTATTATCATTATTATTATTAATAGTGATTTTTCTGTGAACTTTGTTTTCTAACTCCTTCAAAAACACATGTTAGGTTTTCTGCCGTTATTCGGGTCAAGATACCCTCATTTTACCAGCGATCATCGAGATGTATAAAATATTAAAACATATAAATATATAAATATATGAAAACATAAAAATATATCACATAGAATATAAGAAGAAATTTTAATATCTTAATATAAGAATATATTATATTGTATTGTATTATTATTAAATGTAATACATTATTATTTAAAAAGGCTGTAATAAAAATCCATTATTAATATCATTAGAGTGCAAACAATATATCCGTGAAATACAAATTACTAAATAGTACAAAATAGTGCTAATTAAATTAACAATAGAAAACAATAGAATTTGCTCGAAATAGTACTATTTAGTATAACTAATGTTTCACGGATATACTGTTTGTACTCTATTATTACATGAGTGCAAACAATATATCCGTGTTAGTTACACCATATAGTACAATTTTCTGCAAATTCTATAGAGTGGTTTTCATTAACCCGTGAAACAAATTCTATTTATTAAAGTGTACTAGTAAAAAAAAAAAAAAACACAATAGAAAACAAAAGAATCAGAGTGAAGTAGTGCGTAATACGCTAAAGGGTATTTCACGGGTTTATGAGAATCACTCTACCATTTTGTACTATTTAGTAATTCGTATTTCACGGATATATTGTTTGCACTCTATTCTTCTTCTCCTTCTTCTTCTAATTATTATTATTATTATTATTATTATTATTATCATTATTATTATTATTATTATTATTATTATTATTATTATTATTATATTGGAATATTTCACGAATCCAGGAACGTTGATTAATAAATATATTTATTGAAGGGAAAAGTTAATGCATTTTAAACCTACATTCTAATATATTACTTATTACTTAAAAAGATTTTAAGATTGGCCAAAGATGTGAAAGGAAACAAAACAGGACGGCTATGCTTTGGTACTTTGGGAGGTTTCCAAGTATTATATATGTAACAACAATTTCTCATTTACGAAAAGTGTAAGAGACTAAATTAAGAGCTCAAAAGCAATATCAATTACTTGATTTTTCTTTCTTCTCAACATGGCTGTCGTGAAACCCTTCAAAAGCATTCATTTGCACGACAACAATGGAAGAATGTAGAAATGTAATGGATGTAATGGAAAAAGTATCAATATGATCTTCAAAGGTACCATCGAACATGAATGACTTAGAGATGTAGTTCATGATAAGTTAACATGATAAGTTCATTCAGGTTTTTCTTATTGATTTGTAGCTTTGTCGATGGTTTCTTGAGATGCTATTAGTAATAATACTTTCAAGCTCTTATGAGAACCAAATCAAATGATGAATTCAATAATGGATATGAGGAGGCTAGACTGAAAAGATACACTTCAAGGGTACTTATGGACTCATTGAAAATGCCACGCTAGATCTAATTATCGTTCAAAACATGACATTTATTTCCGGATACATCCGGAAAAAAAGACGAAGAAGTGATATTTAAAAAAGAGCACAATGATGTAGATGGACATATAGACGAATAAGGAGTGAAACTAACTTTAAAACATTGCAATGGGCGACCAAACTCTTCTTTTAGTAATGTCTACTATGTACTCGGCGGCAGCACTGGTAACAACCGTTTTAAACTTTCTGATCCTGATCTCCATCTGGAAGACACCATCGCTTCACAAACCTTCCTACATACTGATAGGAAGTCTTGCTCTTTCAGATCTTCTCGTTGGGGCCATCGGACAACAACTACTATCTACTGTAAATATCGCTGCCATAAGTGGCTGGTCCCCGAAGGTTAACCGTGTAGATTTTCAATGTGCCAGAATTGTGGGTTACGCATTGGGCGTCATTTCTCTGATAAATCTGACGGCAATAAGCTTGGATCGTTTGCTAGCAGTTAAGTTAAGGAACAGATATCAAAGTGTCGTAACTCAGAAGCGTGTAATCTGTGTATTACTGACATGCTGGATCATGTCGAATGTAGGCTCAGCAACGTCGTTTGGCTACGTAGGGTTGAATTATCAAACAGCCCTGGTACTTTTTGCTGGAATATTAGCTTTTATTTTAGTCGTTATCATTACCGTTTGTTATTCGATGGCCTTCTACAGCTTACGAAAGATCACCTCCTCTTCAGTATCTCCAAGTGTCCAGAACGACGAAACAGGTGCAGGTCCAAGTTCCAACATTGATGTCTCCAAATACAGAAAATCCCTTATCTCCATGTTTGTGGTTTTTATTTTTACCATTATTTTTTATATACCATATGTTTGCATTTTAATTTCTTTCGCGACCTTAGATCATAAGTTTTCATCAAAGATATACTATGAAATGAGGTACATAAGTCTTAGTGTAGCCGAGTTGATCGCACTACTTAACTCGGCGATGAATCCCCTTCTGTATTTGTGGCGCATTCGAGACATTCGAGAAGCAGTAAAGACCACAGTCAAAACAATGTTTCAAATATTCTAGCTTTTGTCATGATCATGGCAGTAATGGGAAGGTCACCGTTTCACCATACAATGTCCGGATCTTTCCAGATGATCTCGCTTCTCTCAGGCTGAAGGAATTAGCCAATCAGCGAACATTTTGTTCGTAGCTCAATGTTTCCTACTTCCAGGTTTTCGACTCGAATTATAACAGCTTCTGCTCAAAAAAAAAAAAAAACTCATCCTTACAAAGATTCGCCAAATACCTTTTAGAAAATGCACACTGAAATATTTCATTTTGACAAGAGATAATAGAAAACATTTGGAATATTTTTCGCTGTGACAAAGAGGAATGCTAAAGTTTCGCAACGACTAAATTACTTGTTCCAAGACCAAAGGATTTGTTATTCGACAACCATCAGCCCTTATGCAATCAAATATTACCTTTTCGCGTTACGGATTTCAAACTGGAAAACACAAGACATCATATGCATGAGCCTTACTGCTGCCGAGCTTCCTTCTTTTCTTAACTCGGCGATGAATCCTCTTCTGTACTTGTGGCGCATTCAAGACATTCGAGAAGCAGTGAAGACCACAGTCAAAACAATGTTTAAAATATTCTAGCTTTTGCAATGATCATGTTAGTAATGGGATGACAGCTAGCGCTCACTATAGTTAGTTTACATTGAGAACATAAAAACTTTGATGAAATAACAGTCGGATGTTATTTCAATGCATTGACTTAAACGCTTTATGGTGGTCTGCAACTCTAGAATTCAAAGTAGCAAAGATCACGCTGTTATTGTCATTGTTCATTTGTATGTCGATGTAAAGAAGAAATAAACAATTCTCTAGGGTTACTAGAATTACACAGAGTACTTTCTTTCAACCAGCTATGCCCTTCGAGATCGAATTAGAATTTAGAATTTAAAAGTTGATTTTTTTGCAGAGAAAGGAAAACCGGAGAATCCGGAGAAAACCCTCGAAGCACCGGAGAGAACCAACAAGCAACTCTACTGACATACGACGCCGAGTCCAGGGATCGATCCCGGGTCACATCCCGTATGAAACGACCCGAAGTCCCCCCCCCCCCCCCCCCAGGGGATAACATTGGTGAGAGGCAAGCGCTCTCGACGCTACGCCACCTTTGATCAGCCCAGAGGTACTGGTTGTTTCAGGGTTTGATCAGTGAGTTAGCCGTGCCCTGACTTTGATCAGCCCTGAGGTTGTTTCAGGGTTCAAATAACAAAATTTAAAAAAAGGTTTATTGCAGTGTTTTCGAAATTCATTAGACATACTACATACCGTACTGTGAAAGAAATTAAAAAGTATTCTAACTACAAATAAAAGCTCAGCGGCCACTCACAATTACTTGACTTTTCTTTTTATTCCACGAGAGGCAAATAGATAGGGGGGCTCACTCACTCCACCTGGTAAATTTAAAGGTATTTATATTGCAAAATTTGTTTTTAAGGATTACGATGCGTTGGTAAAAAAAAAAAAATGAAGGAGAAAAAGTAGGTTGGTTTTTTTTTAATTTAAAAAAACATTTTCTAATAGTTTTTGTATATCAAACATCAAAAATGCTTTTACTGACTATACATTTATATTTGAACATTAAAATTTAATAACAAATCACAATGACAAACAATAATTTGGATTTCTTAATGATCTAGCAGCAAGATATAGCAAACAGTTCTACCTTGAGCAGTGTCTAAAAGATGAGATGAACGCTACTCCAATCGACACTGACGGAAAATGAGCCTGAAAATCGAAGAACACAAAGAAATTTATTAACATTTTTATAGTAATTAAATTTCTGTTGTCGCGGCCATAGTAGCCTGTGCCAGATCCTGTAAGGACTGGGCCGAGCGCGCGATATAGTCAGGCATAATCGCAAATGGAACAATGTGGTAGCAGGACAAGGGCCGACAATTTTTTGTGAATCGTTGGAAACCGCTAGGAACGCTACAATCGCTAGAACCGCTAAATACTCACTGCTAGAAATTGCTATTAAGCCGTTATTGAACCGCTATAGCAAAGTCAAGTTAAAATCAGATCGAATCTTCAAAGAATGATAAACAAAGATGTAGAAATTGTAAAAGTCGAAATCGATAGAGAATAAAGTCAAGAAAAGATTCAAGCGCGTTACACAGAAGCCAACGATTACTGCCTTCACATCTGTACACATTCTTCCTGAAAAGAAAATGTTTGAAAGTGCTGCACGGTCCGGTGCTTGATGATTGGGAGTTTCCAAGAGAGGCAATCATACGCATTACGAAATCGCGAGATTGTTTAACTACACTTTCCTTTAGTTCACACTGAGAACATATATACTAGAAACCATCTGCAAAAACCTATTGAGGTTATTTTGAAAAATCGATTTATTAAAGTTGTTGGCTGGAGAGGTTTAACTTAAAAGATTTCGTCGGCCGTAAAGTTGAAGTAAAGTTGCAAAGATCCAACGATTAAAGAAAGAGAAAGAAAAAAACGAAGGAGACTAAAGAACTGAACAAGACTGATTTGAGAACCTTGCAAGATGGACGAAAATCAAGATGTTTTTTGCACAAAAATGAGAAAGGAGTTTGATTACCCAACTTATCGTTTAGTGATGCCAACTATGTACTCGGCTGCAGCACTGGTAACAACAGTTTTAAACTTTCTGATTCTGATCTCCATCTGGAAGACACCATCGCTTCACAAACCTTCCTACATCCTGATAGGAAGTCTTGCTCTTTCTGATCTCCTCGTTGGAGCCATTGGGGATCCACTTGTGGCCATTATTCATATTGCTGCCCTAAGAGGCTGGTCCTTAAAGCTTTTCTGTCAAGTATCAACATGCGCCAGAGGCGTAGTTTACGCATTGGGCGGAGTTTCTCTGATAACTCTAACGTTCATAAGCTTTGATCGTTTGCTGGCAGTTAAGTTAAGGAACAGATATCAAAGCATCGTAACAAAGAAGCGTGTACTCTGCGTATTACTGACATTTTGGATCATATTTATTGTAGTTTCAGCAACATTGTTTGGATACCTAAGGCTGAATTCTCAAAATTTGAGAGGTTTGATGCTCTTTGCTGGAATTGGAGTTTTTTTTTTAGTGGTAACCATCGCCGTTTGTTATTCGAAGGCCTTCTACAGCTTACGAAAGATCACCACTTCTTCAGTATCTCCAAGTGTCCAGAACGAAGAAACAGGTGCAGGTCCAAGTTCCAACATTGATGTCGCCAAATACAGAAAATCCCTTATCACCATGTTTGTGGTTTTTATTTTTACCATTCTTTTTTATACGCCATTGTTTTGCCTTTTGATTATTTCTTTCGTATTCAGATCTAAAGATTTTTCATCACTGGTCTCAAGGAAAACTTCTCACATCCTTTTAATTTGCACTTCTGTAGCTGAGTTTCTTTCCCTACTTAACTCGGCGATGAATCCTCTTCTGTACTTGTGGCGCATTCGAGACATTCGAGAAGCAGTAAAGACCACAGTCAAAACAATGTTTAAAATATTCTAGCTTATGCCATGATCGTGTTAGTAATTGGACGGTCACCAGTATACACCATAGTTGGTTAACACAGAACATAGAAACCATATGAAAAGAACAATTCAATCAGGCATCGACTTAAAAAGGTGTTAACAAACTTGTATGATGTTCTGGAACTCAATGCGGAAGTTTTCATTATTCTAGAATTCAGTGTAGCACTGATAACGCTGTTATTATGGATAGCATTATTTTGTGATATTTGCAACGCTATGAAAAATTATCATTTTGTAATTTCCAATTCGATCTGTGAGTTAGCCGTGCCCTGACTTTGCGGATCAATCCAGAGTTTGTTTCAGGGTTCGATCTGTGAGTTAGCGTGCCCTGACTTTGCGGATCAATCCAGAGTTTGTTTCAGGGTTTGATCTGTGAGTTAGTCGTGCCCTGACTTTGCAGATCAATCCAGAGTTTGTTTCAGGGTTGGATCTCTGACTTAGCCGTGCCCTGACTTTGCGGATCAATCCAGAGTTTGTTTCAGGGTTCAATCTGTGAGTTAGTATACACGCATTAGCAAAAAAAAAAACATTAGAACTTAGACGCAATGTCAGCGGAAGATTTCTTTTGATTTTATGATATACGAGAAGGTCTTTGGTGCACATTGGAAGGGCGCATACTACGATCTATAAAAGAAAGCATTAGCAAAATAAAAGCTATTAGGACTTGTAAGCAATGTCTGCGGAGAATATCTTTTTATTTTAAAATATGCGCCGAGCTAGATTGTCTTATCAGAATGTCATGTAATTTCACTGCTATTGAACGCTGTTATGAATTTAAAGCTTTTTACATTGTTAGAGCGGTTTTTCTATAACTGGGAAACCTACGGTACTGACTTACAACACGTATACGGTACGACATGCCGTAACATTGAAATGGCTTCCCATTGTCTTCCAGTAATTCATCCAATCACAACGAGTATTTACGGTTATGGTAAGATGCGGTACAGCTACATTACGGCTACGGATTTATCGTATCGTTTCCCACTCATTCGAAATTTGCTCTAACCGCTTGGTACATACCGTACTATGAAATACATTAAAGATAATTTTAACACCAAATAGAAGCTCAGCAGGTGCTCACAATATACTCGGGCCTTGACTGATGACTTGTTTTTCTTATTCCACGAGAGGCAATGCAAATCGATAAGGGTAAAAAAAGACATTGGCTGCACCTGGTGCAACTTAAAGGTATTCATATGACAAAAAAATAGCAAAAGGACTTTACAGCTTTCTAAATTATCAACTCTCCGAGCCAGGCGTAAAGATTCATGTATTAAGTTTATAAGCACGAAGTGTAGTAAGATTCTTCCCCTAGACTATCCGCTTATTCCCCAATCTGAATTCAAACAAGCCTATAATCTAAGGTAAGGGCTTTCTAAGACAGTCAAAGTTGTTGCTAGAGCCAAGTGTTTCAATGATTTCATCACAATTCGACATCAGAAGTATCTCTACGAATAGAATATATATTATAAGTTAATATTAAGTCATCTGAGTCTTTTTAGTCATTCTGCATTTATTTATTTTATTTATTATAATTATTATAATAATTATAATTATATTATTATTACTGTATTATATATTTAAACGTTTAATCGTTGCTGACATTTTATCTCTTTAAAACTGTAAATAACTGAATTTTAAATTAAGATATCATGGACAGAATTTTATAACATATATTAGTAAAATTTTACTACTATACTATTGGAAATCCTGCATTCTGATTGGCTAACGTACTCACTATCTATCAGCCGATAGATAGTGGGTAGAGAAAGCCGGACTTGTTTTGAAAAAATGGCGGCTTTTCCTTCGCGCTTTTGTGAAGTTTAGTTTAGTTTAGTATAGTATAGTTTAGTTGAGATTTTTACTAAAACAATTAGAAGACTCACTCTCGATTTCTATCGGCTTTGATAGTTGACTCGGGGCCGGAGCCCCTCGTCAACTATCAGCCGATAGAAATCTCGAGTTCGTCTTCTAATTGTTAATTAGACTGTCTGAAGATCGCGTAAGCGTGAAACTCCGAGTAACAGCAAAAGTGATGTCTTGTCTTTGATCTATCTACAATCTATAATCTATATAAACTTGGAAATAAATGAATTCTTAATTCTTTTTTTATTGTCAAACGTTTCGCCTGTTACAGCTTCGTCAGTGATATGATAATTATTTTCGATTACATAGATTAGGTAAACTAGAACAAAAGTATATACAGCGATATGCAGAAATTATGATCCTCTGGATATATATAGAGTGCAAATAATATAACCGTGAAATAGATAGCAAGAAATAGGAGATAGTTAGTGCTTAGTTAGGCAAGACATAGGAAATAAGCGAGGCATGACAGGAGCACGGGCTTTTTCTAGATCAACGACTCAGTGCACAAAAGAATGTGTTTCTGACGTTTAATGAGTTAAAAATGAAGACACAGGTCAATAAATCAAGACGCAGATACAACTATTTGAATTGTAATACTGATAGATTAATGTGGAATAAAAGTTTGTTCAAATTATCACGGTTGTCTTTTTTATTCTGCATTACAAAACCGCAGCGTAGCGGTGATCATTTGACTAATTAAACATGCTTGCACGTGCAAGACCCGTCACGGCTCGCTTATTTCTCCACTAATCAAATTTAGGCAGAACTTAGGACATAATTAGTCATTAGTTAGCTAGCTAACTATTTCACGGTTATATTATTTGCACTCTATACAAGTATATCAAAAGTATATAAGAAATTATGGGATGTCATCTCTGATATTTTTTTCAGTAAGCCCTAGTGAAAGGCAACTCGAAAAAAATATCAGCGATGATATCCCATAATTTCTGACATACTTTTGATATACTTGTATATATATCAGGAGGATCATAATTTCTGCATATTGCTGTATATATATATATATATATAGTAGTAGGAGGTTTAGTGAGTAATAACGATGACGGTTTCTCTACAACGCTGTTTCGTAAGACCTTAAGGTCTCACTCATCAGAAGTTTTAATGGACTGATTAAAACTGTACAACTTTATACAATATTTACACTTAATTTCTTTATTAGTTTAACTATTTATATAGTTATAAGAGTTTCGAGACGTAGTATGAAACTCTAAATTCATTTATTATTATTATTATTATTATTATTATTATTATTTCTTGTAATTAAGTTTTGACTGCTAGAAGGATAACAATAAACGATTTAAATATTAAAGTCAATACTGAAAAATGCATATATACCGACTAATTACTGTTTACATTACGACCGCACCACCAGAGCTATAAATACCATCTACTGTCTTTCATTCACCACTGACTCTGAAGATGACTTCCGCTCAGGTTGTCGAAACGTCAGTCACCACCAACAACAGTCTTTCTCAAGACTACACTCACCCGGACGATCACATTACTCACTCCACTTCTACTCCTGGGTTCAAAGCATTTACTCTCAAAAATGCACATGTTAGTTTTTAACTTGATTTTAATAATAGTATTGGCTGATAATAATAACGATTTGGGAAAACATTACACCCAAGGTCTATCAAAAATACTATAGATAGTAATCTATACATTTATATTTGAATTTCAAGACTAGTTTTGGGTTACTTTTTCCTTCCTCGGTACGCAAAAAAAATATGGCAACGTCCAGCAAACGTTTGAGAAAAACTTTCTTTTGATCAACTTGGCTCGGGAATGCCTTTCTTGGAAGCTGGAATAATGAGCAATTATTGGATCGATGAGGTTGAGCAAAATATCGTGGTTTCTACGTGACGAGTAAACAATTATTTTGTGATGCCGAAGGCAGAAGAAATCACGATATTTTGTGATAACCGAGTTCAATAATTGTTTTATCATCCAAATTATTTTTTTGTGTTTTGGCATTTTTTTGTTTTCTATCAAAGATGCCAAGTAATTTTCTGACAGCTCAGGGTAGCAAGCCAAGTTGACAAATGCAACGTTACTGCGCATGAGCAGACCTTTATTTGTAGGCAGTTATTTGCAGTTCTCTCGGCCAATCAAAACGAGCGACAAAATAATTTGAATGATAATTTTAATTATTAAGCTTTGAAAAGCTTCTTCAATACATTTCAGTTGAAAAGTATTTTCATTTCAAGACGACAAAAGATTTTCTGCTTTTCTTATTAAAACTCTCTGCAGACACCCGCCGACCTGCAAGGCACCCAGTGTCCATGTCTGGACTTTTGAATTGCTATTACATATGACTAAAAAAATCTATCATTCTCGTTAAGACTATATGACATATGTAAGGGAAGCAATATACAAAATTCTTTGTTTAATTTTGAAATAGAAATTTCATTTAACTCCCAACGTTCTGTGTAAAACATTGGTTAACAGATGATCACGGCATTGGCTTTCATGCAGCGGGCGAGCAGATGAAAAAGAACATCGTGAGGTATTGAATCATAAATTAATCTTTTGTCTCCAGTCAAGTTTTCATGCTCTTCAAGTCGTCTAAAACTTTGTAAATTTGGCAATCTACTTTGAGTAATTGCCATCATTTTATGAATATCTTTTGGTCGTCTATTTTTTCGTATTCGCAATGGAATATACTTGTATTGATGGCCTCTTGATGTATGATCGAATAGTGTCAACATACACAAGGGTTATGGTAATACTTTTCGCTATATCAGGCTTAGCAAGTATCATTTTGAACTTTCTGATCCTGATTTCCATCTGGAAGACACCATCCCTTCACAAACCTTCGTACATCCTTATAGGAAGTCTTGCTCTTTCAGACTTCTTAATTGGAATAACCGTCGAACTATTATCGCTTGTGGTAGGTATGGCTGCACAAGGAAAAGGTTGGAACGAACCCCTTTGTATCGTCTGGAAAACTGGAAGAGGTTTATCATACTGGCTGGCTGCAGTTTCTCTCTACACTTTGGTAACCATAAGCTTAGATCGTTTGATGGCCATTAAACTGAGAAACAGGTATCGAAACATTGTGACTCTGAAGCGAGTATTAGTGGCGTTGATGCCTTTTTGGATCGGATCTTTAATACTTATCCTTCCCCTTTTCCTGACTCTTACAGCTCAAACATTTGCCCATGTTCTTTTGTTCTTTGGTGTCGCTGCTTCTATATTGATCTCCTTTATCGCCATTTTCTATTCAATGGCTTTTTACCAGTTAAAAAAACTAGCATGTACAGTGTCACCAACTGTTGGAAATGGGGAAGCCCCGAGTGTGAGTTCCAGCAAGATTGATGTATCCAAGTATCGGAAATCTTTGAAGACAACTTTTCTAGTTTTTGTCCTCATAATGCTTTTCTATACTCCGTATGTTTTTTTTAATTGCATTGGGACAGTTTTGCAAATTGATAAGACAACTTTCAAAAGCGAAAAAGAAAAAGAGTTCATTGTAATGATTTACATGTTCATGGGAGTTAGCGAATTCATTGTTGTCTCCAACTCTTTCGTCAATCCATTGATATATTTATGGCGTATGAGTGACATTCGTACGGCTGTGAATACTACACTCAACAAAATATTGAATCTACAGCAGTAAAATTAGCTGCATATTAATCGATAAATTTCAATGGCATTAAGGGCATTACGCAGACGTGTTCACGTAAAACTTGTCGAGCGCAACGTTGCAGAAGTAGATTCCCAATTCTATACGCGCAGCAATTGAAAAAGTGGGCACACGGTGCATTTCGAGCAGCATAAACACGAAAGAACACTGATTATTTGATTTAGTAATCAACTGAACATCAAACTGTAACTCTTGGAAATATAAACAAATGAACAAGCGTAAACAAGCGTAATTCGTACATTTCATATCTTATAGACATGAGCTAGTAGAGAAATCTGACCGCGCTATTTTTCACAAAGCAAGTACGTAAAGCAAGCCATCCTTTACATGAGCTGCAGCCTACCAAGAAGGAGTCGTCTTTTAGACTGAGGAAAACTAGTAGCCTTTTACCTAGAATAAATACAGAGCGCTTTAAAGAATCTTTTATTAATAGGCTGTATTTTAAACATAATTTATATATTAATCAGCTATTATTGAAATGTTATAGATATATATATTATCTCTTAATTTTTAGATTTTTTTGTAAACTGATTGGTATGTATTTTTACTAATTATTAAATAAAGACATTATTATTATTATTATTATCATTATTATTGTTATTATTATTATTATTATTATTATTATTATTATTATCATTATCATTAAAAGACAGTTTGGATTGCGGCCCTTTTGTTTTCTTCAAATGTTCAATGTTCTTATACAGCATTCTTCATGGCTACTATAGAAATAGACATCGCAAAGCCTTGTGGGATCGAAATGCAAACAAAAGGCTTCGGTTACGAGCAAAAGAAGATCAATATCAGTCGAAAAAAACATAGTTTTCTATATTTTCTGGGCTTGTCTTGTCCGCATTTCAATCCCATGCATAAAGGACAATCATAACGTCATCCGTGGAAAGCGACATTCTTTGTAACAAAAAAAACAAATTTGAAAAAAATTATAGGATAGAATTAGACGTCACTCTGGATAGGTTTTGTCGTGTTTAAAAGCGTATTACATCATGGTAGAAAGAAAATAATAAGGGTGCAAAAGTGCCATAAACTGATGAGAAAGTTCTTTCACGGATTATTTTTCTTTCACGGTCCCTATTGCAGTGTTGTGAGAAAGTGTCATAGAATAAGAAAGTCTTTCACTGGTTATTCTTGGCAGCGTCCCATCATGCTCACAGAGGGTACAAGGAAACACACATGGCGTCCCAACAATCAGTTGACCGATCTGGGACACTTCAAATAAGTCTAACCAGCTGATAGCTGATCTGAAATAGTGACGTAGAAATGACGTCACTGCAAAACTGAGGTGTCATGAAGCCTGCGAGAATTGACTTATAAAAATTTATATCTGAGATAAATCTAAATTATTCCAGAAGAGGTTTTTGATATATTGCATTTATTTATGATGATATCCGTTACTGAGTGGGAAAATAAAATAAAGAAAAAATGTTTCCAGAAGCGCAGGGCAAGCTATAAAGGATGACACCTGAGTTCTGCAATTTTTTTCGATTCTGATTGGCTAATATTTTTACTCAGCTCAGCTGGAAGGTCTCGATTCAGTGACGTGGACTGATTGCGAAGGCATTGATATGGTAGTTTCATGACATTGGTCTCTTCCAAACATCCATGCAACGGTCTTTTTAGCTGCTTGACGAAGCTCTTTATTACGCCAAAAGTAGAGTAAAGGGTTCAACGTAGAATTAACAAAAACTATGATTTCAGAAGAGTTGACTAAGTAAACATAATTACTTGCCCTCTCATATTTCAAAGCCAAAATGGCAGTAGAAATAAGATACGGACAGCAACAAATCATGACTGTGGCAAAAACAATCAGCATTGTTTTCAGTGATCGTTGATATTTTGAAATATTGAAGCTTGATATCGTGTTTGTGGAGGTTGAGTTGCTGTCAGAATGAGACACGCTGGACATGACCTTTCTCAGCTCTTTCATTGCTTTAAGGTAGCATAAACTGATGGTGATCATGAACAACAACATTCCAAACGAAACGGTTTTCAGGATTGATTTTGTGTCCACCAGGATAAATAAAGGAAAAAATATCATGGCGCTTAAAACCCAACCAAATGATAGAACCATTGTGAGCCTCTTGGAAGTTACAATAGAGTTATATCTGGTTTTGAGTTTGATCGCCATCACTCGATCGATACTGATTATAATAAGCGTGTATAAGGACACAGTGCCAGGCCAGTAACCGAACGATCGGCCAACGCTTGAAAGTAAGCAAATAACGTCAAAAAATTCCTCTCTCTTTTGCAGTATGAAAACGTCTCGTATAACAAATAAATTCTGACCAACTAAACCAACTAGAAAGTCTGCTATAGCGAGATTTGCAATCAGGATGTGCCACGGCTTTCGTAAAGACGGCGTCTGCCAGATGGAGATGAGAATAAGAAGGTTAGTAACGATTGTTGATACTCCTATGATGCTGTTGGCTATGATCAGTCCTACTCTTGAGTTGAAATCATATCTGAACCCAAACTGGCATAGTTTTATTGTCAAAGTGGAATTTTCACCTCGTAGTATCATTTCAGTTGCGTCCAAAATGACTTTCCCGAGAGAATGAAATAGTTTTCCAATTGATGTGTTTCAGAGTAGAGTGCAAATGAATATTGATACCACCTCTATGTGCTGCAAACTGATTGAATTCACAAGACAAACAGACTTTGATTCATTTTGCATAAAGAACAAAAACATATCCAATGTCAGAAACTACACCTTACTGCCGTAATTACTTTAACCAATGCCAATTTGTCAAATCGGTATAGCTTTCATTGACAGAATTATAATTATCCTGCGCAGATGAAAACATATTGACTCTCCTTGGAGCACAAAATGAAGAAAAATATATAACATTTTGCTAAATATTGGGTCACCACTGTATCTATCGTAGAGTGATTGGATATGAAGTGAATAAAAAAACATATATAATTCATCGTCAAAACATATCGGCGAAGATACCGCAGTTAGCGCAATGCAAATTTTGCTATTTACTCTTCATATAAGCAAGAAAACCCAGCAAATATACTAAATAAATTCTAGGTTTACTAACATCTCGAACAAGAAAGATGAATACTGTTTAGTACTCAAAATCTTGGTCCTTAACAAAGCATAGAATTAGTTTTGACATTAAGCAGGTTGGATATATACTGAACCTTGTACAACAAACAGGTGAATTTGATTAGATTAAAAAAAAATGACATGCAAGTTAAGCAAACCAACACTGCGTCTATAAACTGTAATTAGTTTAAAGGAAATTACATGAAAGTGAAAACATTAGAATTATATTTTATCTAATGGGAAAGAGCAAGATCAATGATATTTTTTCCAAAGAAAAAGTTTTTTTTACAACCATTACCACTACTTCCCGTAAGGAGCTTTTCCGTGGGGTTCGCTCCACGCAATACCACTACAACGCTCACTCACATATTGATTTTTGGAAAGGAAAAAAATAAGGAAAACCGGAGAATCCAGAGAAAATCCCTCGCAGCATGGGAGAGAACAACACATCAAACAAACACAACTTTGAACCCACGACCCATGGGTTGAACTACAGAGCGGTGAGAGAAAGCGTCCATATGCTACGCGTCGTGGTTTCCTACGCTTCTCTCGTGTTCTCTCCACATACCGCGTGTCTTTATCAGAGTATAATACACGGAAAACTGTTTTTTATTCCTTAATTCTCATGTGAATACAACATGTTATTATTTTTAAGGCGTGAATATATTATTCTTATACTATTGACTGATTTCACATTCAAACAAATGCATTCAAAATTAAGGATTACTGAAATGAAATATTCAACTGAATCCAAAACATTTAAAAGTTAAAAGTTGGAAATCAAATAGAGAAATAATTTTTTTTAACATTAACATTTCCCCTAAAAAATATTCTATAAGCTCTCTTCATACTTGTCAGTTGCAGTTTAGAAATCGCTTTCAATAAAGATATTTTTTTATGTTGTACCAGTTTCTGCAAATTCAACTCAAATTAAAGGCTGTGGTCAAGTAATATTCACATCACATCAAAGACTACGAAAATAATTCATTGTATACTTTGACAGGTATAAACTAAACGATAACACACGAACAGATGTTGTGAATGTTTTTTGCCTCGGCAACGATCAAATTTATGACATGTCAAACGAAATTTGGGGATTTTTTCCTTAAGGACGGATATTTTAATGGATCCCGGACTTAGTCCTGGGAGATTATCTTAGGGCTTTTGCCATATTTTAATATCAAAATAACAATTCTATATGAGCTAAAAATTTTACCTGCGTCTTTCATAAAATCATAAATATATATACATATCACTCAGGAGTTCCAGGTAGTTGGACATTGTCATAGTAAGAACCCGGGACTCTCCTTGGATTTTCAAAAACAGCCTCGTGTGTGTCTTTTCCATGCCGTCTATTAAAATCATGCTTAGATTTTAACTGAATTCTTTCGTAAGAACCAGGACCATTTCTTTGATTTTCAAAAATAATGTTACTCTCGCGTGGCCTGGTGTATTCTTGGTGTTGTTTTAAATTGAGCCCTCCTTGCCTAGATTGCATCCCAGCCTGAGGTTGAGGTTTTTTTCGATTGGTTTTGTCATCATCCAGCCAGAATCTTTCTCCTGTGATTTTATTATACGCGTAAGTACGACCAGATGCTGCGGAAAGAAATCAGCTAAAGTTAAATCAATGGTGTGCTTCATGCTGAGTGTACGGATGAGAGTCGTGGCGAGAGAACGAGAGAACGAGAGAACGAGAGAACTAGAGAACGAGAGAACGAGAGAACGAGAGAACGAGAGAACGAGAGAACGAGAGTCCTTGATCTGGAGGAGGGAGGGATCGAGTGCGTTCCCGACAAAAGTTCCCCGCAAAACCACAACTATTACCATTTTCCATACATTGGTTTACTGGTCACAGAAAACACAGCCAAGCGAGGCTCCAAAGTAGTTTCAAATGATTATTCAAATTTGAACCTTGCAGCCTTGATTGTATGCTTTGGGTTTGACTAGTGATCCGATGTATGGAAAGTGGTGAATTTTATCAGTGTAGACCCCTTGCAGCAATTCGAAAGGCAGCTCAATTTGGAGGGCAAAACAATAGGCTTTAATGCTCGGATATGGAAATTCTTCTGTTTTGTCCTCCAAATTGAGCTGCTTTGACGTCACGTGCAATGGATCTTTAAAAGGCCATCATGATGTCAAGAGAACAGTTTAGTCGTCAAAGACTTTTCCAATGCTATACACTGTCCTTAAATATGGAAATAAGTAATATAATGGGGATAGCATATTGTATTTTGTTACCAAGGTCGATAGCTTTCCCGTCGAATCGTCTTGTTTCTTGTCCAGCATTCTGCATGTAGAAATATATTTAAATAGAATAATGAAAATAAAGTAATAGACGTATCTGGAATTTTTTTTACAAGGATAATACTTACAATGAAAGTTCCTGAAGGTGGCAATGTCATAATCTTGGAATGTTGTGGTTTTGCTAAAATGAGAGATGTTTTTATTTTTTATTTTTTTTTTTTTTTTGTTGTAAATCAAACGTTGATTTAAA
Organism: Anthopleura xanthogrammica; assembly: GCA_964019055.1. NCBI lineage: Eukaryota > Metazoa > Cnidaria > Anthozoa > Actiniaria > Actiniidae > Anthopleura > Anthopleura xanthogrammica. The sequence goes on from OZ025211.1 coordinate 1,847,373, forward strand.
ACGATGTGCATGCAAAAAAAACAGCAAAGCTTAAAATGAAAAACTGTGATGAAAAATAAACTCACGCTTGTATATTGGGAAATCTGAAGGATCCACAACTCCTTTTTTGGGCCTCAATCGAGGCTCGCGGAGCTGTTCTTTCCTCTCACTAAAAAATAAAATATTAATAAGTAATGTTTATAAGTCGAGCTTGAATGTTTTATCAGTGATATAGACTCCTTCATGGTCCATGATTTCAATTGTTTTCCTCGTGAATTATTCATGAGTTTGTTAACCGTTATTATGTTTTCCTGCCCCTCATCCCGAGTTTTAACACACTTGGCGAAGAGCTAGAGGGGTGGTTTTGTCAGTTTTTCTCCTGGTTCTCCAGTTTTCGTTACTGGCCACAAAGCCTAAAAACGTGGAGGATGGCGTAACAGTAGCACACTCGTCTTTCCCCTCTCGGGTCTGGGTGCGATTCCTGGATCCGGTGTCACATGCGAGTATAGTTTGTTAGGTCTCTCTCTCTCTCTCTCTCTCTCTCTCTCTCTCTCTCTCTCTCTCTCTCTCTCTCTCTCTCTCTCTCTCTCTCTCTCTCTCTCTCTCTCTCTCTTGATTCGCTAGTTTTCTGCAGGTTCTCTGGTTTTCCTTCCTTCATTAAACCTACAACGCTAAAGTTTCAATTTGATCTGTGAGTTAGCCATGCCCTGACATAGATGAGTCCAGAGGCTGTTTCAGGGTTCAATCTGTGAGTTAGCCATGCCCTGACTATTTACCTACCGTTTCTTGTATTTCATTCTAAGACATAGTACTGCAATTATTGCCAGCACAAGAAGAAAAGTGGAGCACACAATAGTTGCAATTCCCTCCGTTGTTTCGATGAACGAAGGTTCGGGAGGTACAGTGGGTTTGGTCGCTTCTACTTTCGATATCTTGAAGTTCTAGAGAGAGAGAAAAAAAACAATTTAGTGTAATGAAAAAAAGTACACCCTGCCCAAAGAGCACGGCGCGTTGTTATATTCATATCTCTGATAAAAGGGTGCGAGTCTATTTCTTATAACAATAAAGTAAGGCTAGATGTCCTTTCATCATAGTGCGTCACGCATATATCAAGCCTGTGTTATTTAGCAGTTATTTTGTGAAATCAAATGAAAAGAAACAAATATGAACAACAAGTAGTACTACATTTTTGTTCCTCTACTTAGACCCTATTTTTCTTCCTCTAGGGAAACTGGCCTCGTGTTTAACACTATTCGTACAAGACCTCTTTCACGTCAAAGCAGCTCAATTTATAGGACAAAACAAAATAATTTCAATCTCCTGAGAATTGGAACCTATTGTTTTGTCCTCCAAATTGAGCTGCATTCCGACGTGCTACAAGAGGTCTATTCCCATTCAGGAAAGAACGGGGGAAGTCCATTGTCTTGCATCAATCCTGTATCATGCCAAATAAAATACTTACACCAAGCTCAGTGCTATTGGTCAACACAGGATTGAGGTTCCCGTTTTCGTCCAATAGGACTTGAAGGATGGCATCACGTGATAGGTATTTCTTGGCCTGGTTCATTTTGTCTTGAACGTCCGTTGAGTTTGTTGAGGGGTTTGTTACAGCGTAAAAAGTAACAGTTATCCTTGAAAAAAATCAATTAGAAGTTATTAGGCTTCTCCTGAATTTGGATATAAAGCAAAAGCTAGTTCAAAATAGCGAGGTATTGGATCAGCTAGCTCGTCCCTAAATTCATTGTCACATCTTTGAAATCCATGGGAAAAGTAAAAGGATTGATGAAAATGGTAAGCTGACGGCCCTCATGGACGACTTGCTCTAACAGATCACGTACGTAATATAATAATGAGGTACTCTTCTCATTTCTGGTTTTCAGTATTGACACGAATGCTTGTCGGGACAGGGTCACATGACTTCCGTGACCTGTTACTACAAGATAACTATTCTTTTATTAATCCAGTGAAGCAAGTCAGGTCGGGCAAACCTACCCTTTTTTCGTTTCTCTTCTCTTCCTCTTTTTCTTATCACTCTCTTCGCGTATCTCAGCAATCCTAACCTCAGCCCCAAGCATCGCTGAGAGTTTCTCTAAGAAGTACTGTTTGTTCGCCTCGAACTCTTCCTGGGTAATATCTAGGGTGATGTCGACCATCGTCTGTTCAGCTTCTATAGTGTCGATACGTACGTTAGCATATCCACTGTATAGTGGAATTGGGCCATTGTCCCTAGCACGTACCTTCAATGTGTACTTTTGACCTATGGACGAAAAGATTGACAAATACAAATAAAGGGTCAGTGTTTCCAGTCACCACGTATTTTAGGGCCATTAATTAGATAGTTGTAAGGTTAGTCATGTTACTCTCGTATAATAAAGATCACCATCATAATATTTATCATAGTCATTATCTTCATCTTCATCAGGATCATGATCATCACTATCACCACCACCACCACCATCGTCATTGTCTTCATCATAATCATCGTCACCATCACAATTACCGTGATCATCGCCATCACTAAAAACGCCACCTTCACCACCATCACCACCACCACCGTCGTCGTCATCATCATCATTACCATCATCATCAACTCCACCACCACCGTCGTCGTCATCATCATCATTATCATCATCATCAACTCCACCACCACCGTCGTCATCATCATCATTACCATCATCATCAACTCCACCACCACCGTCGTCGTCATCATCATCATTATCATCATCATCAACACCACCACCACCGTCGTCGTCATCATCATCATTATCATCATCAACTCCACTACCACCGTCGTCGTCATCATCATTATTATATCATCATCATCATAGTGCGACTTCCTTTCCCAATTGGCAGTTTACTTACAAACTGGTGACTTACCACTTGCAGGGGACGCTTTCAGGGTAATTTCTCCAGTAACCAGATCGACAGTGAACAGTTGTTGCTCGCTTTCCATCTCGTAAGTAATATTACCATTCTGACCACTGTCACTATCGGTAGCGCTCAAAGTCAGGATAGCAGGGGGACCAAGTGACCGATCACTTCGTATTTCAGCCTCGTAGAAATCTAAACACCAATAAAAACCTGCTTTAATAAAGACTCTAGGAAATTGTTTTAAGCAAAATTCTCAAACTTGCTGCGAGGAACTATGGAAATCGTAAAAAAAATCGCAGCAAAAAAAAAACGGGCCTGCTGCCAGCTAAGGGATAGGGAGAAGGGTGGAGAATTATTATACTTACTTGCACTCAACACAGGCACGTTGTCATTGACATCAATCAAGTCTATCCTTAGTATCGCTGTTCCTGACATCGAAGGATACCCATCATCCTTTGCAGTAATAGTAACCTCGATTGTTTGTTTGTTCTCATAGTCCAGAGCACTATTGACTAACACCTCCCCTGAAATGGAATCTATTTTGAAATATTCTACACTTAGATTGTTGTGCGAGAGAGTGTATGTCATTCGTGCATTTGCATCATGGTCTTTGTCTGTTGCTGTCACCCTGGTAACCAATGTCCCGGATGGCGAGTTCTCTGCTACCGACGCGTTATTCAAGGATTTCGGAAATGTTGGTGTATTATCGTTCAAGTCCAAAACGGTTATCGAAACTGTTGTTATATTGTACAGCTGGTTAGGGTAGTTGGCCGAATCCATGACTTTCACCCTTAATCGATAATAAGACACCGACTCTCTGTCCAGAGATATCGCTGCGTACATCCGACCGTTGAGTGGATTAATAGTAAAATGGTTGCTATGGGAACCAGGTTCAATACTATACACCAGCTGCGCATGCGTGCCGTTATCGACATCTGTGGCTTGGACTTCACCAATAAAAAGCCCGATATTTTGGTTCTCTGTGACTGCAAAGCTGTAGTCTGTGTCTGTGAATGATGGTGTATTATCATTGCGGTCTATTATTTGTACATGGACGTTTGTAGTTGAATACTTGGGAGGTGTCCCCGCGTCTTCTGCTTTGATGGTCAGTTGGTAGCTTGCTACGTTTTCTCTGTCAAATAATTCTATATCAATAAATGATAGTGAGTTAGATTGATAAGCTTTTCATGCCATTGAGAAAGTAACGCATCAAAGTTATAGGAAAAGTACTATATTTTAGATCCATATAAAAGGTACTCTGTCAACTGTATTTAGAGAGTTTGGGGGGGACCGACAGAAGCTACTGATAAACTTGTGGCCCTATGTGTTTGAAGTGCACCTAACCCCTGATGCGATACTCTCAGTATTGGTTCTACATAAAGTGAATAGTTGAATGGTGAAATATTTCTTCATTTGAGTGTTGCATCTTTAAGTTATAAAAGTTTATATTTCCAATATTTTTATTTTAATCATCCCAGGCTCATATACAAATATACAAACTTTAACAGGTTCACACAAACAGTATTTAAAAAGCTCGTGGTTTCCACAATGTTTACTGTAAATATATATTGTTAGGTTGACTTCAACGTTTCTAAACGATAGACCTCCATTTTACGTAGTCATCCAAGCCACCTGGAAGGTGGCGGAATTTTGAATGGGGGGAGGGGGGTGAGTATTTGAGATCTAAAACCATCTAATATGCACAATTCACCACTTTTCATACATTGGTTCACTGGTCGAACACAATATAATTTGAAAGGATTATTCAAATTTGCACCTTGCAGCCTCGACTGAATGCTTTGTGTTTGACCAGTTAACCGATGTATGGAAAGTGGTGAATACTCCACGCATCTCTTTAGGAATCTTCTGTATTTGATCATATTCACCTGTATTATACATGGCTCCCGTGCTTAGCTCGATTGCTATCTTGTTTCCTGTATTACCACTGACAATAGAATACGTAATCTTAGCGTTATGTCCAATATCCGCGTCTGTAGCAGAAATGTTCAAAAAGTTGAACCCTATGGGTATATCCTCTGCTACTGGTACAGTGTATGCCGAACTCCCAAAGATCGGGTTGTTGTCATTGACATCTAGTATGGTGATGTTAACTGTTACTGTATCACTAAGGGATGGAATCCCTGTGTCCCTGGCCTGTATTACAAGTTCGTAGAATGGGATATCTTCACGATCAAGGTTCTTTTTTGTTCGTATCATCCCAGTGTCGTTCACAACATCAAACTGATTCTTGGGATCGCCTCCAACGACCGAGTACAATATTTTTTCATTAGAACCCGTATCTATATCATTTGCATATACTGGTATGACATCACTTCCGGCGGTAGTAGTTTCGAGAATACTTGTAAGGTAAAGTGTAGGATTAAAAACCGGTTTATTGTCGTTGACATCGGAAATGAAAATGCGTACTCCGGCGACCGCGTAGAGCTGGGGCGAGCCTCCATCTCGTGCTGTGATTGACAGGTAATATGTTGTTTTGGTCTCGTAATCTAGACCTGGTAATGCAGTGATAACGCCTGTTGATTGGACGATCGCGAATTTTCCCACACCATCGCCGCCTGGAATCAATCGATTAAAGAAATATGATTATCAAACGAAGATTTACAAGCTTACTTCGTTAAGCTACGGATACACGGTGCAAAATTGCGCGGGAATCTTGCAGGGAATCGATGTTGCGAGCTATGTCACACGACACAATTTAGTACACGCAATGTTGCTGAAGTAGAAAACGATCCTACTTCAGCAGCATTGCTTGCAATATTGCGCACAATGTTGCACCGCGTTTCCCGCCGCGCCTTTAGGTTGGGTTCATTCTCTGCTCTAATCACGTGATTCCAAGTCTAGGAACCAAACCCGAGACCCCAGAGTTGAGAGCCGAATGACTACCGCTACACCACTCTTGATTCCCTCACAAGTGATGCTGAGTCCAGGAACCAAACCCGAGACCCCAGAGTTGAGAGTCGAGTGACTACAGCTACACCACCCTTGATTCCCCAGATAGTCTCATAGTCTTCAACTGCACCATAAACGCAATTTTTCTATGAGTTTTGAGAGAAGACTGAATCTTTTAAAGCACGGAGTCAAATAATGTTTTAATTACTTTAAGAAACTGACCTGTTATAGAATACGTATGGACTGAGTTATTGCCAATATCCGCATCTGTAGTAGTAACCTTGGCAACAGAGTTACCAACAGGGATGTCCTCGGGGATAGTAATAGTGTAGATTTCACTAGTAAAGATCGGTGGGTTGTCGTTTTCATCAGTGATTATTACAGTGACCTACAGTAAAAAAAACAGTGTAATTAATCCCATTACTGTCGTATCATGGCCGATATGCGCAAATAATTGGAATTTTGAGTGCAATTACGTAGCTTGGCGACGAAAATAAGCCTTAAACTGAGTATAAAAAAATGCATCGGTGGATTTTCTCCAGACAAAATCAAGACAATCCATTTACCAAGAATCTGAAGTTTCAAGGAAAACCGATCAGTTTTTGAGCGAACAGGGCAAAATTTTAAGCACAAATGTTAGAAAATGATCCCGCAACGACAAACGCGACTCGAAAATTAATTTTCGAATACACTGTTAAAAGCCCAAATACTTGAGCTACTACATGTATTAAATTTAGAAATATCTGATTGTTTTTGATGCGATATGAGTGAGTTAAAAAATCATGAAATCCACTCCTAAATAGGTTGGAGCCACCTTAATTTATTTCTAGTTCTTTCCTATGCGTTATACTGGTCTCATATTTGGGCCACCAATCTCACGCACTACACCTAATTAACGCCATTAGATTTTTCATGGATGAAGAGTGTTATTTTCACTCACCAAGATCACTTGAGACAACCTTTCTTGTTCGTTGAACCCCTTGTCTTTAACAGTAATATTCAGCACATAGGTATCCCGCGTCTCACGGTCCAGCTGAGATCCAACCTCAATAACACCTGTTACCTTGTCTATCATAAAGTCAATACCTCCATTTAAACCGGAAGTGATGGAATACTCAAGGTTGCCATGGATACCTCTATCTGCGTCAGTAGCGTTTATGTCCAATATCTTTGTACCTGCAAAGTTCAAGGACTATCATAATAACCTTCGAAAAACGTAATAGCTATATATCACAGGAAAAGACCTTGAATTTTAGCTTAGGCGTAATGGTTTCTCATTTTAGACCACGTGTCATTCTCTTGAGATCCATTTATCATGTGTCTTCTCATGCACGGCCGTTAAACAAAGAATCGTATTCTCAAGAGAATGACACATGGTCGAAAGTGGGAAAACATTATGCCCAAGCTAAAAAGGTCTATAGGAGTGTGAGGAAGGAAGGAGGGAGTGATGTGCCGTGATAATTCCCGCCACTTTCATAAATATATTATTAGCATAATTCAGTCCTTGAGAAAATATTTAGTCGCATGTGACTTTTTTTTCCGAGATGAAACAATATTGTTTGATTAGAAAAACATTACTCTAGGCTAAACAGGCTTTGTGATAACGATGACGTATTGTTCCAGAGTTTTAAATGGACGAACAGTAACGTAACCACACCCGACGTGATTGGCTCAGTAACTTCGATTGCAACATGTGATAATGTTAGGTTGTCGTCATCGCACAAAATATGTTCTTAATTTTATTCAAAATCATCAGCAATATTATACCATTTCTTTTCATTAATAAATTTATAAGATAATAATAAATAATAATATATCTTACCTATTGCAGTCCACTCTGTGATATTCGTAGAGTAATTCGAGTATTCAAACAATGGTGCGTAATCATTCTCTGGTCTTACATAGACAGTTACCATGACAACAGTGACGTAGGTAGGCGACCCTCCATCAGACACGTTGACGACAAGACTATACTCTTTCAGTGTTTCATGGTCAAGGCTACTTGCTACTATCACTGTGTTGTTTTCTAACCGGAAGCGGTTCCCAGTATTCCCTCGGTCAAATGTGTACGTCAGTTGGCTGTTGGGTCCCAGTTCGTCTTTGTCAGTACAGATGACAGTGGTGATGTTAGATCCAACGGTGATACCTAAAAATGAAGAAACGTATTCAGCGAAGACAGAGAAGTGAAATACAAAAGTACTAGGTAAAAATGTTTTGTTAACATTTTCAGACCTTTGACGACCACGTGATGGCAGCTATATTGAATGACAAAAGAATGAAATTCTTCTTCTTAGAATTTTGATGATCTAACTTGTAAAGTATTAACTAGTCCGTGCCATGCACCATGGTTCCGGCTAAGTGTTTAAGAATCAGTAAGGGAAACCAAACAAACTTTTTTCACACCTTGGGCAATTATTTACATCTATCATTGCAAGCTCACCGTTCGTCTTGCTTTGATGAAAGGCACGGCTACCTTTCTAGATGGCGCAGGGAAATGTGAAGGGGAATATTTGCTATTTTTAGGCTCTCAATAACTGATTGCGGGTTTGAGGGGGGTAACCAGTGGAAAACCGCACATATTATACTGAAGACTTATCAGAAGATGTCGTAAATGCATCTTATAATATACACAGATGTCTAATAACAACAACAAAGCAAATCATTTTGAAAAATTTTAAAAAGACGAATATTAATTCTTACTTTCTGATATATCAACAGAGTACAGACTTGGCGTGCATCGTGGTTCATTATCGTTCACATCCAACACATTAATATAAACGGTTACGTTTGACCGCTTGATGTCCGATTCTTGAAGTGCTTCATCTTGTACAACTATAGTTATATTATAATGATCCAATGTTTCTCTGTCCATTTCTGATACCAGTATCAAACGACCGCTGACCGTATCAAGGTAGAATTTCCCCTGTTCGTTTCCAGTCTCTAGTTTGTATTTGAGGAAGCCATGAATACCCGTGTCGTTATCTTGGACTTGGGCTTGGAAAATAACTGTACCTGAAAAAGCAAGTAAAGATTTTTGAGGAAACAAAATTCATTTATTCTCTTTATCATGTTTTTGGTGCTTTGGGGAGTTAAGGATGGTGTGCGCTTGTGCGCCGCCTCTCACCAGGATGATATGATATGCGATCCCATCATATGTGGATAGAGATGCTAGCTGTTTCTCCTTTCTGCTTAGAGGGTTTTTTTCCGGGGTTCTACGAATTTTCTCCCTCACAAAAAAAATCGACTTCTAAATTCCAATTTAATCCGCATGGAATAAGGACCGAAGGTTTGGTATTTACTGGTTATTTAGTGCCACCCTCGTAAAGCAAGGATGATTCATATTTTATTTACTGTTTTGCTGACAGCGCACGCACCCCACTTTGTTGCAGACATATTGCAATATGGATTCACTTACCTAGAGTTATATTCTCCATTACATCCAATTTATAATAATTTCCCTGAACAAAGGTCGGTACAAACTCATTAACAGGCTGAATATCAATAGTCAAAGATATGTTGATTGACTTGGACGGTATTCCAGCATCCCTCACGGCCACGATAAGATTATACATCGATGTCACTTCAAAACTCAGTGAACTGATCAAATTGACGTCACCTGATGACGTCACGTTAAATTTCATGTCGTCATTTCCTGTAACTATTTGATAACTCAGTGAACCGCTGTCTGCCGAGTCCGAGTCTGTGCAGTTTCCCTTGAAGAAAATCGTACCAACAACAGCTGATTCCAGTAGTTGTACGACTTTAAAGTTCTCAAAGCAGACAGGAATGTTATCATTAAGATCATGTACCGTAATGTTTACTACTGCATCACTATATTTTGCCACGTTAGATCCTGAAGCACTATCGGTTGCTCTGATAACCAAGCTATAGAATGACCGCTCCTCGAAATTCAAAGCTTTCTTGAGCACAACCTCTCCAGTTTTAACACCAAGCTGAAATGTACCGTCCACGTCACCGCTGACCATGCTATATACCACGTGACCTTGATCACCGCTGTCACTGTCATGCGCATGCGTTGTCAAGACAGTCGTCCCGATTGCAACATCTTCATTTAGTGTCATGTTGTAAAATCCATTGTTGGTAAAGGTTGGCGTGAACTCATTGATTGCTGTTACTACGATGCTGATTGACACTTGAGTACTGAGAGAAGGAGTTCCATTGTCACAAACAACAACGATGATGTCATAGTAGACAGTTGACTCTCGGTTCAGGGAGTTGGCGAGTGTCACAACTCCTGAGCCATTATTGAGAGTGAAATCAGAGTTGGTGTTTCCTAGAATAATCATTAAAAACTCGGTAAACACAAAGAACGTATAAATTTATTAATCAAATTATTTGTTCGTTGGTAGTCTCCTTCGCATGCATCTCTCTCAATTTCGTTTTCTTAGGCGCTTGGGGTCCCTGTGTGGTAAAGGAGGGAAAATATTTGGCTTGTCAAACACCACAGCTAGCCCGCTAAAAGAACAGACGAAAAAGGGCAAAGACACATCTGCGGAGAAGGCTAGTTCGTGGGTAGCTCCTAAGAGACGCAAATCCCCCTTACCGAGGGTATTTAATCACATCCCTCCAAGTTACTGAAAATAAAAACGAATTCACTTTTTCAAAAAGATTGTTTAAGAATGACTAAAATGTTTACCTGAAATGATGCTGTACGTTATCAGTGAGTTATAATCCTTATCAAGATCAACGCAGTCCAGACTAACTATAGTGCTATTGATAGTCGTATTCTCAGGTACTTGAAGAACGTATGCTGATTGGCTGCAGTTAGGTGCATTGTCGTTGACATCCAATACTACAACACTAACTGTTGTGTAGCTTGTCTTATTTGGAGTACCATCATCAACTGCGCTGATCGTGATGTTGTAGAAATCTATCGATTCTCTGTCAAAAAGTCTTTTCAGTTCGATTTCACCGGAAGAAGAATCAATGATGAAGCGACCTTCGTCATTTCCGGAATGAATAAAGAAAGTAAATATTCCATCAACACCATGGTCTTGATCTGTAGCTAAAACTGTTGCGATGGTTGAACCAATGGCTGAATTCTATGATTATCAAAATATATGTTTTTAGTAATGGTATACACTGTGGCTGTATAAACAGTATCTTCAATAAGGAATGGGGATATTTAATAGGGAATGACACGTGGTCTGAAATGGGGAACATAAAAAAAAACTTAAGGGTCTGTTACATAACAATGAGCTTGATTTACAACTGTGAGGGTGGGTGGAAAACAGGACAAACCAAAACTGGCAAGCCAAGGGAAAAAAACTTCAAGGCGCAGGAGAAAGACAGTAAAAAACTCTCAAACATTTGAACCCATGACCGTAGTGAATGTGCACGCACCGCACCCATAATTTCGCCATCGATAAAATGCTTTTTTCCGCTTTTATAGTGCAACGTAGCTACACTAACCTCTAAATGACTGGCGCTGTAAAGCGAACTTCCAAATACTGGCGCATGCTCATTGGTGCCAGAGACCTGAACACTAACAGTGACTTGACTTGACTTGGTAACCGTTCCTCCATCTGTGACCGTGATTACTAGTACATATTCCTTTACTGATTCATAATCCAAGGCACCTGCGGTCGTCACAAGGCCAGTAGCAGAAACTTGAAAAAGCGTCGAGTTTCCTAATGACGTAGAAGACAACATATTTGTCTAATTAATAGTTTGGATATTAAACTCAATTAAGTACCAATTATATTTATTTATAAGTTATTGTACCAAAAGTGGTGCAATATATTTGCATATTTGTACGTGCTATGACGTATTTTGGCGACTACAAACCGCAAGAAATTATTCATTATATATAGAAAAAGATGTTCAAAAAGAGATGTGAGTCGTTACTATAGCCATTCTGAGGCTTTCCTATGGTGTATACATACTGAAATATAAAAATTGAGGGTTTCCGTATGGGATGTTGAAACTCCTTTCAGCTACGCAGGCGGTTCTGATAATGGCTCCCACCAGGGTATATCAACAGCTTTATGTGGAAAACGTAAATTGTAATTTAACATCCCTAGTTCTACTTTAAAACACGTCATATAATAAATGGAGTCCATACCTGATGTTATAGCATATGACGTAATAATATTCGGTGATACGTCATTATCTGTGCACGTGATCTGAGCCACTTGCGTTCCTATGGCAACGTCTTCTGCTATTGACTTGCTATAAATAGTCGGGTTACACACAGGAGCATTGTCGTTCTCATCTAAGAGATTTATCAATAAACTTGCTAGAGATGATTTAGGAGAAACTGGATCTTGATCAGTGGCTTGGATCTGTAGGGTGTAAGAAGCTGTGGATTCTCTATCAAGTGACTTTTTCACAAACACAGCACCATCTAGAGGCCTGATGACGAACTTGTCTTCTTCATTACCGGAAGTGATGCTATAGGTAACCACTCCGTATGTCTGGCCGTGGTCATTGTCTGACGCGGAGACGTTGGTGACGAGGGACCCTATTGATGAGTTCTCTGATATGGTCGCTGTATATGAACCTCCATTGGTAAATATCGGAGTATGTTCATTTATGTCTAGGAAGATAGAAAAAGCTAGTTATTCACAAGAGAAAAGCACAGGGAACTACACAAATGTTTTTCTTGGGTGTTCCTTTGTACTACCCTTTACAGTCTTTCTAACTGAGAATTCTTTTCCTTGAGCGTAATGTTTTCAGTTGAAATTTCAGACCACGTGTCATTCCCTAGATTATCATTTCTTTGTTTAACAATTGTGCATGAGAAGACACATTAATATGGACACAACTCAAACTGAAAGAATCTTATTCTCAAGAGAATGACAAGTGGTCTGAAATTAATGAGGAAACATTACGCCCAAGGTAAAGAAGTCTATATGTTACTCGATCATTTTTACTATCAGTAAAACGAGGTATTGCAAAAGCCTCACCTGTGATAGTAACTGATACTTTTGCTGTTCCAGTTAGTTGAGTAAACGTGTTCTGATCTGTGGCTGTGATTACTAAGGAATATGATTGGGTGGTCTCCATATCGAGACTCGTTGCCACGGTAACTAGACCAGCATTATTAATAGAGAATCCAGTACCCGTGTTACCTGAAAGGGTAGGAAAGATCTAGGTAATTTTGAATTTAGAAGAATGAAAGGGAAACCAATATGAACAAGAACAGCAAAAAGAAGGAGAAAAAGGAAAATGAGAGAGCAAAAGGAGAAAAAGAAAAAGGAAAAAGGAAAAAAAAAAAAGAAAAGAAAAGGAAGCAAAAGAAAAGAAAAGAAAAGAAACAAGTACTTACTATTCTACACTTCAAGAACACTTACCCGAGACGATCGCCATGTTGTACTGTCCGTTAGTCCCCGAGTCAGCATCTGCGCATGTCAGAGATAACACAGCAGTACCAACCGTGGCGTTCTCTGCTATCGTAACACTGTATACTGTTGGGGTGAATGTAGGCGCATTATCGTTCTCATCATTGATCAAAATTGTTACATTTACTGTTGTAGCTTTGGGAGAAGCTGTATCTTCATCAGTAGCTGTGATCACCAGGAAATACGAAGCCGCAGTCTCATAATCCAGTGGTTCTTTCAAGGAAATTATGCCAGAGTCTTGATCGATGTAAAAAGGGGATCCACTCGACATTGAGAATAAGATTGTCCCCTGAAGTCCCAAATCGCTATCTATCGCATCTATATCCAGCAAAGAAGTCCCAATCGCAGTATTCTCGCTAACCGTAATGTTGTAATCTGATTGGCTAAAAACAGGCGCATGCTCATTGATAGCCCCGACTATGACGTCAAGATGAGTTTCAGAGATAAGCTGCGCGCTGATTGTTAGACTACTATCACGTGCTTGAACTATTAAGGCATAAGACTGAAGTGTCTCGTAATCTAGTTGTTGAATAGTTGTAACACTTCCATTTGAAGAGACATTGAAGTAACCACCAGGGTCCCCTTCTGATATGCTGTAGACAAGATTTCCATTCGTCCCAAGGTCACTATCGGTACAATGTAGTTGAGAGATACTGGTGCCAACAGTCGTATTTTCAGCAATAGTAACCTTGAGTGCATAAAATAAGCAGACAAAAATGAACCAAACGATTTGTGATAAAAAATAGACTCTGGCCGCTTCTTATTTACATATTTTCTAAATTTAATGCTCCAAGAGAAAAAAAACAGGTAAGAAAAAATGCCACTGCATTGAAACTTTCCCTGTTCACACACTTTTCGATGATCTTTGAGATAAAAGTGATATACTGATAAAATGTTTGATTGCCGAAGTTTGAAAAGAAAAGTGAAGAATCGCCATTTTTAGAATCGGTGTATGACCTCCCACAAATTGATCAATTAGCATGAAAGGACTAAAATCACGTTAACCCCTAAGGATTTGGCCCTGTGTAGGCCAAATTGGAAACCAGTCGTTTGTAACTGAATATAGTTTGTATGGTTTTATGTTTATGTAAAACTGTGTCCACTCTCTGCGTAAAATTAATTTGTTTTGATAAATACTTTGTATATTGTTTTAGGAGTTTTAAATATGCTATATAGGCTGTAAACAAACCTTGTAATGAGTTGGCGAGAATACTGGTACATTGTCATTCACATCTGTGACTGTCATCACAACACTAACGTTAGTCGATCGACGATCAGCGGTTACTGGATCGTTGTCATGCGCAGTGACCGTCAGTGAAGATGATGCACTGGATTCCCGATCAAGTTTGTTCTTGATGCGAAGGATGCCACTTGATGAATCGATGTAGAATGGTGCCGATAATGGCAACATGGTGTAAGATATCTCGCCTATAACAGATAGAAAACAAATTACGTACTGCTGAAACATGCCTTGTTTCAAAATTGTAGTCTTGTTTCTTTAAAAAGAATTACATGCTGTGATCAATAAAAGTCCAACGTTTTATACGATCATGCATTGTTATTCTTAGGATACGTACAGAAATTAAAAAAGATATGAAAGCCACCTTGGAGGACACAACAAAAATCATCCAATATGGCGGCCAAAATTGTGAAAATTGAATAAGACGAAACCGAACAAATTGACATATTTCTTCATGTACATTTTTGAACCGCCATTATTCTCAATGACTGTCTTTTAAGAATACTTCATAAATCAAGATTCAAAATGTAAAATAATTATACCTTGCGGTCCATCATCAGCATCAGTGGCGGTGACCCTAAGCAATGACGTCCCGATAGCTGTGTCCTCTTGAACGCTATACGCGTAACTCGATGAAGTAAAGACTGGCGCATGCTCATTCACAGGTGTGACGTCAATGGTGACCTCCACCGTGACGGACTTCTGTGTGCTGCTAGGACTACTAGAGTCGCGTGACTTGACAGTTATGACGTAAGAAGGTGTTGTTTCGTAATCCAAGGCACGTTCTGTACGAATAGTACCGTTAGTATCCACTGATAGGTCAGTATTGGTGTTACCAGAGAGAATGCTGAAAAAAATACGAACTCGTTAATAAACGTTCAAATTTAGCATGTGGTAAAGGAAGGGAAAACCTTATTGTGATAGTTTCAAAGTTGTTTCATATTTCCGGGAAGAGTTCTGCAGAAATACTGCAAACGTATACGTAAGAGCTTAATACAAATTTAAGCATCCCATTTTTTCTTTTTTGAAGAAAAAAACTTTTAGTTCATTTTGGACCCAAAAATAATTTCTTTAACGAAACTAAAAGTCTATCTATTCTATTCAATTTTGCATCATATATAAAATGACTCTGTACCTGAAAACCAACAAGCCGTTGATTCCTTCATCACTATCACCGCACGTAACCTGAACAACACTTGAACCAACCAATGCATCCTCACTGATGCTTGCCGCATAAGACGTTGGACTACACACTGGTGTATTATCATTAGCATCTGACAAAGTTACCAACACTGTAGCATTAGCTTCATTTGTACCATCCGTTGCCTTGACGACCAATGAGTACGACGACGCACTCTCCCTATCTAGAGATCTCACTATAGAAATTGATCCACTGCCTGGAGAAATATGAAATACATTTCCGTCATTGCCGCTCAAAATGGCATAGGATACGATGCCGTGAACGGTATTCGCACCGTCTGCGTCATTGGCAGTAACCCGGATGAGCTCTGAGCCCGCAGTACTATCCTCTCCAACTGAGACCGAATAAGACCCACTGTTCGTGAATACTGGTGTATACTCATTGACTGGAGAGATGGTTATTATGACTGTAACTTGCGAAGACTTTGGAGAGACTCCATTATCTGTGACAGTAACTGTTAAGGAGTATGTGTTGGTTGATTCATAGTCTAGAGACAGAACAGTGCTGATAAGACCACTGCTGGAGATGTTAAATGTACCTGGAACAGAAAACATAGCAAAACGGAATTATAGAGAATAGTGATTTACATTGTTGTATGAGTAACGCAAGGCACAGCACACGGCACGGTTACGGCGCGGACACGGCACGGAATTTCGAATGATTTTACACACGCAAAGACACTGACACAGTCACGGCAAGGCGTGTTCCGTGCGGGATAAAACACTTTTTTTCACACTGTATGCTTACTTTTTACAACATTGTGGAGCAGTGTATCAACACATTTGATTTTTACTGTAGCTTGTCTATATGTTTCCCATACCTGCAGAGTTTCCATTTGCAATAGTGTACGATAGCTCAGCATTACTCCCTGCATCAGAGTCACTGCAGTTCAACATCACAACCGCACTCCCAGGCACCGCTGACTCTAGAACTGCAGGCGTCAATAGACTAGGGTTACATACGGGATAGTTGTCATTACTGTCAACGATATTGACGATAACAGTTGCCGTAGCACTTAAAGGGCTTCCAGAATCTCCATCTGTAGCAACAACCGTCAGTTGTGTTTGAGAAGTTGTTTCAAAATCTAAGTTTTTGCAAATTTCTATCAGCCCAGTTGTCCTGTCGATGGCAAAGTTCCCGTATGTATCTCCACTCATTATTGCATAAGTGACCTGGCCTTGTATTCCCCCATCTGCGTCACTCGCCGATACTGTTATGACGTCATGACCGACAGAGATGTCCTCGACCAATGATAGCTCGTATGTGTTGTTTGGGATGAATGAAGGTGCGTGCTCATTGATGCCTTGGACTTCAATTATAACAGAAGTGCTAGATTGTTTTGGCGGGCTTCCTGTGTCACTGGCTTGAATGCTTATTGTATAGCGAGACGTGGACTCGTAGTCAAGCGCAGCTGAGGTGCTAATGATTCCAGTGTTTGAATCAATTGTAAACTTTCCACCATCTCCTGATGTTATGCCATAAGTTACCTGATGGATAACAAAGAGGATGAGATTAGACCACCATATGCCCATTTAACGGTATAATGATGATGATATGATTACGACAGTTATGATGATGATGATGATAATAATAATAATAATAATAATAAATGATGAATGTAATGATGATGATGACGATGATGACGATGACTACAAGGATAATGATGGGCAGCGGTGTCTGCAGTGGCGGTCGTGATCGTGCTAGTGGTAATAATGATGATGATGATAATGATGATAATGTTGATGGACAGCACTGTCGGCGGCGTTGGTCGTGATTGTGCTAGTAGTAATAATAATGGTGATAATGATGATAATGATGATAATGATGATAATGATGATAATGATGATAATGATGATAATGATGATGATGGTATTGATAATGGTGAACGTAACAACGACAACTTATCATACACCTGTTACTGATCGAATAAAAACGACCAATATAATTGAGTCTAAAAGGTACTTACAAAATTTAGTTGTATCTTTGAAACATTTTTAAACCCTTATATATTATATTTATTATGTTCCACAAGTGATGTTCGATGCACTACTGACCTGTCCATTATTACTGTCATCAATATCTGGACATGAAACTGTTATCACAGATAAACCAATGGTCGCATTCTCATATACAGAAGCAGTATAAACAGCTTGGTTGCATACAGGACTGTTGTCATTTTTATCTGTTATTGCTATGGTAACAGTAGCCGTGGTGGACTGAGAACCCTTATCTGTAGCAGTTACGGTAAATACATAAGAATCTTTTGCTTCTCTATCAAGGTCTGCATTAGTGGATATGACACCGTTGTTCTCATTGATGGTGAAATTGGAGCTGTCTGCGCCTGAAAGAAAGATTCAAAATACACTAAGATACCTTTAAGCGGCCACCTACTATATAAGCGGCCAACCTCTTTTTAGCGAACATTTGACAATTCCCCGAGGGTGGCCGAACGAGGGCCTCCCCACAACGGCCACCACTACACAGCATGCAACCAGAAAATTTTGTCCCGGGTTAGCAATGAGTTCATACATATACTGTAACTAAAACCTCTCCACAACGGCCACCTCTCCACAACGGCCACAAAATTTTGTCCGACGGCGGCCATTGTGTAGAGGTTCGAATGTATCGTATATCTGGATATCATGACATGGGTGAAAAACGCACTGCGCATGTTCGGAAGTTCGACAGGAAAGTAAATCCATTAGAGATTTACATGTTTTTTATATTGCGAATTTCTCTCATATTATTTGACCAGGAAAAGAAAACAACTAAAGTAATGTGTAAGGAAAGCACTAACTTTCCACGAACGACCTTAACCTTAAAGATTTACCAAACGCCTGTAAATCTCCAATGGTTTTCTTTGTAAACACGACGAACTTCTGAGCATGCGCAGTGTGTTTTTCACCCGTTTCGGATATCATAGGACTAAGAATTATGAAGGCTATGATTCATTGAAAAATCACTTAAACAACTTTACAAAAACTATGATTAAATGTCATATTGGTTAGTACCTGAAAAACTGTAGATGACCTTATCTCCTGAATCAGCATCAGTCGATGTAACTCGTAAAACACTCGTCCCTGGACTACTGTCTTCGGAAACATTCGCGTTATACGACGCTTTATCGAATACCGGATAGTTATCGATTGCATTGACTATAGAGATGATTACAGTTGTTGTTCCAGTATTCCCGCCATTGTCGGTGGCGGTCAAGGTCAGAGAGTAGCTTTGTATTGATTCATAATCAATTGTAGACGCAGTCTGTATCAAACCGCTGCTACTGATTGAAAAGTGTGAACCATTTGAGCCAGCAAGACTGTAGGCCAGCGTGCTGTCACTGGAATCTTGGTCTGTTGCCGTGACAACCATTACTGACGTGCCTGTTGCTGCGTTCTCCGTCACGTGACCATTATAAACCGCGCTTCCAAATATAGGAACTTCGTCGTTAAGGTCTACGAGGTAGATGGATGCCTTAGTTGAGCTTTTCCCGCCATTTCCGTCATCAACTTGCACTGTGAGAATATATGACGAAGTCTCTTCGTAGTTTAAGTTCACAGCCGTACTTATAACTCCCGAACTGCTATGTATAGTGAAATCAGAACTTGTCATTCCTATAAACGAGAATGTCAAAGTGTCGCCATCTTGGTCTGTGGCCGAGACTTGTAAGATACTTGTAGAAGCAGTGGTATTTTCGTTGATAGAGACATTATAAGGTGCAGCAGTGAAGACTGGAATATCATTGACGTTATTGATACTAATAGTCAACGGAGTCGATGTAGTTACTGTTCCATCATTGACGTTGACTGTAAGTGAATACGAGTTGATACTTTCAAAGTCAAGTGCTTGAGATGTGCTAATTATGCCTGTGTTGGAGATACTGAAGTGTCCACTATTGGATCCACTAATGGTGTAAGTCAGTGTATCAGAAGAATCCTGATCTGATGCAGAGGTTTGGATCACTCTACTCCCAGACGCAGTGTCTTCATCTATAGATACACTATAAGGAGTATTTAGGAAGACTGGAGGATCATTTTGATTGACAACATTGACTGTCAACGTAGTTGCGTAGGATCCACCATTATCATCAAAGACCAGAACGGAAAGAGTGTAAGACACCTTTGATTCGTAGTCTAATGCTTGTGTCAGGGTCACAAGACCAGTCAAATAGTTCAACAAGAACATGTCACTTCCAGGGCCTGTTAGATAATACCTTAGAGTATCATTATCAGAATCTGTTGCTGCAACTGTATAAACAGAAGCTGTAGCATTGTTCTCTTCTACTGACACTGTATACGGACCATTCGTTAACACTGGGCTATCATTGGCGTCGTTAACAGTCACTGTGATTTGCTCGGTCACCGTGGATGTTGAATCCGACACTCCTATAATAAGGGAATACGAATTAAGTCCTTCAAAGTCAAGAACTGCTGCAGTTTGAATCACCCCACTTGAGGAAATCTGAAAGTGCGAGCTATTGGTACCAGATAGAGAGTACGTAAGAGTATCGCTTGAATCCTCATCACTAACTATTGCTCTAAAGATAGCGCTTCCAATAGCAATATTTTCATTAACAGATGTTGTATATGGAGCACTCTGGAAGATTGGGTCATCGTTCTGGTCTTGTACGTTGACTGTTAAGCTTGTGGTTGCAGTACCACCACGTCCGTCTGATGCGTGTACTGTTAATGTGTATAACGATACTTGCTCGTAATTTAATGCAGAAGCCAGTGAAATCACGCCTGATGTTGAGTGTATGGAAAAGAAAGTGCTTCCAGAGCCGGACAGCGAATAAGTTAAGGTATCTGCAGGGTAAGAAAGAAAATAAATAAGATATATGATCCGACGCGATGTTAAAAACAGTCCTCTTTTGCCCTCATTTCAAACAAGCGCCAAGGTCTTCACAGACTTCCCTCGTTACCACGTGGGAAGTTTATGCCAAAAAAATCAAGCAGTTTTGCAGGGGGGGTTTTGTGGCAATATAATGCCATCAAACCACAAATCAATATGCGTGAGCATGGAAGAGTTTGATATTGCCGACTGCATTTTGCACGCAATCCCTTATCTTAGTTTGAACGTGTCTGATCGTTTATTCTAATTGATGGTTTGCGAGCATTCCCAAGAGAGTCAAGAGACAAACTCATGGCAGCCATGTTGGTGGTATTAGGCAAAGGAAACTAATCAAAAATCATAAATACCACCAACATGGCGGCAATGACAGAACGTGCAAACGAATTGAGAATTGAAAGCGCATACAGATGGTTCGGGGCTGCACAGGTTAACGGAAACCAACTATGTTTTCAGCGATTACTTACCAGCATCATCGTCAGTAGCAGCAACTGTGTAAACAGTCGCGCTGATGTCGTTCTCATTAACGCTAACATTGTAAGGTGCGTTAACAAAGCTTGGAGAATCGTTGCCATTAGTAACACTGATTGATACTGGCGAGGATATTGAGGTAGTGCCATCGCTTACTGTAACAGTCAATGAATAGGAGCTCACGGACTCGTAATCGAGAACCTGAGTTCAGAGAAAAGACTAATGTTTATATCATTACTAAATTGGGGACTTGCAGCAAGAGGTCACGTGACCCTGTCAAAAGAACATAACTGCTTGGTTTAAGTGGGGTAGGGTCACATGACTTCTCAGGGGAAGTCCACGTTGTGTTAAAACAAAGTGACGCTGTAGAGGGGTTTGGTGCCGAATAACTTAGACTTTTATCACGCGGCAGCCATGTTGTTTTATTCCTAGAGGAATAATGGCCTTTGTTTAAACCCGCGTAAACTCATCCTGACGCGTTTGAATGTAAGGCTCAGCGGGTAAGATTCGTTTTCCCAGCCAACATGACTGCGGCATGAGAAAGGTCTATAGCTATACAGGGAGATAGATGAGAGGAATAATATGGAGAAATTCCCTTCAAGGAGATTTAGAAATTACAGCCTTCTCACCTGAGCTGTGGTTATGACTCCAGTAGACCCACCAATAGCAAAATGATTATTGTTAGTACCACTCAAGGAATACGTCAAGGTATCTGACGTGTCTTCATCACTTGCTGTTACTTTCAAAACCTTTGTCCCCGATGACTGATTCTCTAGGACTTGAGTGGTATAGGGAGTGGCCAAAAATACTGGAGCATCATTCACATCAGTGACCGTAACATTAAGGTTGGTCGATGCACCAACTTTCCCATCAATAGCATACACAGTCAAAGAATAAGAAGACAACCTCTCATAATCAAGAGCTCTTGTAAGGGTTACTACACCGGTTGAAGGGCTGACAGTAAAATCTGCACTTCCGGTTCCGGTTAAGTAGTATGTAATCGTATCGGAGGAATCTGCATCAGTTGCGCTTACAGTGTATACCGTTGACCCACCCGCATTCTCGTCCACGGTCGACGAATAAGGAGAATTTGAGAATGCTGGGGAATCATTTTTATCGATCACAGTTATAGTAATAGTTGTTGAAGTTGAAGCTGTTCCATCGGATACAGATACAGTTAATGAGTATGAGCTCGTCGTCTCGTAGTCCAAAGTTTGTGCAGTTGTTATCAATCCAGAGCTCGAACCAATAGAAAAGTGTCCATTATTAGTACCCGATAAGCTGTATGTAAGGCTATCGCCAGAATCTTCGTCGAGAGCAGACACTTTCAACAAACTGGTTCCGCTTGCTAAGTTTTCTTCGACTGTCGTGGAGTAAGGAGCACCGAGAAATGCTGGCGAGTCGTTAGTGTTGGTCACAGTAACTGTTAGAGTCGTTGTTGCTTCTCCGCCATTACCGTCTGATACCTTGACTGAAAAAGAAAGAGAATACCTTTGAATTTTCCTGCATAACTTGTACAATGTTGAATAATTTACCTGAACGTTTTAGATCATTCTTGTTCACTAGTGCCCTTTGTTCATTGCAATCAAACTGATTTAATCTAAAGGCACTAAGGACACACGATGCAATATTGCGCGCAGTGTTGCAGGCAACTGGTGTAGCGAGCCATGTCACACGACGCAATTTGTAAAACACAATGTTAATTCAGCAATATTGCCTGCAATATTGCGCGTAATGTTGCACTATGTGTTCGTAGCTTAACGCCTCTAGGCGCAGAACACGAGAACAATGACAGTTGCATGGATTCTCAATTTGCTTCTTGGAAGAGCCGTGGGTTCTGGGATCGAGAATGGACTCCTGATGTCTAGAACAGATATTTTCCTGAACGTAGAGAAAATGCGGTATATATCTAAATATTTCTACACGCGACGCATTCATTTAAAATGTATTCAGTTCAACAATACTATGTCCTTAAAGTCCAAAGAAAAAGCAACCAAAATGTACCACTTACTGGTGAGTGAGTAAGACGTCGCAGCCTCGTAATTTAATGCTTTACTTGTTGTTACTGCCCCAGTCAATGAATTGATAGAAAAATGTGTTGACCCAGCACCAGATACTGAATAAACCATTGAATTGCCATCGGCATCGACGGCACTCACATTATACACAGTTGTACCAACTGCCACATCTTCTGCCACACTTGCGGCGTACGGAGAGCTCGGTAAACTAGGTGCGTCATTTTTATTCACCACACTGATAGATACAGCCTTAGTAACCGTTGCTACGCTGTCTGAGAAGGAGACTGTCAGGCTATAGCTGGTCGTAGTCTCAAAGTCCAGGGTCTTGGCAGTCGTGATCATTCCAGTGCTTGTGATATTAAAGTCTGAGCTGCCGGAAATGCTATAAGTAATCGAATCCCCGTCTTGATCTGTCGCTGATGTTTGTACCACCCTTGTCCCAACACTAACATCTTCGTCTATACTAGCAGTGTAAGAACTGCTGATTGACACAGGTGAGTCGTTGCTATTGGTTACGGTAACTGTCAAAGACGTTGTAGCCAGGCCTCCGTTGCTGTCGGAAGCAGCGACTGTTAGTGAATAGGACGATCTTCTTTCATAGTCAAGCGCCTGGCTTAATGTGATGACACCGCTGGTCGCATGAATGACGAAGTCTGAGCTTCCTGCACCAGATAGACTGAATGATACAGTGTTGCCTAAAGATATTGAAAAATATGGAAAAGCAAGATTTAAAGATATTGTAGTCAAAATTCATATACGTTTTTCAAGTAGTGAAAAATGGAGATTTTTGTGTGACTTTTTCTCAGGTATCCGTGATGCATTCGAATTCCCACCTTGTGTTAAGAGGTACAAGGCCCATTATGGGCCTGTTTTTATTGGTAAACCAAATAGATTCATTCATCTATCCATCCCTTTATCCATTCACTCATTTACTCATTAATAACATTCTCATGCTATTGAGATCAGTTTATTTTTCAATTCATTCATACCTGCATCAACATCAGCAGCAGTTGCGGTCACCACACTTGCACCTGAATTATTCTCAGCTACAGTAGCTGAATATGGCGCAGAACTGAACGATGGGTTTTCATTGACGTCGGTCACTGAGATAATGACTATTGCGGTATCATACAGCCCCGCTGTGTCTGCAGCCTTGATGGTCAGGGTGTAGGTAGACTTGGACTCGAAGTCAAGACTCCCTGAAACTTCTATGACGCCTGTACTCAGAACACTAAAATCTGACGCGCCTAAAAGGCAAAGACAATTATCCTAAATTATCTGGTTGTTATGCAATCCAAGGCGTAGTACATTGGCATATACCCCTTGCAGCACCTTAGGATGTAGCTCAATAGCCTCTTTAGCTAGGGTGTAATGTTTTCCCATTTCAGACCATGTGTTATTCTCTTGAGAATAAGATTCTTTGTTTGAGTTGTATCCATATTCATGTGTCTTCTCATGCGCAACCGTTAAACAATGAAATGATACTCCCAAGGTAAAGAGGTCTATTGACCCTTCTCAAAATTATCTTGGATGCAAGGCTAACATGAAACACAAAAGAAAATTAACCCCTAAAAGGTACGACGATCATCCCCACCCCTTTCAAATTGGAGTCCCCCCTTCGGGCCTGAGTGATCTGACGCATAACATGCTTCATTTTTGCCATCCGAGGTCCTACCTGTTCCTGTGAGAGTGTATGTAAGGTTGGCACCACTGTCCACATCCGTTGCAGGAATGCTTATGATGTCTGTTCCACTAACACTGTTCTCACTGATGCTAGCAGTGTACGCAGAATGATCGAAGGTCGGCGCTTCGTTAACGTTGACAACATTGATTGTTACTGTAGCTGTTGCTGTGAGACCTGGATTAAAACGATTAACAAATACTTTACATTGGGACCAGGAAAAAAAAGAACAAGGGACAACAAGGAGGATGACAAATATGCGAGAACGAGGACCGAAGGAGAGGAGGAGGGAGAGAAAGAAGAAGAAGAAGAAGAACCAAGACGAAGAAGACGAAGACGAAGATGAAGATGAAGATGAAGAAGAAGAAGAAGAAGAAGAAGAAGAAGAAGAAGAAGAAGAAGAAGAAGAAAAGATGAGGAAGGACGAGGAATGAGAACGAGGCCGACGAAGAGGGGGTGGGAAATGTTGAGTGAGGATGACGACGACAAGAGAAGTAAAAGAGAAATGAGGAGAGTCAAATAACAATCATGATGAACGTTAAAATATTCCAAAAAGGCATTTCAGATACAACTATCGTTTGAAAGTTATTTCAATTTACCTGCTGCCGATGCTTGTATAGTCAGAGTATACGAGTTAGTAGTCTCATAATCAATGCTCTGCCCATTAGTAAGTACTTTTGTACCATCGCTTTTCAATTCAAAGGGCCCAGCTGAGCTAATTATGCTGTAAGAGATTGCATCACCATCTGCATCAGTGGCCAGGATGGAAACCCCTCCAACTGTTGTATCTGAAGGGGAGTTCTCGTTGATTGTGCCAGTGTACGACACTGATACAAACACAGGAGCAAGTCCTAGGGAAGAAAAGAATACAATCTCACTCACAGACCCTTTGCCAAATGGCGGCCGCAAATTCGAAGTGAGTTAAAATTAAGCTCAGTGAAAAACCAATACCAGTACTAGAAGGGACACCTTTACTTTAGTAACCTTACGAAGATTCATTATTTCAGGTGTTATATCGGCCAAGAAAACGTTTTTTTGGGGGGTATAGGCTACAACCCCAGCCATACAAACGTCTGTAAAAGGTTCGTAAGGTTACTAAAGTAAAGGTGCTCTTTCTTAGTGCTGGTATTGGTTTTTATTAATTTTAACTAATTTAAATTTTTGACCGCCATTTTGGCAAAGGGTCTATACAGCTATCTCAAAAAACGTTGAATTCTGAATACTGCATACTGAATAGTGCATTCCAACACCAAAGGGCATTGTGGGTCTCATTAGTTTGAAATAAAAAGTAAATATACAGCGATTTGCTCTCTATATGTAGCTGGTATATTGTTTCAGATATAATGCACTAAAATAAAATAAATAATTATTATTCATTTTACTTTAGACAATATTACATGACCCAAAATACATTTAGGTCTTGGAATAAACTATTCTGTATGCAGTATTCAGTATTCAACGTTTTTTGAAATAGCTGTATATGAAGTACAGTACAGTAGAACCGCTAGACTTTCGCAAAGATCTGCGCCCGCTGAATAAAGCACGGGCAACCCAATTTCCATACAAAGCAAAATTAAAAAAAAAAAAAAATTACATGAAGTCTGCTTTATCCAAAGCTTTTGGAACAGAGAGCGATTGATTAACAGACCAGTCAAAATGTGGCTGATTGATACGCATTAGTAATAACATTTTACATTTTACGAAGTTACTGTCTTCACAAACACTAATTAAATCAAGCTTGAGTGAAATGAAAGGCTACAAACAAACTTTCAAAGGTTGTTCTTTCAAACTCATTTATTTTCAGTGGCATTTATCTTTTTTGTTATAAAGCAAATGGCTCAAAATGTCGTCTTGCTATGCAAGTAACTCTTGTAAGCCTAATGCTAATCCGTCTATAAATTTTTTTTTGCTTGCAAGCAACTAGTACTAAGTTTTGTAGAGAACGTTTTAGAACTTTAGAGTTTCCGACACTATGGCGTAGTTTTTGACTCGTTATGTCTCTAAAGTACGGCACAATTAAACATGTAACTGTGCTAATAAAACATTGTTTACTTACCGTATACGTTCGCCACAAGAACTAAAAGAAAAAGTACGACCAACGCAGGAAAAGCACGATTAACATTCGTCATGTTTCTTTCTTCAAAGTGTAAATATTTCCCGCCATTTCTTGTTAGCTTGTAGAAGAACTTTCTCTTGATTAAACTGCATACAGAGTTTATAAACTAACACGAATTCTTGCTGTCATTACAGACATTCCCATATTGTAGTTATGTACAGCTAGTTGGAGTAATTATTAGCTAGAACTCTGCTTGAAGATTAAGCAAGCTTGGCTGTCTGTCCCTTGGGAGCTACGGCACGATGAGCTTAGTGTTGAACAAAGAATTTAGGATTAACGTGGAAAAATTACTGCCTATCAGTGTTATTAAAAAGATACTGAATGGAAAGCTGTTACCATGGCAGGAAGGCAGAAAAGAAAATCATTTATTTTCAAAAATTGGATGCAGACCCAGGGACCGCGGAGCATAATTTTGAAAAAAAATCGAAATTGAGACCCTACGATTTTGAGGGGCATTTGCAACATATTTATTGCATTAAAGTTATGTCGATTTTGCACATTCTGGCTTTGAAAAAGAAGAGAAAGGGCCTTTCTGAAGATAGTAGGAAGTATTTTTAGTGACAAAAAACCTTTACAAAAATGTCCTTCCTTGAGAAAGTTCCAAATCTGAATTCTTTTGCGGTTGCTGTTTCTCAACACAAACTCGTTTGACTCGGAGTCTAACTGTCCGTTCTTTGTGGAGAATCGTTGTTGAATCGTTATTCTTGCATGTTAGCTCTCAGCTATGTCTCTTGGTATTTTAAATAGCATATAAGTAATTCAAAATGGCTCAAAATTATGGGGGGGAGGGGGGGTTATAGCCCCCCAGCCCCCCTGCTCCGCGGTCCCTGAGACCATGATGAATCTTGCCAAGAGAAACTTCTGCATCCATGGCGACCGCTTGGTTCACACAGGGACCCCAATACATTTTTCAAGATATTTAGGAAATAAAAGAGAGACAGACACCTACTCAGTTTGAAATTGCTTAAACATGAAAACGAGTACAGTTGCCCCTAACCACCTTCTCACAAACGAAAGACAAAACTCCCTTTTCGTACATGAGCTCGAAACTTCCATCTTGGGTGAGTTTTGCAATAAAATTTCGAAATTTCCTACAGTCGTTAAAAACACGCTTTTTAAAGACGTGCCAATGCTCTTACTGTATTTGAAGTTTCCTCCTCCGTCTGTCCTCCTTCGCCTCCCACCCGTACCCACGGCCTTTTCCTCTTCTCCTTTCTGGTTGCGAAAGAGACGTGACCGGCTAATGCTGTTGGGTTCCCTGTGTGCTGTGTGTGAAGAGCAAAGGGTCGCGTGACGTGACGTCATACGTCAACGAAGAAGAAAGATGGCGGACAAACCAGAGCGTTATTGTATTTGTAGAAAACCTTACGACAGTTCACAGTTCATGATTGCTTGTGACTCTTGTGGGGAATGGTTTCATGGAAGGTAACAATCCTCTCCTCTCAATATTCCACTGTTCTTGTTCATTTTAATGTATTTTTGGGTTTATTTTTCCAGTTGTGTGGGAATACAGGAGCATCAAGCTTCAGACATTGAGCGATACCATTGTCCAAATTGTAGTTCAGTTCATGGTCCTCTAACCCGTAAGTAGCCCTGAATACCCTCCTCCTCACTCTTTTATGCCAATGTAACATTTTTTCATTGACATGACAAAGCAATCTGTTTAGAATTCTCGAGTATTTTACTCTGCAATCCGAGGATGTGTTGATATACAACCTGTTTCACGCCGATGGTTTGTTGATCAAATTAGCGGTTGAAAACGAACAAATTGACCAAAATTTATCCTGTGAATCTGATGAAATTTATTCTATTCTCCTTAATTTACCCTCTATTTTGTCGTCTCATGAACTATGACTTATTAGCATGTGAATCAAATGATAAACTCCCAAGCCATTACAGCTGTTCGTCGAATTTGTGTTCGTGCAATTTCCAAGAAAGTCTTTTCTTTTCACTTCAATAAGCACTGGAATTTTTTCGTGTTTTTTAAAGGCAGATGGTCCCAAAACACCTCATTTAATACACTTTCCTTTAAAATAATATTTATTTGAGTTTTATAACCGCTTAAGTTCATGTTTAGTTCTAACAGGCAAAAACTTTTACCGTTTATTTATCGGTGAACACGACAGACACATGTGCTCTTGCGATATCCTCCATCACAACAAACACAATAATAACATTGTGATATCAAATAAAGGAAAGAAACTGAAAGAATTCTTTAGAAAAAGCTTTAAATTTAGTTTTAATATTCGATATATATTGTTTCTAA
This sequence comes from Anthopleura xanthogrammica, assembly GCA_964019055.1. Lineage (NCBI taxonomy): Eukaryota > Metazoa > Cnidaria > Anthozoa > Actiniaria > Actiniidae > Anthopleura > Anthopleura xanthogrammica. The sequence continues at coordinate 1,876,335 of OZ025211.1, forward strand.
CTTTTTTCGGCTGGTTAAGGGCTTTTTTCTTCGAATTCGAATTTCGAAAACAAGCTCGCGTTCGCTTTTGGAAAATTTTCACCACTCGTGAACTCATAAACTTTCCTAAAAAAAATTTTTTTCGGTCATAGTTGGTGATTTTCCTCTCATTTTAAATCAAAATTCGATTTTTTCAAGGCGTAGAAGTGTCATTTCTATTCGATCTTTGATATTTTTTAAATTTGAGTTAAAGATTAGGATCTTAAAATCAGAAAAAAATATATTATATAGCTGTCAAAATAAGAAACCTTGATTTCATCCTCAACGTTTGTTTTATCAGTTTTTCTATGGTCATAATTGTATGAAAATTAAAATCCTGTAAAATTCTCTTAAAGATAATGTTACATGCGTAACTAAATATTACATGTAACAATAAATATTGTTTCAATTTCATGTAATTTTATTTTTAACTTTTTCCAAGTTCAAGACTGTTAAAATCATTTTAACTCATGAAAATTAATTATACTATTAACATTAAAATACTGTTAGTAGCATTGAATTATTGATAATATGATGTTTACTCTTATTTTTATGGTTTCATTTTTAGTAAAGAAAAGAAGAAATTGGCACAGACATGATTACAGCGAGATTGATGATGGCTCAAAGGTATGAAAAGATTGTGTCTTAAGGGATTTTCCTCACTCCAAGTCTGGGATACTCCCTATTCTAAAGTGGTAGAGGGAATAATCAGGCATTTTGTAATTTTTTTTTTCTTTTTTTAAAAAAGCTTTCAAAAAAGCATGTGCACGTTCTAACGAGTTTTATTGTAAGCTCCTTTGTGTTAATATGATTAAATAAACTTACTTACTTCTTCATACAGTAAAAATTGGTAACCTTATAATATGTGGACTTTGAAGATCATCAGCTGACTAAAACAAGTATTTTTTGTTAGTTTGTCTCCCCGTTGATATGGGGTATATTCGAGATTCTCCAGTTTTTCTTGCTTCATTAAACCCATGCAGCATCCTAAATTTTAATTTGATCTGTGAGATATTGAGATCTATGACCATGCTTTGACTTAGATCAGCCAAGAGATTGTTTCAGGATTTGATAATATTTACCTTAACTATTAAAGTTTGTTTTTTTTGTAAAAAAAAATTAAACCTTCAAACAATCACAAAATAATTACCAGTACTCTGTCCACTCTCCTGAGACATCCCTGTCTTATGGTTATAATCTATTATTTTTGTACCATGATCATCACTCAAATTTCCACTGTCAACTTCTTCTTTTCCAGGCAGTCCAGACAGGGACTGTTTTATTCGTCAACAACCTCAAAAGTAAAAAGTTTGCAAGGTAATGTGGTCATTTGTTGATAATAAAATCATTGATAATATTTTGAATATTATGCAGTGAACACTGTAATTAAGTGTGTGGATTTGATACTTAGTCCCAGTTCAAATGTCGATCTTCTCATGAGCTAAACACATTTATTTGTAAATTTAAACAATGGATAATAAGAAGGTCTTCTTTGATGTCATTAGGTTCGACTCATGAGAAGGTTGACGTTTGAAATGGCCCTTAAAATATTTTACAGTTGTGTTTTCTAAAGTGTTCTTGATGAAGAAATAGAAAATGCATGCAAATGCTGTGTGCAGTAGGGGTTGATAGAACATGAAAGAAGTGTTAGGAGAAGTATGACGCATAGCAGAGTGCTACTCAACAATTCTTGAGTGTTCTGACAATCCCAAAGACTAGTGCTTTATAACTTCACACGGAACAGCAAGCAAGTTTTTTTATTTTTTTAAAAGTACAAATGGGCATGCGTGCTGTGTGCTGTGTGCTCTCATAATACATGCACCATCAACCAATCAGAAAGCGAGATTTATAACAGTTATCTTATAATATGTAATAAGTTTGAATATGTTCTTTTCAGTTCAAAAGATGTTCTTGTCAAAGCTCAAGGCAAAGACTTAACTGTAGAATATTTTGAGAAAAATGGATTTTCAAAGCCAGTTTTAGTTGACAAGAAAGATGGTCTTGGCCTGATTGTCCCCCCTGAAAATTTTAGTGTTTTGGATGTAGAAAAACATATTGGTAAGTCTTCGTAAACTATTATGATATTTATTGCTTTGGATTTTTATCTTAGAGCTGCACATGTTAAGATAACAGTATTTTAATAATTATGTTCAAGGTAATAACGAGAATGACAACATCAGATGATGATCTTTTGGTTTTGAACCTTTACTAATATTAAAAGATCAAAGTGTTGTCACTTCTCGTTTTAACCTTCATAATCAAGCTAGTATATGCCCATCATAATGTGTTTATATTTTAATAATATTTATTTTTTAGGCTCAATGAAGGAGCTAGATGTGATTGATGTTAACAAACAGGTACATACATTACCATAATAACAGTTAAATTATTTACATACAACCTACTGCAACCCTATCTGCAGCTTCACTGAAACCTGACTAATCTATCAGTAACCTGCAGACATATACTACCAACACTACCGGCAACCTACTCATCTGACAATCTGCAGACAACCTACTAACACATTACTGACAACCACGCATGTCTAACTTCCTACTGACAACTTACCAGCAACCTACCGGCATCATACCCAGGGCTTAAAATAATGGCCAGTCAATGGTCAATGTCTGGCCAAATTTGGTACTTTTGATATACACTTTTGAAAGGACATGTTGACTGGACTGGTCGTATTTGAAAATCTTTATTTGGTAATGCACACTAATTTTCTGGCAGCCAAGGGCTGATGTGGACCTGCAAAGTGTATGAAAATCAGCAGTAACGTTTAGGTCTTGATTAATAATGATTTTAGTGAAATGTTATAAGCTTAAATAATAAGGGTATCAAAAGCATACGTTTGCAGACCTTTCCACAGTGAGAATTATTAATTTAATGAAAATTACCATTGGTTAATTATTAATCATTTTTGACCATCCAAAAATTGGCAATGACCGGTAAAAAATCAATTTAGCGGGATATCTTGACTGGCATAAGACTAGCCGTTATTTTAAGCCCTGTCATTAATGACCCACACTATATAACACCCTAGAAATACCCAATTTGGGAATGCATTCATTGCACTAAATTGTTGAATTGTGTTTTAATTAATACAGGAGGACATCAAGATGGTTATGAGAGAATGGACAGAGTATTACATGAAGCCTATCAAAAAGAAGACGTTAAACGTTATAAGTCTTGAATTCTCCAAGACTGGGTGAGTAACCATTTTGTCTGTCTTTGTATGGGCCAGTGTTTTAATAGACCATTTTTTAGATGTGTGAGCGCTTTCAAAAATATCCCAGGCGCGTACATGATCTCGACGCATTTACGGGCAGAGTCAATAGCGCGCGTGATCTTGCCAGAAAATGCCTCTTTTTCATGTCTGCGCCTGTGATAATTTTGAAAGCACTTGTGCATCTCGAAATTGGTCTATTGTAAAAGATGGTGTATGTGATAAGCCAAAATTATCCACGTGAGTATCATCTTTTCTCTGATATTCAAGTCTAAAATTATACTAAAACAATTATTCACCTCAGGCTCATTGAATATGGTGAATAATTTACCTTGACTACATCTTGGTAAATATTCACTGATATTAACTAACTTAGCCTTTGGTGAATAGTTATTCTAAAAGTATAATATAGCTATGATTATTAAGATATGGCATTGAATCAATTTTTTTTGCCAATTTTTAATTGTGAATGAACTGTTGTCTTGTATTGTATAGTTTGTCCCCTTTGGTTCAAATCCCAACTGTTGTCCGAGACATGGACTGGGTGAATCATGTTTGGCCATCAGACCTACCAGAAGACAGGTACAGGATTTATGAATCATCAAATAACGATGACCGCTTAATTAGTTTAAATAGTTCAGTCATGACACATTTCTTTCTCAATGTTACTGGTCAAATTGACAAGCAAGGCAAACATTTGACTGGTCAAGTGGCAATTCTGGCCAGACATTGTCCAATGACCAACTGTTATTTTATTAATAAGCCCTGTGATCATCTCATTAATTTCCTTGTGCAAATGTTCAAATTGTGTGAAACAAGGTGCATAATCTATGATTATTGATAGCCTTCATGCAGCACAACTGTTAGATATTCTTTTCTAAGGGTTTGATTGATTTAATTGATGAATTAAAGAAAAAGAAAGAAAAAACTTATGGAAAATCTATGGCATTGGGAGGAAACATAATTAAAGTGCTGGCCACGCGGCAATATCATTTGCAATCAACTGATCAAAAAGCATTAAATTCTTAAAAGTTGCATTTAGCAAATTGTTTATTGTTTATATTTCCCATAATTTACAGCCCACATAAGAGGCCCTATGTCCAAAAATACTGTTTGATGAGCGTCAAGAATTGCTATACTGACTTTCATGTTGATTTTGGTGGCACTTCAGTCTGGTACCATGTCTTGAGGGTAGGTCACCGTTCTAGCTAATAATATATAAATATTAATGTGACATTTGTATTGAATAATCATTGTTTTCATGTCTTTTCTCTTGCTCGTTGATGATAAAGTTAGTAATTTTCAATACTATGTGAACTCATAGCTGGGAGGTACATGCTGAAATATGGTTTTCCTCTGCCATCAATTCAAATTATTTATAAACAGTTGGTACTTTTACATTTTTTATTTGCATCAGTGTAAAACCAAATTCCACTAGAGGCAACCTGCAGCTACTGAGGTCTGCATAATATTGGAAATTGCAGTAATGAAACAGGGGTTTGTTCAGTCAATTGACTAGCTTTAAGCTGCAAGAAAAGAGACAGGTTTCCCCACATTAATGTACAGTTTTTATGCTCACTAATGAGGCATTTTTTTTTTAGGGTGAGAAGGTGTTCTACTTTGTGGAACCAACTCCAACCAACCTAGAGCAATACCACAAATGGGTTATATCACCCAGTCAGAGTGAGGTATTCTTTGGTAATATGGTCAATAAATGTTATAAGGTGAACATCAAGCAGGGCCAAACACTCTTCATTCCTACAGGTACGAAATATTTCTTATTAAGGTGCAGACAGGTAAAAAAAAAATTAAGCTGGCCTGTCATATTAATTGTGTCATTTTGTTCATTAGGCTGGATACATGGCGTCTTCACCCCGACTGATTCTTTGGTGTTTGGTGGCAACTTCCTTCATTCATTTAACATTGAACTCCAATTAGAGTATGTAAAATTTGAGATGTCAGTATATATGGTACCCAACAGAGAAGTAACGATGTAAAATTCTTTGTATTTTTTTACAGAATTTATGATTTAGAAATAAAGTTGAAAACTCCAACCAAATTTCAGCATCCATTTTATGAGACTGTAAACTGGTATGCAGCTATCTACTTGCTGGACAAGTTGAAAGGTTTGAACTCTTTACATTTAATCTTTACCTACATAGGAATGGGGTCCTTTTGCACTTGTTGCAACCATCTTAAAACCTTGCAGTTCTTTCAAATGGGTTGTGAAAACCTAGTAAATTCTATTTGAAACTTCAAAAGACCTCTGCACTGATCAACGTCAGTGCACAGCTTACTCAAATTCAAATGGGAAATTATGACCGACTGACTGACTAACTGACTGACAGACGGATAGACAGACAGATGGAAAGACAGATAGATGGACTGAGTGACTTAGTGAGTGACTGATTGATTGATTGATTGAATTATTGAATTATTGATTGTATAGAAGGAGGAAAATTGGCTTGAGTGAATTCACTTGACGTCATTTTGTGTTGCAGGAATTCTTGAAAATGGAGACAAAGTTCCCCAGTACATTACAAGAGGATTACGAGCTCTAACTGACAAACTCAAGGAATGGAGCACAAAAGGAGAGGTAAAGGCCAACTAGGTTTCCTGTAAGAAACTTGACCTATATTTCTCGTAGTATGCCTTTAAAACCTCTAAATTCTATTAAACCCTGAAACAACCTCTGGGCTGATGAAAGTCAGGGCAAGTCTAACTCACAGATCAAACCCTGAAACAACCTCTGGGCTGATCTAAGTCAGGGCACAGCTAACTCACAGATCAAACCCTGAAACAACCTCTGGGCTGATCTAAGTCAGGGCAAGTCTAACTCACAGATAGAACCCTGAAATAACCTCTGGGCTGATCTAAGTCAGGGCAAGTCTAACTCAAAGATCGAATCCTAAAACAACCTCTGGGCTGATCTAAGTCAGGGCACGGCTAACTCACAGATTGAACCCTGAAACAACCTCTGGGCTGATAAAAGTCAGGGCAAGGCTAACTCACAAATAGAACCCTGAAATAGCCTCTGGGCTGATATAAGTCAGGGCAAGGCTAACTTTCAGATATAACTCCGAAACAACCTCTGGGCTGATCTAAGTCAGGGCAAGTCTAACTCACAGATAGAACCCTGAAATAACCTCTGGGCTGATCTAAGTCAGGGCAAGTCTAACTCAAAGATCGAATCCTAAAACAACCTCTGGGCTGATCTAAGTCAGGGCACGGCTAACTCACAGATTGAACCCTGAAACAACCTCTGGGCTGATAAAAGTCAGGGCAAGGCTAACTCACAAATAGAACCCTGAAATAGCCTCTGGGCTGATATAAGTCAGGGCAAGGCTAACTTACAGATATAACTCCGAAACAACCTCTGGGCTGATCTAAGTCAGGGCAAGTCTAACTCACAGATCAAACCCTGAAAACAAACTTTACAGCTATCACCATTTAATGCATTGTTTAAAAGTAGTATTGTTTCACAGGTCATGATATTTGTGCCCTGCCAAAAATCAAGTTTGTTGCTAAATATTGTTTTTGTAATTGATTTTTTTTAGGAATTTGTAAAATATCACAAGTTTTTTATTCCTGATGGAGTTCAACCAGGGAAACTTATTAGATCACTGAACAAAGAGCTGAAGAAAGCAGAGGTTGGCAGACTTTTTAATATGTATTAAAGACTATAATTATGCAATGGGAATACAGTGGAGTACTGGGGTGCTTACCATTTACCCAGAAAAACCAGAAATTCTGGTTGGAAAACAAATAGTATGTGTTATCCCGAATGGAAAGTTTTGGAAAACTCAGTCTTCTGATTAAAGTGTTACACTTTTTCTGCTGTTTCCAGTTATAGACGTGTGTACCATGCATTTGTCAGAAGTCGGTCAATAATTCTTTAACTCTGTTTATTTTTAATTATCTATTTTTGTTCTTCAGAAATCCAAAACTTCAAGACCATCAACTCCAAAAATTGACGAATTTCCAAAGAATACAGTGAAACCAACCCCTTCTGTCACAATAGATGCAGGCAACAAAATCACAATAAAAAATCTGGCTCTTGACACTCAAGGTTCTTCAAAAAGAACATCAAAGAAAGATCAAAATTCCAATGAAGAAAAAGGATATTCTTGCCAAGTCGATGAATCAAAGCCAATCATACGAATAGCAAACCCCGGTGGCTTCCAGGGGGATTCCGTGGACACTCAAGGAGATTCCCATACAGGATATCAGGGGGATCCCCTTTCTAAGAGCATGCCTTCACTCAAATTGAAAATCCCTAGAAGACAAGAAAGCTTGGATAAATTAGAACCTAACTTGGGAGCATCTGCAGATTCAAGTTTAAAACTAGTTGTATCAAATGGAAAAATAGTAAGGTAATAGTACGTAGCAGTGTTTCTTCCCCTAAAAAGCACTTCACAGTTGATAAATGATGCCGATGCTGATGCCGATGATTATGATGATGTTGATGATGACATTGATGGTGATGATAATGATGGTATTGATGATGGAGGTGATGAGGATGATGCTACTGCTGATGATGATAATGGTGATGGTGATGATGATGATGATGATGATGATGATGATGATGATGATGATGATGATGATGATGATGATGATGATGATGATGATGATGATGATGATGATGATGATGATGATGATGATGATGATGATGATGAGGAAGAGGATGCTGCCTGATGGAGGTGGTTATTATAATAATACTAATAATAATAATTTAATAATAATAATTTAATAATAATAATATTAATAATAATAATAATGATTATAATTATTATTACATATTATTGCTGTTGCAATTATTGTTGTTGTTGTTGTTTCTGGTCAATAAAGTTGTCATCACTACTTGTCTCTGCTTTAGAACGTAATTTTTGAGCAATTTTGTACAATTCCTCATGCCAAAATAAGGATATTGGTTTTTGACATTGTATTATTTGTCTTCCAGAAATAATCGTTCTTCAGTGGAAAGTAGCAGTAGTAGTAGACAGTTCCAGCCTTTAACAGTTGACAGTATGGATACTGAGGGTCAATACTCGTGTACCACAACAAATAAACAGCCACTGAAGCTCAAACTATCAAGTAAGTCAATATTCCATGTGATAATGGAATAAGGGGTGGCAAAGCGCTAGTGCAATCACCTCTCACCTCTAGCTCTCAGGTTCGATTCCTGGACTCAGCATCAAATGTGAGAAGAGTTTGTTAGTTCTCTCCCTTGATTCCATGAGGGTTTTTCTCCAGGTTCTCCAAGTGAGTTAGTGGGCGTGCCCTGACTTAGATCAGCCCAGAGGTTGTTTCAGGGTTCAATCTGTGAGTTAGTGGGCATGCCCTGACTTAGATCAGCCCAGAGGTTGTTTCAGGGTTCAATCTATGAGTTAGCCATTCCCTGACTTAGATCAACCCAGAGGTTTCAGGGTTCTATCTGTGAGTTAGCCATGCCCTGACTTAGATCAACCCAGAGGTTGTTTCAGGGTTCTATCTGTGAGTTAGCCATGCCCTGACTTAGATCAGCCCAGAGGTTGTTTCAGGGTCTGATCTGTGAGTTAGCCTTGCCCAGAGGTTGTTTTAGGGTTCCATCTGTGACTTTGATCAGCCCAGAAGTTGTTTCACGGTTCAATAAAATTTGATTTGATTTTTCTTTGCAGTGAGTTCAGCTGGTTTCTCTGCTACACAGGATAACCAAATCCTGCCCAATGACAGTGACTTAGATTTCTCTGATGATGAGCTTGGGTTTAGTTTGGGTGGAACACCCCAGTTCATGAAAACATCAGGTAGATTAGAAACAACACAAGGACTTCACAGTACCAGCACAGAAGCACGATTACCACAGCCTGTTGCTGAGCTGGAATCCAAGGACAGGGATTTCAAGTATGAACTGCTTCCCATCTATTGCTGTTACCCTTTTGATTTGCCTTCAGTTGCCTCGCCTCGCCTCGCCTCGCCTCGCCTCGCCTTGCCTCGCCTTGCCTTGCCTTGCCTTGCCTTGCCTTGCCTTGCCTTGCCTTGCCTTGCCTTGCCTTGCCTTGCCTTGCCTCGCCTCGCCTCGCCTTGCCTTGCCTTTTCACATGTTTTCCTTCATCTTTTTCTCTAGCTTTGTAATACCTTCAATCCTTTCTTCCTTTATTTTTTCTTTCTGTTTGTTATTTTCCTACATTCTTGTATTCTTGCGTGTTTGTCTGTTTGTCACATATCCACTTAATTATTCGCTTATCAATATATATATTTTTTGCCAAGTTTGAAATAATCCTACTGCTTTTTATTCAACAGGGCTGAGATAGAAGCAGCCAAGACTCTACTGTTTGGCTTCAGTAGTTTCAAAGATTCAATTATGCAGAATCCAAGCGATTCACACTCAACAAATAAAGCAGCACCTAAGGCAACACAGAGCATGGAGAAATCAAAACTTAACTCCAAAAGATCATACAGTGACAGTGAAGAGGAGGGCAGTGAGGACGATTTGGGGTTTGGGGACTCGGATTATTTTAAAGATAAAAAATTTGGTAAGCATTTTAATGATGATACCAATTATTTTTGTGTCAGCAGGAGAAATTCATAAGTAAAACTCTTAATAACAGATTAACCATGTCCATTTTTTAGGGCTTGCGCAAAATGATCAGAATATAGTGTTCACGAGACAACTTTTTTTTTAAATATCTTTGCACCTCACTTTAACAGGACCCTTTTTACTTTGGGCAGAACGCTTCCCATATCAGACTACATGTCTCTCCCTTGAGTATGATTCCTTTTTCTAGTAACACTTGAGAGGGGATACATCAATATGGATACAACTCAAATAAGAGAACTTATTCCTAACATCCTAAAAAGTTTGAAATGGGAAAACATTACGCCCAATGTAAAAAGGTCCCCTTAGCTATGCTGGTGATGGACAAACCGTACAAACAATTAGAAAGCCGTTCTTAATGTTATTCGTGACTGTAATTGCTCAAACCATTTTTCCCACAGCCTATCCGCCGCTTTCTGAAATGGTTGACGAAGAGAAAAGCAATTGGAAACCGGGAATGAAAAAGAAGAAAAGTGAAAAAGTGGATGCAACATGGAATCCAAAAAGTAAATATTTCGAATCTGTGAAGTTTTGAATGTTCCTATCAGTGGAAAACTATGGGCCTAGGAGTGAGTCAGAATAAAACCTAATTAATAATGTGTCACTCCTGGGGCTAGGAATTCGGGATATACAGCTATTTCAAAAAAGGTTGCCGAAGGTTTTGTTGCTTGTTGCATGTTGCATACGAAGCCCGAAATTTTGTCTGCAGGTTTTTCCAGCATATTATCTTCTGTGCTGACATTATTTACATATGAATATATTACATTTCAAGCTTGGTAAGCAACATGCAACATGCAACATGCAACAAAACCTTTACCAACCCTTTTTGAAATAGCTGTGTATTCCAGACGCTTCTCCACTTATGTGCCAAACTCAATAATGAATTACGTTGGTCCAAACAGCGGCATTTTAGTCAGCCTGAATCAGATTGGTTCAGCAAATCTATATTGGTACCGTTAAGACTGCTAAGTTCAGCAGGGCTTGCCACATTGTGCGACACTGGAATGACAACTGATTCAGACAGCGCTCTTCTCGTGTCTCGAACCTTATACATGGAAAATGATAACTGGAGATCTCTTCCCGTGATATCAAGCATCCCGTGGTCTCTCCCCTTCCCACCGCTGTGGCTTAATGTTGACTGATGTCGTATTTTTCATCAGGCAAGGTTGTCAAGTCTCCCAGTAAAGAGGTGCGTCCTCAACGTACATCTGCAAGATTGAGTATCAGTTTAGACAAAGCACCGTCATTATTAAATGCACCACTACCAAGCGAAAATGAGAAGGTACTGAAATAATAATCACTTGGTGTTTGAAACCATTAGAGTAGAGGGCGAGGAGATGGGTCTAGGATTTTGAATTCATTCGGAGGTATGGGAATATATCTGTGTGCCAAAGGCGGCATATCCCCCTCCCCCCCCTCCCCCCCCCCCCATTTTTTAAAAATGCATGCTGTAATTGAAAGGCTTTGCTGGGCAGTAAAGGGGGGGGGGGGGTGTTAAGGAATCTGCTCTAAGTGTACACATTGTGTGTGCTACTAGTAACTATTTTATTACTTTTTACTTTCTCATCGTAGTCTACCAATCATTCATCGCCTATTACAAGTCCAACGGAATTCCCAAGCCAGTTACATTCGAATAGTTCTCAATCCTCCACATCACATCTTCCAGCTAGTGCGAGTAGTGCAAGTGCTGTTAGCACACAAGGACAAGGGCCTTCCACTTCGCAAGGTAATTATTTTGTTATTTTGGCAAAAAGTATGCATGCATGCATGCATGCATTCTCTTCTTCCTCGTCCTTATTCTTTCCTCCCTCCCTCCCTCCCTCCCTCCCTCCCTCCCTCCCTCCCTCCCTCCCACCCTTCCTTCCTTGCTTGCTTCCTTGCTTCTTTCCTCCTTCCTTCCTTCCTTCCTACCCGGTAGGAAGGCGAAGACTTCGCTTTTTTCCATTTTATTCCATTGTGCTCTCATTTATGATAACAACCTATTCATTGCACTAAAATCTTATTGTTTCCCCATTAGCTAACGCAAGTCAAGCAGGCCCTTCCAAGCGTGGACGCCACAAATCTGTTTCAACTACCAAACAACGCCTGGCAAAAATACTGAAGTTAGATAAGACTGGCCGCTACAAGCGATAACTAATACAACAGAAAAATAATTAGGTACATATTAGAATAATAATTGCAAATCAGTGACCATTTTCCTCAGATGTAGTCTACCGGGTACATATTATTCACTAATTCAAGCGGCGAATGGCTTGTTGGTTGTAGTATTTGTATTTAAGGTATCTATGTCGGCTTGGTCACTCAGTCTTGTGAATCACAAGCGCTAGTCGCTTCCTTCTACACTGTGCTTTTAAATATTTTTCAAGCCGAAGAATTACTGCAGTCAATTTTCAAAATAGCCGCAAATACGAATGCCTGGTTACTTTTCAAAACGGCCACTAACACGGTTGCCTGGTTACTTTTCAAAATGGCTGCTAACATAATGGCCTGGTTACTTTTCAAAATGGTTGCTAACATAAAGGCATGGTTACTTTTCAAAATGGCTGCTTACACGAAGGCCTGGTCACTTTTTAAGATGGCCGCTAACACGAAGGCCTGGTCATTTTTCAAAATAGCTGCTAATATAAATGCCTGGTTACTTTTCAAAATGGCTGCTAACATAAAGGCCTGGTCACTTTTCAAAAGGACTTCTCATATGTAGGGCCCGGTTGTATCTTTTCAAAATGGCCGCTCATAATAAGTGAAATTTAGATTTTCTGCATCTGGCTAATTTTGTATCATTCTAAGCTGTTTATTATTTATGGTCTTTTCGATGCTATGCTGCGCTAATGGTATCCTCAAAAAAATAATATTTAATTTTATAACGCATTGCAATATAGTAATCATATTGAATTCATCTGTAATTATCATCTTGAAAAGTATATTTGAATGTTACCGTGATATTTTGTATTTAAAGAGCTTTTTGATACTGGAAGCAAACTCGTGTTATTGCATCGAAAAATCAAAAAGAAGTGAAAAATTTTAACGATCACTGGTATTTTAGGGAGAAATTATCAGGTCTCGAACTTTTTTGCACACTTGCCTACAGACGTACACTTGTTCATAATTTGTTTCTTGTATTCTAACTATAAAAGTGTGAATATCTTTCTCCAAGCAAAGACAAATTGTAAGACGAAAAAAGTAACTACTCGCAATTTGCTAGATGTTAGCGCTGCTTTGTCTTAAGCCGCATAATTCCAAGTATAAACGGCGATGTTATATGGGATTTTAGACTGAAATTCCCGAAATTGTTTCTCGTCATACTCTTGTTAGTGTAATTGCAGCGTTGATAATTTATTTTAACAATACTTAAGAATCTGACAGAATTATGCATGTCCGTATAGCATTTGGTTTCGCGGATTTACTGGTAATCCAAATTGCTAAAAACATTACCCCCCTAAAAAAAAGAGTAACGGTAACGGAGTCTAGTTGTTTACATATGTACAAAAAATGTCGGAAAATTGAAGAAAATAATAAAAACATCGGAAAAATTGTCTAAACTTGACAAAATTGGGGCAATTCCAATTGTTGATTTCCTCCTACAAGTGTTTATTACTAATAGACCTATAGTTGACCTATAGCAGCCTGAAAATAGATGCCAATCAAAATCCAGGATTTATAATAGTCCACAAGCTTGCTTGTAGTAAATACGCAAATGCGACCAAAACGTTGTGGCAAATCACAAAATAACGTATATTAACGTATTTTAATATTGATCAAAATGATACATACCAGACCAGGACAAAATAGAAGGAATGGCATTGTAGACTAGAGAAAACTGACTTTAAGTTTTCTCAGTTGGTAGAACTCTGCCTGGCAGAGAAAATGGCGGATTGCATTGTTTTCAGCGCGCAGTGCATTGTAGTTGACTAGGATTCTTCAAATTTAAAGTCAAATTTAGCAACAATAGACAACAGTTGCGCTTTGATTAATTTGCAAACAGTACGGGCATGCGCAGACCTCCCCTCGATTAGACCATACTGTACGTCATACGTACAGTGGGGTGTCTTCCAAGGAATATGTGATGATATAAAAACTACTGAATATATTTGAATTATTTATATAATGCGTGAGTTAACTATATATACTAGGCTACCTTATTTTTTATTGACAGAATTGTCAAAAACGTTTTTGCTATTTAGGACTTCTTCTAATTCATTCTAATTCATTCCTTACATAAATATTATTGCATATACGAATCAATAAAATATTTTTAATGAGCATTGTTTAATTGTATTTTAGTGTGTAGTGAATTGTGTATGCTTGCTAGATGGTGTGCGCTGCTTGTGCACCACCTCTCACCTTTGGTTGACGGAATGGTGCAAAATTCAAGACGTCTATATTTATTCAAATTCAATAGATAATTTGTTCATATTCAAGTTCTTGTGTTGATTCAAGAATAAATTACTTCAAATTTAATCACTATATTTATGTTCATGATTTTACATTGACAAACTCAAGAACTGTTGGCATTCAACTTAGTTCATGCTTCTTTTAATTCATTCAAGAATTTATAGAGTGCTTACACTATGTCCATGAAATAAAATCTAAATAGTTACTACCTAATAGTTTTTATTTAGTGACTTTTAGTCACTATCACTCAACTATGCCTCTATTAAATAAAGTATTGTCTTTCTATTGTCTTGAGTATTTGATTTCCCTTGTGTATTGTTACTAAAGGTGTTCCAGTCGAGTGATAGTGACTAATAGTCACTAAATAAAAACTATTAGGTAGTAACTATTTAGATTTTATTTCATGGACATAGTGTAAGCACTCTATCCATTCAAGAATCTATATTCATTCAAGAATTTGTATTCGTCCAAGAATCTAGATTCATTCAAGAACTTTCGTGCGGGAGGTCGTGGGTTCAAGCCCCGACCGGACCAACACTCAGGGTCTTAGAATAACTGAGGAGAAGGTGCTGCCTTTGTAATTACATCTACAAACGGTTAGACCTTCCCGTGGCTCGGATGACCACGTAAAATGGCGGTCCCGTCTCTCCACACTACCTAACCCTGCATCGGAGGGACGTAAAAGAACCACTGAGGACGTAAAGAAACCCTGGCAGTGACCACCCTCAGTGCCTGGCCTTTACTAATGATTTCTTAATGGGTTGATTGTGGGATGGGTATGGGAGTTTTAAGGGGTTGGGAATTGGTGCAATGTACCTCGAAGGGGACCTCGTGTCCTATTGTACAGCACCAGCTTGCGGGCAAATCTCAAAAAAAAAAAAAAAAAAAAAGAATCTATATTCATTCAAGAATTTATATTCGTCCAAGAATTTTAATCTATTTTCATTCAAGAATCTATATTCATCCAAGAATTTTAATCTATATTCATTCAAGAATCTATATTCATTCAAGAATTTTTTTTTTTTTTACAAAAAAACTAGGATTTCATTAGAATACAACACAAAAGAGCTGTGATTTATTAATGCAAAATGTGATGTCTTGGACCAAAATAAACAATATAACAGAATACCAGAATGGGATCATTATATTTTCTGTCAGTAAATTTTAAACTGTCAAATGTCTTGAAATAAAAACCTAAAAGATGATTCAAATCCAGTTATTAATTATTACTTAAGATTGACTTGTAAAACAGCCAGTCTCTTTTATGAGATTGATCTGATAAAGCATTTAGTCAGTTTTACATGGCATCGGTTGTGAGAAGAGGTCACTTCTCTTAAGGTAAGATAACTAGAAATAACATAATGGTTTTAATGATATCAGAATAATGATGGGAAAAATATATAGTACTATTTCTAAAGTTCAAAGAAACTTGGAAAAAATCAACAACATTTGTTTAAAAATAGGCGTGTTTATGGCCTCAGTTTTTTGCTTCTAACGTGGAAACCATTTCCAATTCAAAAGAAAGCAAATGTTTAAAAACAGGTTTCAGGGTCATTCAAAATACTTGTTGGAATATTTCAGTAGGGGGATTCTTAAAGTGAAGCTTTTTATTTCATTTTTTTACATTCAGAATTCAAAATCATGATTATTATGATCACTGAATCAACTTAAATTTGGACATTCGTATGATATTAAAATTCTAATTTTTTGGGGGTCAAAGTAGAAAAAAAACAGTTTAAAGGTTTCAATTCTTCTCTGTTTAACTATTTATAGCCAAATTTTGGTTCAGTGAAAGACGGCTGAGACTCGTCTTGAACAATAGTCAGTCAGTTGCAGGTGGGTCAATTATTTTATTGGTGAGCCCTCCTCCCCCCCCCCCCCCCCGTGCATCATTATCCATACTTGTATAAGGATATTGGAATGTCAATTACGATACATAGTTAATGATATGGACATTAAATCAAGGAATCGCGAAATTTTTTAAGAATAAAAAATTTAAATAAGTTGTTATAGACTTATCAATTTTTTGAAAACAAAGAAATATAAATATTTCATTGATAAACATATAATGTCAAACTTTTAAAACTTTTTTAAGGAACTAGTTTCGTCTCTTGTTAGACCTTATTTTGTTATTTTTGTTAAAAAATATAAAAGAACACTTACTTCTAAGTTGATTCTCCGATTGAACAGTCGAAATTTTCGATTTTATTGTCGCCTTTTAACTTTTATCTAAATTGGGCTCCCTGTGATATATGAGCGCCCGTTGAATCCCCCTGTAAACCCCTGACTGGTGGTGCAGGTGAAATTACCCATAAGAAAATAACCTGCACTGTCACCTGCACCTGTCACCTGCACTCAACTGACAGCCGGACGTTACACGTTTGTCGCTTCTTATTGAATAAAAGCGGCTCTGAATAGACCATTTTCGAGATGTGTGAGCGCTTTCAAAAATTTTCGGGCAGAGTCAATAGCGCGCGTGATCTTGCCCGAAAATGCCTCTTTTTCATGTCTGCGCCTGCGATATTTTGGAAAGCGCTTGCGCATCTCGAAAATGTTCTAATAAACTTTACATTAAATTGAGTATCATTTTAATGTCTTTCTTTCTTCCTTCCTTTTTCTTTTTCTCTTCTTTTGCTAATGTTCTTAAAAATAAAACAATACTGTATTCACTCCTACGTTGATTCTCCGATTGAACCAATCTTATTCTCATTTTTACAGGTCGTGCTTTTGGGTTTTACCTCAACAATGGTTTTTTGGCTTCTCTTTGTTTCCCTGGCAGTAGCGCAAGGAGTTGTGGGTAGAATATAAACATTTCCTCGATCGAAAAAAGCGTTCAAAAAGCGTTTTCTTTCATTGCTTCACTAGGTTTCATCGGTTAACGTGTTTTCAAAACTCTATCTTACATATATATTTTTTTGGTTTTGTTTTGACTTCACAGCCAATCATGATCCGCTTGGCCGTCCGTTCAGCATCCTCCGTGGCCTAAAGCCCGTCCTCCCGGTTGAAGGAGATTTCAATTCAGTATTTTATCCAGTGAAAAAGACCAAGCTCTTCAAAAACATCCAGCATGACACCGTCCAAAACGACGATCCGTCTTTTGTTAGCTTCATTCAACTGACGTACCATCCAGATGACAAAGATTTGATCAAAACCTTTTTCGCCATTTGGGTATTTGAGGACGAGACTCGAGACGCAGGGCCATTCACCTACCAACCAAGTTTAGGGGACACGTCAACAGGTACAAAAGAGACCTACGCTACCCTCCTCGGAATATCGCCTGAAAACATGGTGGGCAAATCCAGATAACCAATTTGTTTTCAGAATATGGCACACATTATGTTTTCGGGTATGACATGGGTGACATGATTTATCAGGTATTCGTCTACGACAAAGATAAAGCAGAGGTCATTCTGAGACATTTTAATTTCGATGATCCTATTAGTAACTTTGGTCCTGTGGGTTTTTCTTTTCGAGTGTTTACGCAGAAAACAAATCAAGGAAACACTGGATATTGTCGAGAAGCTGGAAGAATTTTGTCTGCAAGTGGCGATTCAGCATTAGACAGCCTCCGACCCAATTTAAAGGACGACGTCTACTTGGTAGATGAAAGTATCTTTATGTTTGCTGCAACACCAAATGGTTTTAAAAAAATGAACAATCTTAAGAACGTTCTTCCTTTGAAGATTTTCGTCAAGCCGATCGTCAACACACTCTAACAGCCAGGTTCCTCTTCAAAGTCAAAGTGGGATGATGTTTTTGCCGCTACCATTTTCCAGAAATTTGGACAAGCAAGCTCCCCAAACTTTCCTGAAATAGCTGAAGCTCGTGTTCAAGATGTTTATGACAGTTTTAATCCTGATCTTGTCACCTCTACTGCCACCAACTACGTCACCATAACCCGTATGACCTTCAGGTTGGACGATTTCTTCGTTTTAGATCCAGAATACGTCACCCATTTGTTCATCTTTGCAGATGTTTTGGAAATCAGCCAAACTGCCAAGTTGAAACTTCCCGCATCGAAGACAATTTATCTTGTGTGCAGAGAGTTCGTATCGCTTTCCTCTGGTAATAATGTTCCCGAGATCATTGTTGGATCCCATGGAAAATCCGATCCTGTGCTCAAAATCATTGCAAAAGAATTTCGTGAAATCTTGAAGGTGAGCCAAGCCAATAAGGGTACACACCACACTTACGCCAATAAACTCGTCTACAAAACTGTGAGTGACCCAAGTATGCAAGACCTGTACACAGTGAAGACAGATAACAGCAAAAAGCTTTTGTACCCAAACAGACAGACGGTGCCTGAATTGTACGAAACTAAAGAAAAGTCAATTGAAGGAAACTGGCTTCGAGGAAGTTTAGTAAACAGCTTGGAGTTAACTAGCTGTGGCAAGTGTTCAAACCATTCTCACTGTACATAAAGGTAAAGAGTCCCTCAACAAAGCAAGAAAAACTCTGGAGTGGATTACAGAGACCCTCATCAAAAGTGCCGATAATTCGACTAATTTATCAGCTGATCTGGAGATGATACTCGGCCGTGCATTGTTGATAAGCAAGACACAGTTAACAGAATACGCCAAATCAAGGGTCATCGTTCCCAGACTGACCTTCCCAGAGTATAAAGAGCTGTACGAAAAACTGTTAACCTCTGTTTCTAATCACGAGACGAAATTTCGAGAAGTAACCAGAGAAATAAATCGGCGCAGGCAATTGGAAACTGTAACAAAATCCCTAAAAGAGCTAAACAAAAACGTTAAGAGCATTGGTTCATTCTTGATCGAACAGACTGGAGTTAATGCAAAGTATCAAGATGACATTGCTGACACCCAACAACAATTGCACGATTTGGAGAAAGATCGCATAGATCGAGAACAACGAAAAGCAGACGCTATAATGAAAGAGATCATCAAAATACAAGGCGAAATGAAAACTGCTGCTAAAGACCTCAGAAAAGCATTGGATAAATATCAAAACGAACAAATGGTATCAGCAGTGTTCACTGTTGTTCAAGTTGTCGGGTCCTTGTTCACTGGAGGGGTTGGCTTGACACACATTGCCGGTGACATTCAACTGAGGTATTGCCAGAGTTGCAGAAAAGGTGAACAATGCTATGACGATTATTGAGCAAGTGAACAAGCTGTACGATCTTGGTATTAACACGAGGAATGATATCGGCACAATTAACAGAGTTCTGGAAAACATGCCGAATATACAGATTGATGTAGACACTTTCCCTACCGAACTGGAATGGGAGGACTTCGACACGGACGTTGGCTCGTACTTGAGTACGGAGAGCTTTCTCCCTGAAGCTGTGGCTGGAGAGGCTCTTGAATATCAACGTGCTTCAAAACGGTTATCGTCAAGAGGTAGAAAATATATCAGTATCGTTGCAAACATCGCCAACATCAAGTACAAACAGATCCAAATCGAAATGGAGAGAGATTTGGCCAAAAGACAGAGCGATCGCCTTCGAGAACTCAAAACCAAATTGAATCAAAATGACCTCTCTGACAATGCTGCGAAAACTACCGATCTCTTCGAACTTGGTAATATCATCAAAATGAAAGAGAACCAAGTTCGTTCACAGCTTGTTCAAACGTTTGCAGTCATGGACGCTGCATTGCAATACCACTACCTTCAAAAGGCCACTTTGATAGAACGATTCGACACCATGGCCATTCAGCGGGCAGCTACTAACCAGGTACAATCATCCATTTCAGCGTTAGAAAACTTTCCATCCCTTCCTAAAGATCTCAAGAAACTCATTGAATACAATATTTCTAATGTTCCTGTCAAAGATTTGCTATCCAAGGATGGATTCAAAGTTTCCATTCCACTCAGTTCTCTTGCGTTCCACGAGTACGTGCGTGTTCGCGTTCTAAGAATGGAAGTGCGTGCAGACTATATTTCAAAGTCAGCAGATAACACCGCCTACATTCAATCCACGGCGTCTGGGGAATCATTCCAAGACAGAGACCTCGATCGTAATCCAAGAAGCTATTCAACCTTTCCAACGGAATATCGCACTGTGTATGATATAAAAACTGGAGAGACCATTAGAAATCCATCGCAAGAATTTTCAGATAAATTCATAAGAATCACGCCATTTGATGACTGGGTGTTTCGTATACCAAAGGTTTCTACCAATAAAAATATCCGGTTCACCACGGCTCTTACTACTCTTAGAATTAGGTTTTACGTCAGAGTCATATTTCATCCTCCTCCATTAAGCTCAGATGATCAACCTGTCCACGGAAAGCTGTCAGATGATGTTCGGGGTAGTAAGGAGGAACTGCTTGGTAAAATGGATGGTCGGTCATTAGTTCGTGAATGGGACGCCATAATGGCAGTAAACGCCAAACGTGTAAATGAGCTTTGGCAAAAGCAATATGATGATCAAACCAACGCTGGATTTGTCCGACATATCGTAACAGAAAGAACATTTTCCTATGAATCAGGACATTTCAAATCTGAAACCCGACTCATCTTAGACGTTGGCCCACCAAAGATCCAGTTCATTCCAAACAATCAAAACAAAGCAACATTGAATATCAAAATAAAGAGTGCGATTATTGAGTTTTGGGACTCCGCACCTGGTTATAGTAGTAACCATAACAACACTGTTCCAGTGTCCGATGATACAGAGGTTCATGGTTCGATGTACTTAAGCAAAATACGTGGGTCTTTGACAGAAGACTGTAGAGTGGTTCTTGATTTAAGTGACGGAGTTTTCGAGGTTCTAAACTTGGATTTCACAAACGATCATATTAAAACTACCTCCGTAAACGAAATTAATATCTTCTTTAACAAGAAGCTGAAATCAAAAGATTTTGAAGTGGCAAGAATTACCTATGAGGATCAACTAACACCAGCAAGTCTTGTGCCTAAAAACTTCTACCTGGCTACAGGAGGTTTTGGAACAATAGAAAACCCTAGCCTCGGAACGCTGTTTATCTTTTTTAGAACATGTTCATCTGAATCAACTCTCAACCAAAATACGAAAAAGGACTTTAACGACCCATTGTCAATCGACCAGCAAATTATCCCCACAGGTTTTGAAGCTGCCTTGTTCATCAGTAACAGAATCATCTTCGACGATATTATCAAGAAAGACATTAAAGACCATTTCCATTTCGACGTACGTACCAAAGTTTTTCCAGGAAAATCAAGAAGTGAATCTCAGAAGTCAGTATATGTCGTGGGCGAGAGCGGGGCAAGTTATACAATATCCCAAATATACATACGTTTCGACAGAAGCCTTAAATCGGCCTATGTTGACTTCAGAATTCCCGGACACACCCTCAAAGCTCAATCCATCAACAAGGGTCGAAAGATTCAAGTGCATTGGGTTAACAGCAACTTCGACGTTAGTATTCCGTATCTTAAAACACAAGGGATTGGAGGACGCAGCTCTCCTCCCACCAAAAAGGTCGTATGGGACACAGCAACCTTTTCTACGTCATACTTTAAGTATTTCACTCCAACGATTGACAGTGACCTAACGATATCCTACACAGAGGAAGGATCTGCCTCAGTAAGCAGTCAGGAAACTCCTTGGTACCTGCGTTTTTTCACCAGCTGGGATTACGGTTTTTCTAAAGACGTGATCACTTCTAAAGTAAATGTCTACATGAATGGTCTAAGCTTCAACTTTCGAAGTATATCGGTGTTTGCCATTACTCAAGTCGTTTTCCCCAACAGAAATGCCTTCCATTTTACCGAGGTTTATATTCCAGGCGACATGGTTATCCTTGGCAATATAAGGACAAATTAATTTCCCACTAATTTAGGCTATGGCTAGAGGAAATCCCCAGAAGAAGAAAATGTCTGGTGATTGATTGTCAGAATGCCAATGCTCAGAGTGTCAATGATTATGCATACATGTCAATAAACTATTGTAAACTATTGTGCAGTTCTGATTAGGTGTGATAGGGTCTTGCTGTTTACTCATGAAGGGTTGGTGGGCTAAAGAAAGGATCCGGATATTGTGTATTTTTTCGTCCTGCAAATGTATAATACATACATACATAGTTTATTCAAATCGCAAATGAAATATTTACAACTAGTAAAACTAAGAGCAAATAAGAGCAAAAGCGATACAAATGAAACAACAAAGCTAAATAATAGGCGACTTGAAAGGAAGTTATGAGGTTATCCCTGTGTAAAAACTCCCCAAAAAAACGGCAAAACAACTGAAGACAAAATATACATTAAAAAAGAAACAATCCCTAAGCAGCGTAATTAGCGAAAATCCATTATAAATGGAATATAAATATATAAATATATACTGATTGATGTATACTGGTATGAGTGTAAGTATCTAAATGTCTTTGACGAAGTATTTAGTAAACACTATACACCTAAGTGAGACTTCAATTTCTGCTTAATAATATCTAAACCCATCGGCTTCAACAATTTCTTTAGGTAGGTTGTTCCACATGCTAACAACTCTGACCGCAAAAAAATGAAAATTTGTAGCAGTTAAATTTAGCTGCTTTAACATAAACTTTAAGTTTATAGGAATGATAAGCTCTAGTAGACCTAACTTTTGTAAATCCAAAAAAATCATCAAAATTTAGAATACCTAAACCGAAAGCACCTTCTTGATGTTTAGTAATTTCAGAAAGATACTTGACTGCTGCTACTATCTGATCGTGTATTACTACCTTCAGAACAGAAACATGCATGGAAAAGAATAGCAGTGGTTGCCCACTCCATCCAAAAAAGAATAACTAAAAACTACGAAAAAATGATTTCCCCTCTAAATATTGTATTTTCCTGTACAGTATCTAAGAGTTCCTTGTTTGGGAGTACAACTTCCGAAATTCTTATTTGGACGTTTTGTAACCTTGGTTATCATGCAAGGTGTTTTGTTGTTCGGATTTTCGCTGACGGTGTTTGTCTTTTTTAGTGGACACTGGACGTTCTTGTCCATCGCCAATGGTTACGACTTGGAGTATCGTCATGATACAGTCAACGCTGCACTTTGGGTTTTTCCTGAATGCTTTGAGTGAAAGGAATATTCCATAGAAATAACGAACTGCAAGAAAATAATTAAGGGTCAACGTATTATATATTATATATTTTATATTATATCAGTTAGATCAGGCATTTCTTTTTATTCTTTAGTTTGAGTAGCATGCTTATTATCATACATTTTCAACTGATATTCACAAACAAAGAAATGATCGTTTTCGAGGAAAAGACACGTCTTTGGAATTGGGGCAAATATTATACTGAGTAATTCGGTCATCACTAACGCCCTAGATCATCGAACGTCATTCTTGACATACAATTATTGGTCAATAATGCACTATAAATATTTATTTCTCTGAATCCTTACCTGCAACCATGACAAGAACGAAAACATTTACAAATACCAGCATCAAAGACAAACCGAAGGTGTCATCTTCCACGCTAACCAATGATGACAGACTCTCTTCTGGGATTTTCAACAACAGTGCCATCGACTGGTTAGCCATTGTCGCAAGCAGAGACCCGAGATGAAGCCAGTGTTCAAACAGGTATGGAACTGGTTTAGAATTGGCAAAGAAGACGGCATATATACCAGAAAAACATGCTGCTACTCCAAGGAAGAAGCGACCATTTTGACCAGAATAAATTAACACCGACGTCAAAAGAACCTTTCGGACCAGTTCGATAACTTCCCAAAACCAGCAGTCTTCGCTGTAGTTTTCGTAGATAAACCTCATACCTAACGAAATCTCGTTTCGATTCTTCTTGAAGTACTTTTTGATTGAACTCCACTTTGGTTTCCTGGTGCCTGCGAGGTTAATATTAGTTTTCTTCTGCCCAACTTCAACGTCATCTTCGTTTCTACAGTACTTCCACAGCATGATAACAGTGACAAGTGGAAACACGACTGGGATGACCAGAGCAAAGTAGGCCAAGATAACGTACTTGTTGTAGACTGATGTGTAGCACTGGACAGAGTAATCTGATCGTAGGTACCAGTTACATGTTTGTTGGTTGTCACAGACCTCAGTACACCCAAATGGAAGAACTTGGAACACCTTCTCACATGTTGCTGGGTAGGTAACAAACAGGAAAAGAAACACAGCACGATAACAGTTGGCTTTACAGGTAAAAAGGTTTTTCTTTATTTCTTCCTGGTTGACTTTCTTTATTTTGAGGAAGACTTTCCTCGCATACAGGTACCCCAAGGCTATTAATATGACCAGTACGTCTAGAGATACATACGTCACAAGACCAACGTACGGTGTAATCTTAATGGAGTGAGACAGACATTCGATTGGAACGAGTTTGAAGATGTTCAGCTGCACTATATCAGCAAACTTCATCAACTTCGTTAATGCTGCAGGCCACTGGATGTACGAGTAAGCTCGTAGTGTACCACTTGTAACTTGATAAAAACCAATGACTATCTTAAGACTGCTGAAGATTGTATCTGTCGCAGAGCGTTCACTTCTTGCTTTTTTGTCTTTAACGATCACAAAGGTAATGATTGCCATAATGATGAAGACCGCAGTGATTTGAAACACGATCACTAACAAAGATGGACACTTGTTACAGCCAGAATATGTTTGATAGAAACCTTTAGAGCAGAGAGCACAAAGAATTCCTTCGTAGCCATAGGAACAGTTAGCGTCAAATCCTCCCTGTGAATACGAAATCAGAAATCAGTACACGCAAGAAATATTTACTGAACTGAAAGAATAAAACTAAAGCAATTGCAGTATGAAGATGCAGTATCAAGGTGCTTTCGGTCACCTCAAAATCCTGGAACGTGGTACACGAAACAGTGTGTTTACAATCGACAATCGAAGAGTGCACGTCCCACTCGGACTTGATATCAAGAACAAGGTACGATGGGATTTTTTTTCACTTGCCTTGCATGAACTTGGAAAAGGACAGACATAAGCAGATGGCAGAGTTCCATTGAATGCTCTCCAATCTAAGTCATGGTCTTTATTTTCTGTTTGTAGTTTTTCAGCAAATGTCAGATAGTTTTCCTTCTCGGACTCTTGACTCCATATCCAATAAAACCCCGGATGTAGGTTAATCGTCTCATTGGTGCATTGATAGCCAAGCGGGCATTCTTTACAAGCACCAAAGCGATCCAAACGATAAAAGTTGTCCAAACAGAGACACGCTCTGAATCCAGCTAACCTTTTGAGGTTTGTACCTTTGTTCAAAAGAAGGTTCATATGAAAGATTGAACTTATGACAAAGAATGTGCAAGTAAACAAGGTACTTCAACACTAGTACTAGTTTGACCAGTGGTGCTTCTAACATTAGATGTTTGCCTCTAACATAAATCTCTTTTTAAAGCAAATCAAAATTTACGATGATTTTAAGAGACAACACGAAACTTAAAATTGACATTTGTACAAGACATGTTTCTGCAGAATCAAGATTTCATTCCATCAACTTTAATTTGACTCTTTAATTTAAATCTCTGGCTTAGCTTTTCAGAAATATATTGTGCGGTTGTTTCGGTCAGATCTCAGACCTTTTAAAGTGTAAAGAACGTTATGTTGCACGCGCATTTTAAATTCAGTTCTTTTACTGCAAGTGAAATTAAAATCACCATGAATCCCGGTTGTAACTTTCACATTCCATTCCCTCATTTGCATCTTCTTCAACTGTGAGTAATTTCGAACTTTACTAGAAATCTTTAATTTTCAGCAATGGACATAGTTATTCCCCAGTGCAGGCGTTGCTCTTACCTATAGGACATGCGGAGCAAGAAGATTCAACTCTTCCAGGAGCATTGTCGATACTAACAAAGGTCCCCGCGGGACATTGTTTGCACCCAAGACCATGGACGATTTCGCCAACATGTGCAATATTGTCTTGATAAAAACCACCTTTGAATTAATAACAAAAATCAACAATAATCAGACCCGGCAAGGGTTTTCAGACATATTGGTATCAGGGCATTTATCAAGCCCAGTATTCCGTATCTCTGACGATATTTAGTAAATAAACCCCTCCTGGCGGCTGGGATATCGGCTGATAATGTCCGAGGATGAGAAATGGTCCGAAAAAAGAACATTTGGCCGAGAAGCGAAGCCAGAGGGTGTTTTGTTTATTTTATAACCCAACGACTTCACTGAAATGAATTCAGCAAACTGCATCGACTCGTCATCTCCTGACCAGAGTTTTCAAAAAATAATTCTCTCTCGTCTCCAAGCTGGATATAAAAACAATTATTTTGGTAAATGAAAGCTGTTTGACATTGAATTATTGTATTGTTTGACATTAGTTGTCGAATTCTTTGTTGTTTTTCAGTAGATTTTTTGTGTTTCCTGGCGTAGTTTTCTCAACCAGTCTTTGTATCTTACTCTCACTTGTTTGTAAAAACCGAGTTTCTTTGTTTTCCGTGTTTTTTCTTTTCTTTTTTCACGTTTTTACCTTCTGCTGGACGAATATCACTTCGGACGGGGGATATCGCCTGATACCCGTCCTGCACGTGACCCATTTGAACCAATGACAGCGCGCGAAAATTCATCGTTGGGTTATAATTAGTATAGGAAATCGCACGATCTCGAGTACAATTTGGAAATTAATAGGTACGAGTAATGTTTTGAAAGTTCTTGTAATAGACCTCATCGGCTTGGGTGTAATGTTGTCCCATTTCAGACCACGTGTCATTCCCCAGAGTATAATTTCATTGTTTAACGGTTGCGCATGAGAAGATACATGAATATGGATACAACTCAAACAAAGAATCTTATTCTCAAGAGAATGACACGTGGTCTGAAATGGGACAACATTACCCCAACCCCGAGCCTTTAGGCGATTGCAATTAAAGAACTTTCAAAACATTACGAGTGCCTATTAATTCCAAATTGTAGGAGAAGGTCGTGTGATTTTTTATTTATAGTTCACTCAACAAAATTTTATAAAAAATGCGAAGCGAAGGCATTCATCCATCTTCATTGCCTTTGCTATAACCGACCCTTCTCCAAGAAAGCTAAGTCAAGAACAGCATAGAAAGTGTTAACGTTGCTGTATTTTATGTATGATTTGAACTACAAAATACTAGAAAATAATTTTACATCTCAAGTAAAAAGCCATTTTAATGCATGTTTACAACTATTGAATGACAGTAATGACAGCTAAACAGCGAATCAAGAAGCGACTTTTCTTTGAAAACGTACTGTGTGAAAACTAAGCGAAAGTTGAGAGTTTACAGTTCGCTAAAATAAGTTTTTTTCCTCTTAATAACTGCAAAAACACAATTTCAAAAATACTTTCTTTGAAAACAAGTTAGCTGGACAACATCAAAAGGGATAAAAGCAACAAATATGTCGTTCAAGTTAAAAGTTTTGAAGTACAGCTTGCCGTGAACGACTCGCCAGTGATCAGACCATGTGCTTTGGATATTATTCCCTCCTGTAGCTTGAAGAATTTCGCTGCTATTTTCTTTGAATGGTGAATTATCTGAAGATTTTATTATTTCAAGACTGGATTGACAACTTAGGATCAATTAACTCGTGATAAATAGCTGAATTCGTCTTTCTACAACTACTCGACAGTTTGCCGGTAAGAGTTGATCTTAACTATTTTAAAACCAAAAACGAGCCTCTACTCGCTGTGTTTTTTCGCTAAACGGAAAGAAATTTGCTTTAAAACTATTGTTAGCTGTTTTCTACATATTGTACAATTGTAGATGTGGTGTTGAATTTATTTTTCGAGAAAACCACAGAAGACAACAGGTAATAAAACGAGAACATTCAAAGCTCCAACTCAAATTGTTTGGCGAAAACTAGAAAGAAAAAAAGACTTTCTACTACAAAACATGATTTATTACGTCTTGAATTTGTCTAGTTATCATAATTTGAGGCCTTCCTATGTGTGTATTGAACAGTTTTCTGAAATTTCTCCATTTTAATCTATAAAACACTGATTTTTTGCGAAATTTCACTGGGGAAATTTGCCGCTTTTGGCCGGTTTCCATAGCGACCTAATTGGTACTCCCACGGAGTACCAATTAACGCTCTAATTGTACTCCTCTAGACCAATCAGAATCGAGTAATTTTGTCGAGTGTACTATATTGGTATAACCCAACGATGAATTTTCGCGCGCTGTCATTGGTTCAAATTGGTCACGTGCAGGACGGGTATCAGGCGATATCCCCCGTCCGAAGTGATATTCGTCCAGCAGAAGGAAAAAACGTGAAAAAAGAAAAGAAAAAAACACGGAAAACAAAGAAACTCGGTTTTTACAAACAAGTAAGAGTAAAATACAAAGACTGGTTAAGAAAACTACGCCAGCAAACACGAAAAAATCAACAAAATATGCTGTAAATGTCTTCAATGGTAAGCATCCATGTTGTTTCGCGAATGAAGTTTTTGGTTTGTTGTCGAAATTGTTTTTATAAACTACTAAAAACCAACAAAGAATTCGACAACAAATGTCACACAATAGAATATCTTGTTGTCGGGATTTAGTGTGTGGTCCACCAGCATGTCTGACTTAGGAGACCTTACACAATTGACTTTGACTTAACACGAAAACGAAGAATATTGATATCATGCATAGAGAGAAAATATCGGGAATATTGGTCGGCACCTCCCTCTATGAATCATTTTATTTTCTGAAAGGACTTTGAGCCATTTGAGATATAAAAAAAACTGATCATAAATGAGGGGCGTATCCATTTATAAACTCAGTTGAAACTCAACTCAACTTTTTTACAAAGAGTCATTAAAGTTCTTAGACGCACAATCGATAAACTTCTGGTCAAAACTTAAGCAGCGGTATAGTAGTAGTACGCGTGGTATGTTATGGGATGATCTATAGCACATTCCCATCAGTTTTTTCAAACCCCTGGGCTAATCTAAGTCAGGGAAACTCGAGTTTTGCTGAGGGAGAAAACCCGGAGAACCCTTTAAGAGGCTGTCTCAGTAAAAACCGCCCACTCAACTTAGTTTAAAAAATATTTTTTTCTCAAACTCTGGCTATTGAAAGACTTTATTGGGATGATCACTGAAACGAATTTGGTTTGGTTCAAAAATCTTTTTTGGCTACGCTAGGAGCCGTTAAAATTGTTGACGGCCTGGGGCCTGTGAGGAGCCCTTGACGACCGAAAATTTAGCACTTATTCACAGCGCTGTACACAAATCATTCCGTAGATTTCAGAATCTTTTTTTACACCGATCTGTAGGCACACTATTGTAGTTTCATGAAATAAAAAGCTTCATCCAATCGGAGTAGCCGTAAACAAGAAAACTAGGATATTGTTAGCCCTACTCCACACGCTGTCAGCGAGGGCTGAAAATGAGCAAAATATAAAAGCTTGATCTGAAAAAGTGGGACCTGTCTACAAGCTTTTTCCTATATGATCGAAGAGTTCTATCATTTATTGATACAAATCAGCAATAACCTGTGTACGTTTTCATTTTTTTTTAAGTTATGGCCGTTTCTATTGGTATACCTTGGAGAAATTTTCGAGTTGAAGTATCAAATCAGTATCGCATCATTCGAGTAGATTTTAAATAAAATTCCGCTTACCTGCTTTCTAGGCTAGCCTCTTTTCCTCTCAAGCCATGCTAGAATTCGTTTAGATCACAAAAAGGCCATAAAGATCCCAATCGGAGAGAAAATTCATACTTCGTAACATGCATTCATTAGCCAAAGGTGTTCCTGGTCAATTATCCAAGGCTCGATATCTTGGCGTTTCAGGAAGTAACTTTTTCCTTTTGAGATTGGCCAAGCATTATATTTTCCAAAGTAGGTTTCCCACAACACTCAAGGCTAAATTTCAATGGAAAAAAAAGAATAAGGAGGGCTGAAAACCCAAGAAAACTACTCACAAACTTCACGTTAAAATCATAGCACTTCGTATTATTGCTGCTTCCGCAGGGGTTCGACAGTAGCTTCTTTGGGGGGAAACCGCTGACATCAAGTACTTTCATAGTTACATTGAAAATTATTTTGCTGTGGTTTTATTAAGCTGATCAAATGGAAGGCAAATGCTTATTAGAAGCTAGGGGGGAAAGTGGATGTGGTGATTTTGATCTTACTCGTTTATCAGAGTGCCAGAATGACATTTCAGGTCACCTAAGCGCCTGCCACCTGTCACAGATGATTGGTTTTGTGGGAGAGTGTGACTTGATTTTGAAAAGGGCAGGCATATTTGATTTAACACCTAGTCAGGTAGAAAATCTTTTGATTTGCGAAAAACATCGTGGAAGCATGGGACGAAAATGGAGACCGCCTCCAACCTGCCGGTACCCTCTGCACTCCGGCCCTAAGAAACCGCTCAAGAACAGAAACGCTGTGAATACAGATACTAACTGGGAAGTCCGCCTGTTGCTTGGAAAAAACATCGCAATAGGATCTCGTATGTTTATAGCATTTACTTATAAACTTGTTAACTATATAAACTTTGAAATCACTGGTGATTTCCGCAATCTAAATTAACTCTCGGCAGTGTGATTTAATCACGAGTTATGAAGAGCTAATGAAATTGCGGAAAGCATACATTTAACCAATCAGATTACAGAAAAAAGGAGCTAATTTTAAGCATGAGAAAAAAAGTGAAGGGGATTTTCTAGATTTTTGACTAAATTTTACATGAAAATGGATGAAATAGAGATCTTACAATTTTTTGTTGATGATAAAGTCTTCCTCAGATTTTAAATAAATATGATTACAGGCACCGCGGGGCATGAGGGAAGGGGGCTGATCTGAGGGCGGGTTCGGGCGAATATCCCCAACCCCCTGGAAATTTGGAAATCGAGGCTCTTGGAAATGCACATGCATTGTACCGCTGTGGATGGTATTATTCGTCAGTGTGACGTTGAGCTCAAGAAAATTGATTTTTTACGGCACTAGTGCAATTTTTAGCTCGTAAAACTCAAACTTTGCCGGTGTTGTACAGGTTATAGAATTTCTCTTAGGTGCTGGATACAGGGGCGTAGCCAAGAGTTTGACTTTATAGGGGGCCCAAAACCTGTTTTCAGAACATCATTCAAAAAAACGGCCAAACCAAAGAAAAAAAAACCCGGCCAAAAATTACCAAATATTATGCGAGTAAGAAGGTTTATAGACTTCGAATTATTTAATACTCAACACATTTTTTTAATGTGTAAACGACCCCCTCGTAAAATTTGTTGATATCAGGGAATTAAAGTAGCCAGGATTTTGAATAGTTGTAGGCCTTGGGAAATTGGCACTAAATGACCACTTTAAGAAGGAAGAAGAATACAATGATGCATAAAAAAATCAAAAACCTTCAGCAATGCTGCCAAAAAGATGAAAAGCTAAAATAAATTATTTGTGAGCCTGCGGTATTAAAGCAGCGGTTTCCCCCCAAAGAAGCTACTGTCGAACCCCTGCGGAAGCAGCAATAATACGAAGTGCTATGATTTTAACGTGAAGTTTGTGAGTAGTTTTCTTGGGTTTTCAGCCCTCCTTATTCTTTTTTTTCCATTGAAATTTAGCCTTGAGTGTTGTGGGAAACCTACTTTGGAAAATATAATGCTTGGCCAATCTCAAAAGGAAAAATTTACTTCCTGAAACGCCAAGATATCGAGCCTTGGATAATTGACCAGGAACACCTTTGGCTAATGAATGAATGTTACGAAGTATGAATTTTCTCTCCGATTAGGATCTTTATGGCCTTTTTGTGATCTAAACGAATTCTAGCATAGCTTGAGAGGAAAAGAGGCTAGCCTAGAAAGCAGGTAAGCGGAATTTTATTTAAAATCTACTCGAATGATGCGATACTGATTTGATACTTCAACTCGAAAATTTCTCCAAGGTATACCAATAGAAACGGCCATAACTTAGAAAAAAATGAAAACGTACACAGGTTATTGCTGATTTGTATCGATAAATGATAGAACTCTTCGATCATATAGGAAAAAGCTTGTAGACAGGTCCCACTTTTTCAGATCAAGCTTTTATATTTTGCTCATTTTCATCCCTCGCTGACAGCGTGTGGAGTAGGGCTAACAATATCCTAGTTTTCTTGTTTACGGCTACTCCAATTGGATGAAGCTTTTTATTTCATGAAACTACAATAGTGTGCCTACAGATCGGTGTAAAAATAGATTCTGAAATCTACGGAATGATTTGTGTACAGCGCTGTGAATAAGTGCTAAATTTTCGGTCGTCAAGGGCTCATCACAGGCCCCAGGCCGTCAACAATTTTAACGGCTCCTAGCGTAGCCAAAAAAGATTTTTGAACCAAACCAAATTCGTTTCAGTGATCATCCCAATAAAGTCTTTCAATAGCCAGAGTTTGAGAAAAAAATATTTTTTAAACTAAGTTGAGTGGGCGGTTTTTACTGAGACAGCCTCTTAACAACCCTTGAATCAAAGCAGAAACCCACAACTTCTATTGCAGTAGAATCCAGGAATCAAAGCCAAGATTACAGAGGTGAGAGGTGAGAGATCAGTGTCAGTACACAACCCTTGATTCCCATATGCCGCGAATGCTTACCTGCAGGACATTTCTTACAGCCATACTCGTTCACCACACTAAGTTTATATTCTCCTTGAGGACAAGGACTGCAGATGGCAAACCAGTCATTGGGCTGTTCACACAGGTATCCCGTGCTACGAAGAAAGTCTGACGCAGGTGGAAATACCATAATGTCCACAAACTTTTCGCTTGGTGCACTTTGAAAATGAGAACAAAACATTTGCTCACGATGAGAAAACAATAGACCTCATCGGCTTGGGTGTAATGTTGTCCCATTTCAGACCACATGTCATTCCCCAGAGTATCATTTCATTGTTTAACGGTTGCGCATGAGAAGATACATGAATATGGATACAACTCAAACAAAGAATCTTATTCTCAAGAGAATGACACATGGCCTGAAATGGGACAACATTACACCCAAGCCGATGAGGTCTATTAAAACTGTAAACTGATTTTACATTTAAATTGTCCGTTTTTCTTGTCTTGGACTTTCAAATTTTATCGATACCCTGAAATACCAACAAATTTTGTTCATCTGGGAAGGTTATACTTGGGAAGTCGTAAACTCCGGATCCATTTGACTTAGAACTGTCCATAGAACTGGTTCTCTAGAGATGGCCCTTATTGAAGGAACTTACAAAAAAAAGGTGCTGCCTTACTGATTATAATAAGATTCATGCATAGGATTGTTGTGGTGCTCCACGCGCTGAGATCGAAGCGAGGTTGTAAAGGAAAAGTGATAATATAAATAAAATATTTCAAATTCAAATATTTCCAGTACTTACAAAGAAATTGTCATTTTAGGCGAAATAAAGGTCTTTCCAATGTCAAGGGTGTGAAGGTTTGTTCCGATGAGGTAGCTAATTATCAATTATAATAAAAAATCAACATCAAATACGCATTTGTTTGACTATTGGTTGACAAGTGAGGTGAGGTGAGGTGAGGTGAGGTGAGGTGAGGTGAGGTGAGGTGAGGTGAGGTGAGGTGAGGTGAGGTGAGGTGAGGTGAGGTGAGGTGAGGTGAGGTGAGGTGAGGTGAGGTGAGGTGAGGTGAGGTGAGGTGAGGTGAGGTGAGGTGAGGTGAGGTGAGGTGAGGTGAGGTGAGGTGAGGTGAGGTGAGGTGAGGTGAGGTGAGGTTAGAATGTACTTTATTGGCATGACCTTGCTGATTACAGGTATTGCTAAAGCATGTAACAGTAACTTAATATAAAATTATTTTAAAATGGCTTTTACAAATCAATAAGATATGGGTATATATATATATATTCATATAATTTACAAATCAAGGTATTATTGAAGTTAATTATGGTATATTGAATAATTTGATAATTTTGATTATTAACATTTCGATTGTCTTAGTTCCATACATTTTAAGATATATTTGGTAAAATAGTATATAACGTTGTTGTTCTTCGACGTCATTAGCGAGCAAATATATTCTTTTTCTTGATTTATTTTGTTAGTTGTGGAAATTTCATTTCTAATTAAATTAGTGAAAACATTTCTTAGGTTATTATAAAGGTGACAGTTTAAAATCATGTGTAACTCATTTTCTATTTCGTTTTTATTACATAGTGTGCAGAGACGTTGATATGTGGGAATATGTAGTTTATGATAACGCCCTGCTTCTATAGCGAGTTTGTGGTTACTTATTCTTAATTTAGTGAACTGCCTTCTTTGATCAAAATCACGAATCACATCTAGGTATTTTTCAATTTCATAGTCTTTCTTAAATGAATTGTAGAAAGAAAGTTTTATCGAATTATTGAGAAGAGTTTCCCAAAATATAACATAATTCTGCTTCATCTTATTGTAGTATTCTGATAAAGTTGGTTTTGGAGTTGGTCTCTTAAAAATGTTTGCGTCTTTTATGTTATAAAAGTTCAGTGTAAGTAGTAAATTTGAGTGATAGCAAGTTTTTTGTTGAGTATGTAAAGATTTCGAAATTATCAAGGCTTGCTTTGCTATTGCATTTTCTGGTAAAGAATGTAGATGATTAAGATATTTTAAAGTTAATCTGTCTATAACTAATTTCAAAGGAAATCTTCCGAGTTCACCTCTACAGGCGATATTTGACGCTTTGTTATTGACACCAAGATAGTATTTGCAAAAACGTAAATGAGCCTTTTCAGTTGGTGATTTTTCCCATTTTTCGAGATTGCTATTTTGGTAAACTCCCCAAATTTCACTGGCATAAGTGAGTATAGGCGTTATAAGTGAATCAAATATCCTATTTGCCTGTTGCGGCCTTAATTTTTGAAGATCAATGTTACGACTAATCTTATAGAAAGCATGAAGTGCTTTTTCTCTGGATTGCTTCAGGTGGGCAGAAAAGTTTCCAGTTGAGCTTAATTTAACCCCAAGATAAGTAAATTCTTTCACAATTTCAAGGGGTTTATTATTTAGTGTGAATGATGATTGTTTTATTTTATCAGTCTCTCTTTTGCAAAAGATCATGACTTTTGATTTTTTCTCATTAACTGTCATTTGCCATTTTGTGCAAAAGTCGTTAACATAATTAATGCTGTTTTGTAGACCAATTTTTGATTTAGATATAAGAACTAGATCATCCGCGTATGATAGACTAGTAAGTTTTGAACCATTTGGTAGAATAACCGGATCAGTTCCAATATTTTTGTCAAGTAAAGTCGAAAGTTCATTTAAGTATAAGTTAAATAAAAGTGGACTTAAAATGCAACCTTGTCGAACACCACGTTTATATTCGAATGATTTGGTTCGCTTTGTCCCTAATTTGATAAAACATGTTGATTTGGAGTAAAGATTTTTGATAAGTTTATAGAAATTTCCGTTGATTTTATTTTTAAGTAGTCTAATCAACAAACCTTCGTGCCAGATAGAATCAAATGCTTTTTTAAAGTCTATGAAGCAAGCATATATCCTTCCTCCTTTAACATTTGTAACGTGTTTATCAATTACAGTACGCAATGTAAAAATATGATCGGAGGTTCTACCATCGGGCAAGAAACCAATTTGAGAATTGTGTAGTAAATTGCAATTTTTTATGAACTTTAACAGTCTTTGGTTAAGTATCGCAGAAAAAAGTTTCCCTAAACAGCTCGAGACACAAATACCTCTATAATTACCTGTATCTGAACGATTTCCAGATTTAAAAATCGGAGTCAAAGATCCTTCGCACCATGTGTCAGGATAAATTCCCGATTCTAAAATAAGATTAAATAGTTTTTTGTAGATTGGAACCATAATGTCTGCACTATGGCGAATCATTTCATTCCTTATTTTATCAGAGGCAGCTGCTTTTTTGTTTTTCAGAGTCTTAATGCATGCTAATATTTCTTCGTGTGTTATGATAGCATTAAGTAGTGAATTACATTCTCCAGAACTGTTTTTCTCTAAGTTTTGTAATTCTTTTACGAGTTTTGATTGATCTTGAGTTAGTTTTTTGTTTGAATGTAGTGTTTTAAAGTGTTCAATCCATTGTTCTTCTGTTATTGGTGGAATTTCGTCTTCATGAATGTCTTCATTTGCCGATTTAAGAACTTTCCAAAAGTCAGAAGTATTAGCGTTATTTTCAAGTTCATCTAGCTTGGTTGCATGAAAATCTTTTTTCTTTAATTTCAATAACCGTTTAAAAGATTTTAGTTCAGTATGATATGTTTCTCGAAGAGAGTGATTTGACGGTTCACGATGCTTTTTGTTCGAGATTTTTCTTATTTCTTTTCTCGCATTTTTACATTCGTAGTCAAACCATTTCTTACAACAAAAGTTCCGTTTCTTTTGTTTACGTTTGGGTTTCTTTTCTTTTAAAGACATTTTAGCCGCTTGCATAAAAATTGATTGCACAAAGTGAGCTGCTCTATTTATAGACTCTTTGTTTGACGTCGAGAAATCTTTTGTAAGAAATCCATGTATTAAACGAGTTACATTGGGCGATAACATCGCTTGTTTAAATGGCTCAATACATTCTGTAGTCCATATGAATTGTGGAGATAGATCTTGGAGATTATCTAAGTTTTTCTTACGTGAGTAATTATGTGCGACAGATTCTATCCAAGTACAAATTGGGCTGTGGTCTGACAAGAAGTTAGGTTGGTCTACAATAAAGTACTTCACATCTTGAAAAACGTGTTGATCTGTGATAATGTAATCAACGGTACTTACTCCGTTTTTACCATGAAATGTAACTTTACCTAATGAATCACCTTTACTTCGTCCATTGAGAATTTTTAAGTCAAATATCTTGCAGATGTCTAATAATCTTTTGCCGTGAGAATTAACAGTGGAATCAAAATTTTTTCGTAACTTTGTATCAAACGACAAGTCGCTGCGGTCATTTTGTATAAAAACATTTCCATCCTTGCATATAGAGTCTTTATCTATACCTATTCTAGCATTAAAGTCACCTAGAAGCATTATATTCCCTTTTTTGGCAAAGGTGTCAATATCACTCTCTAGTTGATCAAAAATCTCTGCGTCGAAATAGTTAGAGTTATCGGGTGAGGTGAGGTGAGGTGAGGTGAGGTGAGGTGAGGTTAGAATGTACTTTATTGGCATGACCTTGCTGATTACAGGTATTGCTAAAGCATGTAACAGTAACTTAATATAAAATTATTTTAAAATGGCTTTTACAAATCAATAAGATATGGGTATATATATATATATATTCATATAATTTACAAATCAAGGTATTATTGAAGTTAATTATGGTATATTGAATAATTTGATAATTTTGATTATTAACATTTCGATTGTCTTAGTTCCATACATTTTAAGATATATTTGGTAAAATAGTATATAACGTTGTTGTTCTTCGACGTCATTAGCGAGCAAATATATTCTTTTTCTTGATTTATTTTGTTAGTTGTGGAAATTTCATTTCTAATTAGATTAGAGAAAACATTTCTTAGGTTATTATAAAGGTGACAGTTTAAAATCATGTGTAACTCATTTTCTATTTCGTTTTTATTACATAGTGTGCAGAGACGTTGATCTGTGGGAATATGTAGTTTATGATAACGCCCTGCTTCTATAGCGAGTTTGTGGTTACTTATTCTTAATTTAGTGAACTGCCTTCTTTGATCAAAATCACGAATCACATCTAGGTATTTTTCAATTTCATAGTCTTTCTTAAATGAATTGTAGAAAGAAAGTTTTATCGAATTATTGAGAAGAGTTTCCCAAAATATAACATAATTCTGCTTCATCTTATTGTAGTATTCTGATAAAGTTGGTTTTGGAGTTGGTCTCTTAAAAATGTTTGCGTCTTTTATGTTATAAAAGTTCAGTGTAAGTAGTAAATTTGAGTGATAGCAAGTTTTTTGTTGAGTATATAAAGATTTCGAAATTATCAAGGCTTGCTTTGCTATTGCATTTTCTGGTAAAGAATGTAGATGATTAAGATATTTTAAAGTTAATCTGTCTATAACTAATTTCAAAGGAAATCTTCCGAGTTGAGGTGAGGTGAGGTGAGGTGAGGTGAGGTGATAATGGTAAAATAAGAGAAATTGAAGGAAAAAGACAAAAACTTACACCACACGTAGTTTTGATTTGTCTATCAATGCTCCACTTTCAATGACTGTCAAGGGATTGTTCGAGAGACTTCTACAATTACAAACAAAACATATTATAAGTTTCTCGGAATATATCAGGAAATGCTGTTGTTTTCTGGTCTGGTATACGTAGCTCTAATGACTTTGTACTTACAAATAGAATAAGTTGATACCATAGAACGTTAGTCTGGTTATTTTAGTCAATTGATTCCCATCTAAAAACCTGAAAATTAAATATAGGAGCAAAATGTCCCTTCGCTATTTTATGCTCTGATGTGCTTCCTCACGGAACAGAGCATGGTTATAAAAAATATATTGGAATATAATTTGAGAAGATAATGTAATTATAATGAGACTGACTAAAATTAATGTTAACCAGTTTTAATCTAAAAAATGAACATGCCGCTGATACATACAAATCTTCTAAATATAATTGATTCTGAAACGCCATGTCTTCAATTTCATAAAGGTTTGTTCTTGAAGCAGATCTAGTCAGAAATTTAAAAAAATGATAAATGGAGTCAAATAGATAATAGTCACTAGTTGTAACCTAATGGTCAGTGATCTGTGGCCAATGATGTCAAATGATGAATTGAGTCAAATAGACAACAGTCAGTAGTAACCTAATGGTCAGTGATCTATGGCCAATGATGTCAAATGATGAATGGAGTCAAATAGACAACAGTCAGTAGTAACCCAATGGTCAGTGATCGTATCTATGGCCAATGATGTCAAATGATGAATGGAGTCAAAAAGACAACAGTCAGTAGTAACCCAATGGACAGTGATCTATGGCCAATGGTGTCAAATGATGAATGGAGTCAAATAGACAACAGTCAGTAGTAGCCCAATGGTCAGTGATCAATGGGCAATGGTGTCAAATGATGAATGGAGTCAAATAGACAACAGTCAGTAGTAGCCCAATGGACAGTGATCTATGACCAATATTAATGGTGTCAAATGATGAATGGAGTCAAATAGACAACAGTCAGTAGTAACCCAATGGACAGTGATCTATGGCCAATATTAATGGTGTCAAATGATGAATGGAGTCAAATAGACAACAGTCAGTAGTAGCCCAATGGTCAGTGATCAATGGGCAATGGTGTCAAATGATGAATGGAGTCAAATAGACAACAGTCAGTAGTAGCCCAATGGACAGTGATCAATGGGCAATGGTGTCAAATGATGAATATTCCATGTTCTTACAGTGTTTTTAATTCTCTCAGATACTTGAAATCGTGTTTGTCGATCCTGTTTATCCGGTTGCCTCCTAGATCACTAAGGAAGTGTTCAATATTATGGAGGGGGTCAGCCATTTTTTCCAGGAATAATTAGGGTGGTTATCAGAAAATATGAAAACTACTCAAATAAAAGTCTGATGATTTTTTGGGGGATCACTGAAAGTATGTTATGTTTGAGTTAAAAATAACCATAAAAAATTATTGCAATCTGTATAATCCCTATAGAACCTTATATCCAAGCTCACTAATCAAATGGAAGCAGAGAAGTCTAATTAGTTATGAAAATGTGCACATTGATCAGGGGATGTTTGTTTAATTAATAGCCTAATTTTTAAGTCAGCATCCCATTCGAAAAACCTCGTCAGAGATGATATATACAAAATGCATTGTCAGGGCGGAGTTTCTTGGTTTTCTTTGCATGATTGAGCTAAGTTACTTACAGCAACATGAGATTAGTCAGGCGATGAAAAATTGAAGTAATATTCCCGATCAGATTATGGCCTAGAAATCTTCACCAGGAAAAAAATTATTAGTTAGAAATAGGAATAAAGAAGTTTAGCAAATTCAATTAATTAGTCACTCAGCGTGGGCCAGCTCGTCAGTCAGTTATTCGGCCGGTCGGTCAGCGAGTCAGGGAGGCAGTGAGGCAGTCGGACCGGCGGTCGGTCGGTCGGTCATTCTGCCAGCCAGCCCACCAGCCAGCCATTGTTTGTTAATATTATGCTCTTACATTTGCAAGAAATATAATGGGGTTACACCATTAAATGAACCGGGAGGAATATGCCTCATTTGGTTATAACGAAGATCTCTGTTGAAACATAAATTATGGATATAGCATAATAAGACTCAACAAAACAGTATACAAAAGCACTACTCTGCACTCCACTTCTTTCTCCTTGTGACATCATTTGCATGCACCAATAACGATTTCGGATTCAAAAAACAAATACTTAGTGTGTTTAGAATTTACTTGCTTTTTTCATAGTAAAATTTTAATTTGTGTTTATGGTTTTAGTTTACTAATTTTTCTTATTTCTTAGTTAAAATACCATTGATGTGTTAGATCTAGACTTACAAATAACGAACACCTTTTCTTGCAAAGTGTTCGGGAAGATGTGATATCCTGTTCTGAGCGAGATTTCTGTAAGAATATGAAAATACATAAGTCTAATGATTTCATTTTCAGTGTTTCGAGCATTTTATTTTTGTTGTTCTTTCTCTCGGATCTGAGTAGTCTTAGCTTTGAATCGAAACCCCTGAAAAAGGAGCACTGATGAAAATAGAGGGCCGGGTTAAAGGGCTTGCCGTCGACTTCATTTAACCCAGCCATACTTACAGTGCTTTTCATAATTCTGCGACCTAATCGACTCCACACGTCTGGCGTTTTTGCCTCCGTCAATCAAACTACTACGGGCCGAGTTCATTCCGATCGCGAGCGATAAAGAAATCTCTTTGCGAAAATGACTGTCACACCCGATGATTTTTGGAGCATGCAGTACGTATGTTCAGCGACGTTACTTCGCCTACGTTCAAAGCGCGTTGCTCCCAAGACTAGCTTGATGATCATTGCCGACGTTTCTGTTCGATAGACTGTTTATTTGTTTGTTCAAGAAAGCCAGCCAATCATGTCAAACTTAAGTTTCTTTATTGCCGGAAGTATTCGTCTAGGGAACGCAATTTATTTTAAGCTTTTCGGCGCTGTTCTGTGGTCCAAGAATAGTGGACAGTGGCTACGATAAATAGTATCCTTATCGAAGAAGAGCGACTTTATTTGGATGTTCTTTGATTTAGATCCATTTTCAACACAGACATGTTACCCCTGATTTAAGTTCGTGCAGTAATTTATATAGATACCAGCTGACCAGATAAATGTTGACCCGAATTACTTAGCTGATGGCGTGTTCTCTTTTCCCACAATCATCTTTTTGTTTCTTATATATTATTAGAGACAGCTATACTTTTTTTTCAGTATTACTATGATGCATATTAATTATTATCATTTATAGTGCATATCTTTATGCACCATAACAAAAAAAAAATCATGCAAGCATTAAAATGGGCCAGTAAGTATGCAGTAAACAAAATAACTCAGGCTTCATTCCACGCATATATACGTACTCGCAGCACTTCACTTGCAACATGCAACAGCTAGTAGAACACTTACATAGATGTTATCTTGAAAAAGTAACGAAACGAGTCATCTTCAACGTGAGAAATGCGATTATTTTGAAGATTTCTGTATCACGATATATATAAGAAGGAGTACGAAAAAAGAAAAGTATAAAAAAAGTTAATCTTTTCGAGCTCAACGTCATGCATTGTAGTGGTGTTTAACGAAAAAATAAATAAATAAAGCCCTCCAACACAAAACGGTTAGAAGCAGAGCCAAAATGATTGGTGGCGAAATGTGGGTCGGAATGTAGCTCAATTTGGAGGAGAAAACAATAGGTTCTCATCCTCAGGAGATTGAAATTCTTTTGTTTTCGCCGCGTTCGCCCTCGCCAAAACTCAAATAAAGATTTTTATTTGATCCGTACCCTATTGTCAAATGCTTATCATATGATTCAATACCATAATTGTGGTTAATATCACTCACAACGTGTAGACAAACTCTATTCCTTTTGTAGCATCCTTGGTGATATTCGTTATGTGATTATTCTGTAGATCCAAGGTACTACATGGAAAAAGTAAAAGTTATAAATAAATAGGAATGAGCTGAAAATATTTCGAAGAATTTAAATTATATCTGATTACAGCTCATATAAAAATGACTAGACCAGACCACATACCACAATCGTGACGCCAGACAACCAATAAAGCCACGATCACGTACCCTACCACCCTACTAACCACTCTACACCACGCCACTCTACACTACACCACACCACATCACATCACATCACACAATTAACATCGGACCAAAAAAATTACTTTACCACTGAGACTTCACCACTAAGGAGAATATATTTAACTCTACTCCTTACCTTTCGATCCCTCTCTCTCCCAATATCACACACTCATATTTTAAAACCAGGGAAAAAGAGGAGAGAGAAGACCCTATAACCCTGGAAAACAACCCTTGTTGCAAGAGAGAGAACAACACGTCAAAAAAACTCAACTGGCTCAGCCGGGAATCGAAACCCCAACCCTTGAAGGCGTGAACTACATATCGGTGAGAGACAGTACCATAACAGCGCATGCCACCCTTGCCAGCCACTCATCGTGCAGTCTTTACAGTTCCAGATGAGAATTTTCCAGAATGCAGCACTCGAGGTCACTCTTCGGGCCCGCCACCACTATATTTCTAAATTGTTGTCTCTACTGAACAATTATTCCTGGGTTTCTAACTTAGGGTGGTACCTACAGGAGCAAGCTCGCGTAATGTTCCTCAATAA
This sequence comes from Anthopleura xanthogrammica, assembly GCA_964019055.1. NCBI lineage: Eukaryota > Metazoa > Cnidaria > Anthozoa > Actiniaria > Actiniidae > Anthopleura > Anthopleura xanthogrammica. The sequence goes on from OZ025211.1 coordinate 1,919,142, forward strand.
AAGATGAGAACGACGGCTTATCCAATTTTCTATAGTTAAAAGGAATATTGAAGTTAACGATACATAAACATACATTATGGTCGAATAGGATCGAAACATGGAATGTCAAGAAAAACAGCATGGTACAACAAGTAAAAGGATAGGAAAACTTAGGCCCCGGCAGCATGTACATGCGGGAAAATATGGGACCACATAGATAGAGAAGTAAGATACGACTTCTAAACAGAGGCTTGATGACGGGAGGCACAACCAATTTTTCCCCTGGGAAACTGAATTCTTTCTCTTGTAAACCAGATTAGACCAAATTCGATTGTTCCTGCCTCCGGTCATGGCTGCCATCACGTAATGGTGCAAAGCCTCTATAGCAAGGGAAAGTTAAAGGGGCACTGATGAAAATCAATGAAACTGATTGGAAACGACTTGAAACTTGGTTAAACTTATCTATATGGCCCCAATAGTAGCCAAGCAACATATTTTCTTCACAGAATGGCGGATAAAAATGTATTAATTATTTTAGCATCTAAATTGTGAGTAAATGACGTCATTTACTCAACCCTATTGTTCTTTTAGCTTTTAAACCAAAACTCCTCAACTGCAAGTGGCTCCCAAGCTAAACGTTTTGCCAATCTTGTTTTCATAATCATAATTGATTTATCATATCCTCAAATATTTGAATTATTCGGACCTCCAAATATTGGAAAGTGCCCCTTTAAAATTATGCGACAATGTTTACTGCAGGAAAACAAGGAACCACAAGGATCGACCACTTACTAAGGACTATGACAAACAGTGAAAGAATCAAGTTCTTACAGTATATCTCCAAATATTGCATGCTTCAAAGCTTCAAGATTCAAATCGCTCAAACTGGCAATCTTATTTTCTCTTAAATCACTGAAACAAATTGTACATAAACTCAATTTAGTGACATCCGAGCAATGTTATCTGGATTTTTAGGGTGATTGCCACAACGAACTCTTTAATGTAACATTTTACGCCCTGACTTTAATAAGACTAGAGGTTGTTTCAGGGTTGGATAAAATTGATAGATTTTAAAAGCTTACAGCGTTCGTAGTCTTTTTTGCTGCTTAAGCATGTTGGAATCAATTTTCTTGATATTTGCTTTACTGAGCACCCTAAGACATTGAAGAGAGACAGTATTTTACAAAAACTAGCACTGATGTAAATGCAGACAGAGACAACGGCAAAGAAAGCTGTTGTTCAGTAGTGGGGACTGACATCAGGTAAGAGAGAGAGAGAGAGAGAATGAATGAACTTTATTATACTCAGAATTTCATCAATTATAAAACAATTGCTTTTCATGGAAGCTGAGTTATACAGAGTTATAAAATTACAAATAAAATTATATGAAAATATTTACAGGAAATATATACATATGTATCTAGAAAATAGAGATATTTAACTAATTTCAATTTACAAAACATTAACAATCAAGACTCTTGGTTGAGAAGGGCTTTTTTGAAGCTTGCTAATGTTTTATTATTTTTAATTTCAAAAGGAAGATCATTCCAAACTTTTGCCCCTAAATACAGGAAACTCTTTTTACAGGAATCTGTTTTAGGTAAAGGCAAAAGAAGGTTGTGTTCTTTTCCTCGTAGTTTATATGATACAGTCCCTTCAAACGATTTAAATAAATCTTTCAAATACGAAGGGGCTGTACCATGTAATATTTTGTACATGGCAATGGCAGTATGATATTTTCGTCTCTCATTTAATGTAGGCCAGTTCAATTTACTACGAACTTCAACTGACCTAATTTCATAGCTACTGCACGTTATCGTGCGAGCAGCACGATTATGTAGTTTTTGAAGCCTTTCAGCTAAGGTTAAAGACAAATTCCCCCATACAACATCGCAATAATCAAACAATGGTTGGATTAAAGACGTGTATATTGTCAATGCTGTTTTTTGGGGAATGAAAGGTCTTACTTGTCTTAAACCCCCAATAGCCGATGATATCTTATTGGATATATACTCTATATGCTCTGCCCATGATAAGCGTTCGTCAATCTTAATACCCAGAGTTTTAGCTTCTTTTACCCTTTTGATCGGAACATCGTCAATAAATATAAGAGGGGAAGAAGTTATTTTACTTAAATTAGAGTGCGAGCCAATAAACATTTGTTCTGTTTTTGTAACGTTAAGGCTTAATTTGTCAGCTAAAAGCCATTCTCTCAAATTTGAAAGGTCAATATTAACTGATTGAATCAGATGTCTGAACGTTGCAGCAGTTGTAGATATGTTAGTATCATCTGCATACATACGTGCAGTTGAGAAGCTTAGAGAGCCAGGCAGGTCGTTTATGTATATAAGAAAAAGAAGCGGCCCTAAAATGCTACCCTGAGGAACACCGCATCTGATTTTCATGGCAGTTGATAGCTGACCATTTACATAGCATTGTTGTTCTCTGTTGCAGAGATAGGATTTAAACCAATACAAAGTTGTACCACGTATACCGTAGTGGTATAATTTACTAATACGAATTTCGTGGTCGACCGTATCGAATGCTTTCGATAGGTCGACGAAAACAACAGAGTTAACTTTTCCTTGGTCAATATTCAAATACCATTCAGTGGTAGCGTCCAAAAGAGCATATAGTGTAGAGTGAAATGGAAGAAAATCTGATTGGTATTTGGTAAGCAAATTGTTGTCATTAAAATATTGGTATAGCTGATTAAACACTAACCGTTCAAAGACCTTAGCTACTGCTGGAATTACAGATATAGGTCTGTAATTATCCAGGTTTTCTTTTTCATTGGCCTTATGTAAAGGTGTGACTTTGGCCTTCTTAAAGTCGTCAGGGAATACACAAGTTTCTATAGACCTATCGAATATAGCTTTCAAAGATGTTGCAATATACGGTGCAGCTTCCTTCAGAAGTCTGCAAGGTATGTTATCAAGCCCAGTACTTTTATTCGTCGGTAGAGTAGATAATGCTTTAAGCAAAGTATCCAAGTCTATGGGCTCTAGCTCAAAAGTAGAGCAAACCTGAGGAAGATATTCTTGAAATGGCTTTGATGACTCACTAAATCTTAAGGCTAGTTTAGGACCTACTTCAGTGAAATGTTGGTTGAAAATTTCAGCCATTTCTTTAGAATCAGTATATGCGATGTTGTTGGACTTCACTGATAGTATGGTATTATTAGAACGAATGTTCCTAGACATAATTTGATTTATGGCTTTCCAAATCTCTTTTGGGTTTTTTGAATGGGCACTGATATGGTTATGATAAAACAATGTTTTGGCTTTTTTGACTTGATTGTTTGTTTTATTGCGTGCTTTTTTATAGGCATTCCAATCATCGGCATGTTTCGTTTTGATAGCCCTTTTCTTCAGCGTATCTCTTTCATTCAAGAGCTGTTTTACAGAACAATCCATCCATGGCGACCTAGAGTTTTTAATCCGCTTTTGTTTGCATGGTGCGTGTTTATCAGCCAAAACTAAAAAATTTTGTTTCCATAAGGCCCACATTCCTTCAGGATCATTGGTCATTTCTAACTGATCCCAAGAGATTTGTTTGAGATCTTTAGTATAATGATCAACATTAAAGTTTTTGTATTGTCTACAGGTGGTTAGCGCAGGCTTAGCAGGTGAATTAAATGCAATTTTTCTGATGGCATAAATCAAGCTATGATCACTAATGGACAAGTGCAGCACTCCTGACTTAACGACTCTCGTGGGTCTGTTCGTAAATATTAAATCAATTAAGGTACTGGAATTTTCTGTTACGCGAGTAGGTTGAGATATCAATTGAGTTAATTGATACTCTTCGCTAATTAATTTCAACTTATTAGTTGGTGGATCCAACTTATTTGCTAAGTAGTTGCAATTTAAATCACCTAGTAAGAATAATTCTTTGTCCTCGCTGTCGAGAGAGAGAGAGAGAGAGAGAGAGAGAGAGAGAGAGAGAGAGAGAGAGAGAGAGAGAGAGAGAGAGAGAGAGAGAGAGAGAGAGTGGGTGAGAGTAGTCTTCAGTAAGACTGTTGTTGGTGGTGACTGACTGACATCAGGTAAGAGAGAAGATTGAATAAAGTGAAGGGTTTGAACCCAGGATCGTATGATGAATGTCACATCAGTCTCAGTGAGATGGATCGCCCGGGTAAAAATAGTCTTCAAATTACTATACTTTGCTGGTGGTGGTTGGTGGTCTTACTGAGCTTCTCACCCGGTCGGTTCCTGGTCACTTTCAGTTCCAAAAACCAGAAAAACTGTGAAGACAAACAAGTACTTACAGTTTTTTTAGTAGTTGCAGATGCTTAAATGAATCCTCTTTCAAGTGTGTCATGTTAATACCATACGTCACCCTGTTAGATAATACAAGTATGATTGGGCTTTGATTTATTAGAACAGGGTTGGTCATAAAATGAGGCCCCAGCCAAAACCACTATCTGAGGTTTTAAGGGAGCCTAAGGAAAAGGTTGGTCGGTGCGTAGTTTATTAAACCCCTGCTAGGCATAACAAACCGGCCTGGTATTTAGACAGTTTTTTGATATCTTAAAGGGGCAATATGTTCTTCTAAACCATTACTGTAAAAGACCGACATATTACTCACAGATTGATGGTATAATGTGGCAATGTTTTGAGATCATCTACACTAGCTGGTGGGGTACAGTATACTGTATATTCATACTTGTTGGTTCCAATAATTGTACAATAGCAGTTTCTTGGACCTGAATGTACACATTGAAAAAAACACTGAAATGTTTGTCATCCAATTGACCAACAGAAAGCTTTAACTTCAGTCAATTCAGAAATGTTTTTCATACAGCTGTCATTTTTTAGCCAATGAAATAGTTAAGGACTCTGTGATGTCGTATTTGTAAAATTTGTCAGAAAATTCGGTCCCCTTATTGAATTTGACAGGGGAAAAAACGATGAAAAGGTAAATGTTGGTCGCATGTTTGTGGTAAACAATTTCGAAGCCAATTTTCTATGGTGTGTACTCTTATCCAAAATAGAATGGCGTCAGCAAATGAGCGAAACTCAAGTGGAAGCACTCGATGCGCTCATTAACTTGGTCCTTCCACAGGAGTACAGAAAAGTGACTTCGATTTACAAAATATATGACAAATTTACCTGAAGGCTCGTGTGTATACTAAAAAATACAAGCACTTATATGGGACACTCCATGATATGCCACTAGTTCAAAACCATTGTATAACTATCACTGATATACAGCTATTTCAATAAAGGTTGGTGAAGGTTTTGTTACATGTTGCATGTTGCATACCAAGTCCGAAATGCACTATGGATGACGTGAGTTCAATGACCGAAAGGTCAAAACGATATAGAATTTTCAAAAAAACTTTGTCTGCAAGTTTTTCCATCATATTTCACTCTTCTGTGCTGACATTATTTACGTATGAATACAATACGTTTCAAGCTTGCATGGTAAGCAACATGTAACATGCAACAAGCAACATGCAGCATGCAACAAAATCTTCACCAACCTTTTTTGAAATACGGCATTCCTTTTCATTAAAATGTATCATCTCGTTTATCAACTTACATTGTGGTGTGACACAGGTAATAAAGAATATGCGTTCACTTGGACAAGCATGTCTTTCAATTTGAAGCCCTCTACACTGCGACAACGACTTCTCTTTTCCTGTGCATTCTCTACCAATGACCAACCTTGCCCAGGAGCCTTCAAGTCTTTCCAACGGTACTGGAGGAAGGTTGGACCCCATATTGCTATATCCTAGGGTACGGCACATGACAGAAGCTATGTTGGTGTATTGGCGATTGACATCGAAATATGCACATACAGACGCCCAGGTACCATTAAAATATAACTCCACTACACCAGCTTTAGAGCTGTGGTTTCCCTGTGGACTGGTCAGACGAATCTGGAGAACTGAAATTTTAGAACAGACATATAATAATAATAATAATAATAATAATAATAATAATAATAATAATAATAATAATAATATCTGGTTTATTAATTCCTCTTGCAATATGAACTGAATTACAGGAAGTTGCGCAATATACACATTATTATAATCATAATATTGGAAATTACTTAATTAAATATTAAATATTAAATATTATTATTATGGGAAAATATTATGATGTGGGTCAAGAATTACTGATATTTCACATATGTGAGATTTGGTATCTAGCTACATTGAATTTTTTTAGTAACCGTAGGTATATTTAGTACTATAAGTAAAACCTTATTTCACGTACACTTGCAAGTTGGTTGGTATCCAGACCAAACTCCTGTAGCCAGACATTTTCTCTCAGAAGATCCCACCAAGTGATTTGCACCCTGACATTCAAATTTACAAACGCTGTTGAGATAGTTGTTGGAAGTGCAGCTTTTTATTGTACCATTGATGGGAGCTGTGAGTGGTAAGCATCTTGGAGCTGTAAGTTAAAGTTAAGCAGATATTAATAGCTGTTACAGACTCTCTAAACTTTGAGAAAAAACTACACAGTAATTTAATGGATAAAGCATCCAGCATGCGTATACATTGCTTATACTGTTCTGTAGGTTGGCAGCCCTACTATCATCAGGGGCGTAGCCAGGATTTTGCCTTGGGGGATAGGGGAAAACCCCGTTTCAGAACATCAACCAAAAAACGGCCAATAGGATGCCCCCGTGTTCCCGTCCCCACACCTACGCCCCTGCTCATCATCTATATGACGGAGGAAGAAGTTAACCACCACCCAGTTGGCTCAGCATCGGACTTTTGACTTCTACATTCTATTTGGAATACTCTGTAGATCGGGGAGCCACTGCTAAATCCCATTTATTTATTATTATTAATTCATTTCTGCGATAGGTCGTGGGTTCAATTCCCCGGCCGGACTAACACCCAAGGTCTTTAAATAACTGAGGAGAATATGCTGACCTAATTGCAATAACATCTACAAAAGGTCTCGGATGACAACATAAAATGGCAGTCCCGTCTCTCCACATTACCTCACCCTGCATCGGAGGGTAAATGAACCATTGAAGATGTAAGGAAACCCTGGAAGATGGAAGCAGGAATGCAGAAAGGAACTTACCTTCTTTTTCATAGAAAACTATGTCATCTACGGCGATTTGTCCTGATGCCGTCACATATGGCTTTGATGCTTCGAGGATAACCTAAAATAAATAAAAAACATCACAGGAGGCACAAGCTACCCCTAACTCGTTAGGCGCCTAAGCGCACATAACCTTCGGGCCGCATTTACGTAAACACTTATATGAAAGCTAATACGCCAATAGCATGAACAGATCACGCGACCCTTACCCCTTCAATCGAGCATTGTGCCAACAGTAAAAAAAGTACTATGAAAAAGGTGAAAAGAAACTGGCTCAGTCCTCAGTCGCCCTGTCGGTCCAGAGGTTGTTTCAGAGTTCGGCCTGTAAGTTACCCGTGCCCGACTTTATTTGATCAACCCAGAGGTTGTTTCAGGTTATAGACAAAATATGAATACAGGTCTTCATGTATTTCACAAATTGTGTGCTAACCTTATCGTTGCTTGCATTGACAGGAACTGTAATCCATTGCCAATGGTATCCGCTCTGATAACTCGAAGGGAATTTTCCAATAGTCTTTTCTCCAGTCTTGACTATTAATCTAAAGCTACCCTGCAGAACACATGAAAAGGACAAAAATCCAGTCCCCGTGAAGTTGGGGAAAATTAACTGTACTGCGAAGGGAAGCGAGTTAGGCTCGCTGTAGGGAGCTGCAATGTGTTGACCTGAAATTGAATCAAAAAAAATATTTTAAAACATTTTTGGAAAGCTTTTGTAATGCAAATTTTATGAAAGTGAATTTCTGATTTTGATGATAGCGAAAAACAGATTGCTCTCTATTTGAGAAGCAACTCTTGTTGACACCGATGGCACTGACCGAAGTTGTATGTGGGATATTTTTGAACTGAAAAATGGGATTTTATGTACTGGGGCTAGGAAATAAGTCATTGGGAATGGTAATTAGAATCAAAAACATGGGATTTCTCCAAGTTAAGGTTCATCTGTTGGATTGGGATTTAGGTTACTGCTAATGGAAAATGAAATCACCAACACAGGTGTTTCTCAAGGTTTATTACTGGGACTGTTAGTAGTTAGGTCACTGGGAATAGAAAATAGAATCACCAACAATAAATTGAAATAAAATAAAGTGAATCCTGTTTTTTGAGCCCAGAAAAAAGTTTTAGTTATGTTGTTGTCATTCTTAAGGAACGAGGATTATATATACTTACTTATTCCTTTGTTTAGGACCCATGTCTTTGTAGCATTTTCTGGGTGTTGCCATCCACACAACCCATCCTCAAATGAGCAAGACAACGTCGACACTCCTTCAAAATACGAAATATTTCACCATTCAATTATTCACTTCATGTAGAATCAATACTGAAAGTATTGTAACAGGGGCTAGGTGAAGTTTAAGGATAAAATGTACCGTTATATAATTCCCTTCCTAGTGCAGGAGTCCGCCAGACCGCATCTTACCACTTGGACCAAAAATTAAAAACTTCGCGATTTAGAGGACATGATATTTCAAAAACACTTAACTAAATTCAACTTTTATTCAATGGGTTGCCAAGATGGGTTGAAATGTTTTGAGTTCGTCGCATATGGGAAGATAAGTTGGGTTAGCGGCGGCAGTTTTAGCTTCAATCTAAAAGACACTTTAATTTACCGCGATGGCGCGAACCGAAAGAGAAGCAGAATATCCCTGAGGCTGTGATTGGTGTGATATTCTTACCTTGAATGAGAAACAAAAAGATCAAGAATTTTTGCTGCAGCATCTGCATGCTTTTAAACTTGTCTAGAAAAAAATATAGAATGTCATCAAAATAACGGATGAGTAATGAGGGAATGTTCTATGTCAATGAACTGCAAGTCGGAGCGCCGACTGAACATACCAAATCGCTTTCAAGCCGTATTGTTTTATATATAGCAGCTAACATGCAATTCAAAACAGCCACACCTTCCCCGACCCCTTCTCTCCGCAGTCACAGAAAAAAAACTACAGCTAAAGTCCGACAGAATTTGATAGAATCGTTGACTCACCATTTATATAAAAAGGCTTCCATACACAACAGCTTCATCCACGGCAAATAAAAATTAGAAGTTTTTCCAAATAAGTTGCCACCTAAATAATAAAAATATAACAGATGGTGTTGGCTAATATTCGAAGCAATTATATTTCCCTAATTCAAAGGCGCCGCATGTGAGGATCTAATACAATCCAACATATAGTACAAGGATAATATATAAGAACAATTTTAGCAACTGCACTGAAGTTAATTTGAAATTTTCCATAAGCTTTTCAGTATCCATTACTTTATAGTGGTTTTGGCAAGAGTAGCAAATTAGGCGGTACTGCATTAGAGTACGTACACAGTATGGCATGGTTTAACATTAATCGACTTTAAAGATATATTGGAGAAATTGCCGTAGAACTCATCCAATCCATTCCTTGTATTTGTTATAAACGTTAGCTCAATGTCTTGATGATTTTGCTGTGAAAACAGAACCCATAGTTCGTGGTATGAGTAAGGTTACATTGCAACCGTGTTAAGAATGACTACTTTTCAATCAGATGTGCGTGGGTTTGTTATTTCTTATGTGCATAACATCGGGAGAAATTACATTGTATTTTCTCAGCAGTAAGAAAAACAAAACAAAACAAAAGATTAAAGAACAAACCAAGTCACCGACTGACCAACCAACCACCAATTAAGAGGGGGTGTCAGCATAAATCAAACATTTCGTGTCAACAGTTGAAAAATAGATTTCGCTCACATTCTAACCTTAGATAGGCCTTAACCTAAATAGCATCATGGTGTAGTTCGTTTAGAAAAATACCGCTTAGTTTCCGAGAAAAACGAAAAAATGCATTTTTCGGAATTTCGGCCCTGTGACGGGAGGGAAAAATCGACAACTTCAGAGGTTCGCGTCGGCAAAGGAAAGTAATTCAGACACATAAAAGCACCAGAATCTTATTAAATGTCATCTTAACTTCCATTAGGAGCATTTTTAGCTATCTCAGAGTCCTTTTTCAAGACAAAAAAAAAATTTTTAACCCATACATTTTACGATGCTAAAAGTAGAGAAAGTTTAAAAAAATATTTTGGCATGTGCTATATAAAATAATTGGCTCAAGTTTTTTCCAGTTAAAGTTAAGATATTATATTATCATATTCCACTGAAATTCGTTTGGGTAAATAATTTATCGCGGAAATAAAAAGCTTGGAATTCTTTGAAAATTCAGCAAATGGTCTGTCGGCAAAGATCAGTCGATTTCAATAGTACGACACAAACAACACAATAAACCCGTGATTATTCTTTTTTCGAGCAGTAATCTAAAGTCAAACTACTCTAGAAGGCCTAAGTTATTATTTAGAAGGTAAAAAAATAACTTTATGAGGCTCCTATTCTAGTACGCTGTCGCTCAGCAATTCGCGAGAAGTAGACTATAGTGTAAACAAACTTGAAATAACAAAGAGCTTACAGTATTCTCCCGTATTTTCGGCTAATTTCAGAATATTCTGCCTTATTCGGTGAATATTGCTAATAGATAGGCGAAGGATAAGAAGTTGTTCTATTTTTCCTGCTCCTAGCATGATAAAATGGGAAACGACTTGAATGTAGATGTAAACATGCAATCTACAAAGCCGCGCGCTGGTAAAAACACAATAACGTCAAAGTAAAACTGACAGTGACAGTGACATCTGTTTCTAGTTATGCATATTGTTTTCCTCTACTGAATAAAAAAGAAATGCGTGTTGGCGTTGTTGCTTAAGGTGATTGTAGATATATTATGGAAGTTAGTTGCTCTTTTAAATCTTTGGTTGGAGGAAGCTGCGGGTTCGATCCAAAAGACAGGAAACGAGATGCTACGATAATCCCTCTATTGGCATGTAAAAAGGAGATTTCTGACCACAAGACTGCCTTTGTGTTCTCTGGTCCCGAAAATGAAGTTGATTTGATCTTGAGTCGCGCAGCCATATTTATTTGTCCAGATAATGTCGATACGTGGACGATATGTCCATTCCATCGTTCAAAATTAGGGTTGGGATGGACAAGAGGTTGCAATACAAGGTGCAGAATACTTGTAGAAATCTCGAGTTGTCGAGGAGATAAGTCATCTGTCACTTGTAAGTATCTCTTCTTAGAAAACCCTTGGAAACGGAATGAGTTTATCACTGATCTAAGATAATTCATTTTTGTACGCAAGTGTGTTTTTGAAATCTTGGTTTTGCTATTTAAAAAAAATGCTCATTTGCTTATCAGATTGAATAATCAGAATAAATTAGTTAATTAAGAAGGCCAATTGCGGCGGATTGGTACAAAGCGTGCAAGGGGGGGGGGGGGGGGGGGGTGGGAGAGGAAGGGGAAAACTCTAAAAATAAATAAAAGAAGTACTGCGTATATTTTACACGGTTTTGTTGTTTGGAAATCTATTCATACATGAATACTAGAATCGTTTCCCTCATCTTTTAGCCTTCCAATAACGCCGCAGTTCAAACTAGTTACTCGCGAGTCATTTTTTAAATCACAATTTTAGTAAAATGCAAAAATCGCAATCACAGAACTATTGGGCTTCAAAAAGAGATGAAAACTAGAGAAAAAACTATATTTTCACCAGCTACAATTTGCATTCAGAAAATATTCCGGTTACCCGAGTTTTCAGTTGGTGATAATTTGTTTTAAAGTTATTAGAATTGGTCCATTTTTGTATCAAGCTACCTTAATAAAATAAAAATAAGAAAGGCGTTCATTGTCTTTATATTTTCTTGTTTTTATTTTAATAATTTTATATAGGACGAAAAGGAGGAAGTAACGTTTAATCCAAAGTTCTCCACGCCCATGAGTCTGTATCAGCCAAGCGATGCTTCTTACTTATCTGTCACTGCAGAAGAACCGGAGACTGATGCTTCCCCAAAAGAAAAACTGAATGCCTTCCTTTGTTCACGGGACAAAGCCCGTTAGCCCTATCCGTCATTCCCTTTCTTTACCTTATGAGCAAACATCAGAGCGCACAAAGCGTTTTCATATCCGGAAAGCACAACAGGTTGTAGATGCATGCCTGAGGGAGATTGCTCCTGACGATGCTGACATGTTATTTGCCTCATTGAAAACAACAAATTCTAATGAACGCAGTGTTAATGACACCCTTATGGAGGCCTTATCTGAATGCTACAACAACAGCAGTTCTTGGAGCACTCGCAGACAGATCTTATCCATCATGGCGGACAAAGTGAGTTTTCGAGAGCTTTGCAGGTGGATACCTGGTTTGACGAGATATCGCTTCAATATTGCAAGACACCACCTTTTACTCCACGGCAGAGGGGCAGTTTTACCTTCCACTAAGAACACGAGAATGTACGTGAAACCAGAAAAACTTGAGCACTTCATTTCCTTCATTACCAGCTCACACATTGTACAAGATTTGCCATTTGGCGAGAAAACCCTAAAGCTATCGTCACAAACAGAAATCATAATCCCAAATGTCATAAGATCTTTGATACCTGAGCAAGTTATTTGTCAGTACCAAAGCTATTGTCAAGAAACAGGCTTCGAACAAATGAGTCGTAGTTCGTTATGCAGAGTTCTCAGTGTGTGTTCAGCTTCAGTGCGCAAATCTCTACAGGGCCTAGACAACTTTTCAGCACTCGGAGCAAAAGCCTTTGATGATCTTGAGGAGATAGTTGAAAAGCTTGGAGACACTTACGGGAATGGGCTTACTTGAGCAAAGGAAACAAAGCAGAAGCTCAAACTAGCAAAGCGTTACCTCAAAGGCGATTATAAGGTAAGATGGACTTCCACTTTCAGTCATAATGTAACAGAATCGGCTCTATTGAAAGCGGGCACTGCATTGAAGACGCGAGCTCCCAACCAACGAGAGCGTAAAGGCCTATTTACACGGCAAGATTGTCGTGTGCGACTTAACGTATACGGCAAAATTTAGGTACCATTTACACGCGCACAACTTATCGCACGCGGCACTAAAAAAACGCGAGCAATTCACTCTGTATGCCTTATGAGAGACTGGGGCAAGCAACAAACAAATTGGCGGACAACAGTTCCAGTCCCAATCACGGTCGAACACGTCATTTTGACGTCATTTTCCTACGATTGTCGTAGGATTTTAAGCCAAAGTTTAAAATTCTACGACAAGTCTTGAAGCCGCGTACGTCTGTCGTAGGACCATTTACACGACACGATTTTAAGCTCATTTTGCCGTATACGTCAAGTCTCGCGCGGCAAGTCGTGCCGTGTAAATAGGCCTTAAGGAAATTCAAATATTGTTATAATCCTTTGTTTTAGGTTCACATTTCCAAAAGCTCAAATGTTGCAGATCACTGCAGAACGCACGCCATAAGTTATCCAAGTGAAGATGACCACATGGCTGACTGTGACCATGAGCATGACATGAAATGCGATAGGTGTAATCTATTTCCAGTAAATCTGAAAGAAATAAAATGCGTTGCAGAAAGCACAAGATGCTCCTCGGAAGAAAAGGATGAAATGGAGTTCTTGATTTCCCAATCCGCGCAGAACATCGACGCCTGGAAGTCCCATCTTTTACGATCAATCAATCAAGATCAAGCAAGGCAGGAAATTATTCAAGATCTAAACAAGGAGGCAGTGCATTTAGTTTCCGATTGGGCAATGAAATTTTTGCCTAGAAAGTTTCGGGAAAGCCAACAAGACTGGTTTGGTAAACGTGGGATCCCCGCTGGCACATAGCTGTTGCCATGACCAAAACAGATGAAGGTGAAATGAAAATGTTGACTTTTGTACATATATTTGAAAGCTGTATCCAAGACAGCCCCGCTGTTCTAGCTATTTTTGACGACGTTCTACAGCAGCTAAAGAGCATCACTCCTGACATTACCTCTCTGTACCTTAGACAAGATAATGCCGGATGCTATCATTCTGCGTCAACTATGCTTGGCATTTATCAGGTTGCATCACAAAACGACTTTAATCTTGTGCGCACTGATTTCTCAGACCCGCAGGGTGGCAAAGGTGCGTGCGATAGAAAGGCTGCAACTATCAAGAATCACATGAAGAAGTATTTGAACTCAGGACATGATATAGATACTGCTCAGCAGATGAAGTGTGCTATGGAGTCCTTTGGAGGAATCCCTGGGGTAAGAGTATCACTGTGTGGCGCTCAAGCTTCTCCGGATATATCAGAGAAATGGGAAGGCGTGAGCTTTATTAACAACATCGCTTACAGCAAGACAGGAATCACAGTTTGGAGAGCTTACAAAGTTGGAGCTGGTAAATTTATACCTTGGAGTAACTTTAGTCTTCCAGCCGAATTGCCAAAGCTGAACAAGATTCCAGATGATGAAGTATCAAAGGTTACCTTTGTTTCCATCAAAGCAAGAAAAATGGCAAAAAAATCTTTGAAAGCCGATGGCGATGGCGATGGCGATGGCGATGGCGATGGCGATGGCGATGGCGATGGCGATGGCGATGGCGATGGCGATGGCGATGGCGATGGCGATGGCGATGGCGATGGCGATGGCGATGGCGATGGCGATGGCGATGGCGATGGCGATGGCGATGGCGATGGCGATGGCGATGGCGATGGCGATGGCGATGGCGATGGCGATGGCGATGGCGATGGCGATGGCGATGGCGATGGCGATGGCGATGGCGATGGCGATGGCGATGGCGATGGCGATGGCGATGGCGATGGCGATGGCGATGGCGATGGCGATGGCGATGGCGATGGCGATGGCGATGGCGATGGCGATGGCGATGGCGATGGCGATGGCGATGGCGATGGCGATGGCGATGGCGATGGCGATGGCGATGGCGATGGCGATGGCGATGGCGATGGCGATGGGAATATCGCCTGAAAACATGGTGGGCAAATCCTACGTTTTGGCACGTTACTGGAAGAAGTTGAATACTACAACAGTTACCTCTGCTGATTTCTCAGATCTTACGACATCCGCCTTCTCTTCTAAGTCAACAAGCGACCAGATAACCAATTTGTTTTCAGAATATGGCACACATTATGTTTCCGGGTATGACATGGGTGACATGATTTATCAGGGATTCGTCTACGACAAAGATAAAGCAGAGGTCATTCTGAGACATTTTAATTTCGATGATCCTATTAGTAACTTTGGTCCTGTGGGTTTTTCTTTTCGAGTGTTTACGCAGAAAAAAAATCAAGGAAACACTGGATATTGTCGAGAAGCTGGAAGAATTTTGTCTGCAAGTGGCGATTCAGCATTAGACAGCCTCCGACCCAATTTAAAGGACGACGTCTACTTGGTAGATGAAAGTATCTTTATGTTTGCTGCAACACCAAATGGCTTTAAAAAAATGAACAATCTTAAGAACGTTCTTCCTTTGAAGATTTTCGTCAAGCCGATCGTCAACACACTCTAACAGCCAGGTTCCTCTTCAAAGTCAAAGTGGGATGATGTTTTTGCCGCTACCATTTTCCAGAAATTTGGACAAGCAAGCTCCCCAAACTTTCCTGAAATAGCTGAAGCTCGTGTTCAAGATGTTTATGACAGTTTTAATCCTGATCTTGTCACCTCTACTGCCACCAACTACGTCACCATAACCCGTATGACCTTCAGGTTGGACGATTTCTTCGTTTTAGATCCAGAATACGTCACCCATTTGTTCATATTTGCAGATGTTTTGGAAATCAGCCAAACTGCCAAGTTGAAACTTCCCGCATCGAAGACAATTTATCTTGTGTGCAGAGAGTTCGTATCGCTTTCCTCTGGTAATAATGTTCCCAAGATCATTGTTGGATCCCATGGGAAATCCGATCCTGTGCTCAAAATCATTGCAAAAGAATTTCGTGAAATCTTGAAGGTGAGCCAAGCCAATAAGGGTACACACCACACTTACGCCAATAAACTCGTCTACAAAACTGTGAGTGACCCAAGTATGCAAGACCTGTACACAGTGAAGACAGATAACAGCAAAAAGCTTTTGTACCCAAACAGACAGACGGTGCCTGAATTGTACGAAACTAAAGAAAAGTCAATTGAAGGAAACTGGCTTCGAGGAAGTTTAGTAAACAGCTTGGAGTTAACTAGCTGTGGCAAGTGTTCAAACCATTCTCACTGTACATAAAGGTAAAGAGTCCCTCAACAAAGCAAGAAAAACTCTGGAGTGGATTACAGAGACCCTCATCAAAAGTGCCGATAATTCGACTAATTTATCAGCTGATCTGGAGATGATACTCGGCCGTGCATTGTTGATAAGCAAGACACAGTTAACAGAATACGCCAAATCAAGGGTCATCGTTCCCAGACTGACCTTCCCAGAGTATAAAGAGCTGTTCGAAAAACTGTTAACCTCTGTTTCTAAATACGAGACGAAATTTCGAGAAGTAACCAGAGAAATAAATCGGCGCAGGCAATTGGAAACTGTAACAAAATCCCTAAAAGAGCTAAACAAAAACGTTAAGAGCATTGGTTCATTCTTGGTCGAACAGACTGGAGTTAATGCAAAGTATCAAGATGACATTGCTGACACCCAACAACAATTGCACGATTTGGAGAAAGATCGCATAGATCGAGAACAACGAAAAGCAGACGCTATAATGAAAGAGATCATCAAAATACAAGGCGAAATGAAAACTGCTGCTAAAGACCTCAGAAAAGCATTGGATAAATATCAAAACGAACAAATGGTATCAGCAGTGTTCACTGTTGTTCAAGTTGTCGGGTCCTTGTTCACTGGAGGGGTTGGCTTGACACACATTGCCGGTGACATTCAACTGAGGTATTGCCAGAGTTGCAGAAAAGGTGAACAATGCTATGACGATTATTGAGCAAGTGAACAAGCTGTACGATCTTGGTATTAACACGAGGAATGATATCGGCACAATTAACAGAGTTCTGGAAAACATGCCGAATATACAGATTGATGTAGACACTTTCCCTACCGAACTGGAATGGGAGGACTTCGACACGGACGTTGGCTCGTACTTGAGTACGGAGAGCTTTCTCCCTGAAGCTGTGGCTGGAGAGGCTCTTGAATATCAACGTGCTTCAAAACGGTTATCGTCAAGAGGTAGAAAATATATCAGTATCGTTGCAAACATCGCCAACATCAAGTACAAACAGATCCAAATCGAAATGGAGAGATTTGGCCAAAAGACAGAGCGATCGCCTTCGAGAACTCAAAACCAAATTGAATCAAAATGACCTCTCTGACAATGCTGCGAAAACTACCGATCTCTTCGAACTTGGTAATATCATCAAAATGAAAGAGAACCAAGTTCGTTCACAGCTTGTTCAAACGTTTGCAGTCATGGACGCTGCATTGCAATACCACTACCTTCAAAAGGCCACTTTGATAGAACGATTCGACACCATGGCCATTCAGCGGGCAGCTACTAACCAGGTACAATCATCCATTTCAGCGTTAGAAAACTTTCCATCCCTTCCTAAAGATCTCAAGAAACCCATTGAATACAATATTTCTAATGTTCCTGTCAAAGATTTGCTATCCAAGGATGGATTCAAAGTTTCCATTCCACTCAGTTCTCTTCCGTTCCACGAGTACGTACGTGTTCGCGTTCTAAGAATGGAAGTGCGTGCAGACTATATTTCAAAGTCAGCAGATAACACCGCCTACATTCAATCCACGGCGTCTGGGGAATCATTCCAAGACAGAGACCTCGATCGTAATCCAAGAAGCTATTCGACCTTTCCAACGGAATATCGCACTGTGTATGATATAAAAACTGGAGAGACCATTGGAAATCCATCGCAAGAATTTTCAGATAAATTCATAAGAATCACGCCATTTGATGACTGGGTGTTTCGTATACCAAAGGTTTCTACCAATAAAAATATCCGGTTCACCACGGCTCTTACTACTCTTAGAATTACGTTTTATGTCAGAGTCATATTTCATCCTCCTCCATTAAGCTCAGATGATCAACCTGTCCACGGAAAGCTGTCAGATGATGTTCGGGGTAGTAAGGAGGAACTGCTTGGTAAAATGGATGGTCGGTCATTAGTTCGTGAATGGGACGCCATAATGGCAGTAAACGCCAAACGTGTAAATGAGCTTTGGCAAAAGCAATATGATGATCAAACCAACGCTGGATTTGTCCGACGTATCGTAACAGAAAGAACATTTTCCTATGAATCAGGACATTTCAAATCTGAAACCCGACTCATCTTAGACTTTGGCCCACCAAAGATCCAGTTTATTCCAAACAATCAAAACAAAGCAACATTGAATATCAAAATAAAGAGTGCGATTATTGAGTTTTGGGACTCCGCACCTGGTTATAGTAGTATCCAGTGTCCCATGATACAGAGGTTCATGGTTTGATGTACTTAAGCAAAATACGTGGGTCTTTGACAGAAGACTGTAGAGTGGTTCTTGATTTAAGTGACGGAGTTTTCGAGGTTCTAAACCTGGATTTTACAAACGATCATATTAAAACGACCTCCGTAAACGAAATTAATATCTTCTTTAACAAGAAGCTGAAATCAAAAGATTTTGAAGTGGCAAGAATTACCTATGAGGATCAACTAACACCAGCAAGTCTTGTGCCTAAAAACTTCTACCTGGCTACAGGAGGTTTTGGAACAATAGAAAACCCTAGCCTCGGAACGCTGTTTATCTTTTTTAGAACATGTTCATCTGAATCAACTCTTAACCAAAATACCAAAAAGGACTTTAACGACCCACTGTCAATCGACCAGCAAATTATCCCCACAGGTTTTGAAGCTGCCTTGTTCATCAGTAATAGAGTCATCTTCGACGATATTATCAAGAAAGACATTAAAGACCATTTCCATTTCGACGTACGTACCAAAGTTTTTCCAGGAAAATCAAGAAGTGAATCTCAGAAGTCAGTATATGTCGTGGGCGAGAGCGGGGCAAGTTATACAATATCCCAAATATACATACGTTTCGACAGAAGCCTTAAATCGGCCTATGTTGACTTCAGAATTCCCGGACACACCCTCAAAGCTCAATCCATCAACAAGGGTCGAAAGATTCAAGTGCATTGGGTTAACAGCAACTTCGACGTTAGTATTCCGTATCTTAAAACACAAGGGATTGGAGGACGCAGCTCTCCTCCCACCAAAAAGGTCGTATGGGACACAGCAACCTTTTCTACGTCATACTTAAAGAGCGGATGCCCGTAACAGTCGAGAATCTCAAGTCAGATGAATAAATTCGAATTTTTTTTTATTTCACCAAATGATCCCATTTAGTGTTCCTATCATGGGAAAAATACTATATATAGACGACAATGGATGTCACACAATATTATCATATGGTATACTAATAATTGCTTCAGTTCTATATATAGACGACAATGGATGTCACACAATATTATCATATGGTATACTAATAATTGCTTCAGTTCTAATTATTTGAGTGCATACAGAATTAAAACCTCTATAAAAGACAGATACGATCAATTTTAGAAGAGTGCTAATGTTAAATCCACAAAAAATAGTTACCATTCAACTATTGTACATGTCGGCTTATTTGTTTACATCTGTACTAGTTTGACATGAAATTCGTCTAATCGGCTTTTAATATTACTCCAGTTTCCGACTCACTTTAAAAAGCGGAAATGCCGTATATGCATTTCAAAATACATTCTTTGTATTTTAGATCATGAACCAATAAAATTCAAGTCGAGGGAACCTTTTGAATGTAATTTCTTCGATGTACTATAGACGCGTTAAGCGTAACGCTTCGGTTGGCGTGACCCTTTAGCCGGATACACTTCACTTCAAACTTTGGTTTGTCAACACCAAACCACTTCGAGTCCAAGCATGAAACTTCTGTGAGATGACAAACAATAACCAGGCTTTGGCTGACTGTAATTTTTGTCTCGAAGTTTTAGGTACCAGGAAAGGTTTTTGGCCGTTAAACTTAGCCAATTTTCGCATGTTTTTCAAGACCACGAAAATGGGGTTCACAAAAAAAACTATAAAAAAATAAATAGCCAACTTAAAAACAAACTTCTAATGCAAAATCAAACTTTAAGAGTGTCTTAATATGTGAGAGAAATATTAGATTAATCGGTTTTATATTTAGCCGTCAGCAGTACCACAAAGTAAGCTTATAAATCAGTCAGTTCGGGTGTGAAAATCGGCTAATTTACCGCCAAACCAAAATTTCGTAAAGATCGCCAGAAAAAAAATTCGCATCAACTTTTTAGTATTTTTCCCATGATAGGAACACTAAATGGGATCATTTGGTGAAATAAAAAAAAATTCGAATTTATTCATCTGACTTGAGATTCTCGACTAGTACGGGCATCCGCTCTTAAGTATTTCACTCCAAGGATTGACAGTGACCTAACGATATCCTACACAGAGGAAGGATCTGCCTCAGTAAGCAGTCAGGAAACTCCTTGGTACCTGCGTTTTTTCACCAGCTGGGATTACGGTTTTTCTAAAGACGTGATCACTTCTAAAGTAAATGTCTACATGAATGGCCTAAGCTTCAACTTTCGAAGTATATCGGTGTTTGCCATTACTCAAGTCGTTTTCCCCAACAGAAATGCCTTCCATTTTACCGAGGTTTATATTCCAGGCGACATGGTTATCCTTGGCAATATAAGGACAAATTAATTTACCACTAATTTAGGCTATGGCTAGAGGAAATCCCTAGAAGAAAAAAATTCTGGTGATTGATTGTCAGAATGCCAATGCTCAGAGTGTCAATGATTATGTATGCATGCATGTCAATAAACTATCGTAAACTATTGTGCAGTTCTGATTAGGTGTGATAGGGTCTTGCTGTTTACTCATGAAGGGTTGGTGGGCTAAAGAAAGGATCCGGATATTGTGTATTTTTTCGTCCTGCAAATGTATAATACATACATACATAGTTTATTCAAATCGCAAATGAAATATTTACAACTAGTAAAACTAAGAGCAAATAAGAGCAAAAGCGATACAAATGAAACAACAAAGCTAAATAATAGGCGACTTGAAAGGAAGTTATGAGGTTATCCCTGTGTAAAAACTCCCCCAAAAAATGGCAAAACAAGACAAAAAATACATTAAAAAGAAACAATCCCTAAGCAGCGTAATTAGCGAAAATCCATTATAAATGGAATATAAATATATAAATATATACTGATAGATGTATACTGGAATGAATGTGAGTATCTAAATGTCTTTGACGAAGTATTTAGTAAACACTATCACCTAGTGAGACTTCAATTTCTGCAATGATCTAAACCCATCGGCTTCAACAATTTCTTTAGGTAGGTTGTTCCACATGCTAACAACTCGAAAAATTTGTAGCAGTTAACTTTAGCTGCTTTAACATAAAGCTTATAGGAATGATTAGCTCTAGTAGACCTAACTTTTGTAAATTCAAAAAAATCATCAAAATTTAGAATACCTAAACCGAAAACTATTTTATAACATTCAACTATAATCAGGTAGTCTCTGCGGGTCAAGAGAGTAGGGCACTTCTACGAGTACCTTCTTGATGTTTAGTAATTTCAGAAAGATACTTGACTGCAGCTACTATTATATCTGATCGTGTATTACTACCTTCAGAACAGAAACATGCATGGAAAAGAATAGCAGTGGTTGCCATCTCCATCCAAAAAAGAATAACTAAAAACTTATTTCCCCTCTAAATATTGTATTTTCCTGTACAGTATCTAAGAGTTCCTTGTTTGGGGAGTACAACTTCCGAAATTCTTATTTGGACGTTTTGTAACCTTGGTTATCATGCAAGGTGTTTTGTTGTTCGGATTTTCGCTGACGGTGTTTGTCTTTTTTGGTGGACACTGGACGTTCTTGTCCATCGCCAATGGTTACGACTTGGAGTATCGTCATGATACAGTCGACGCTACACTTTGGGTTTTTCCTGAATGCTTTGAGTGAAAGGAATATTCCATAGAAATAACGAACTGCAAGAAAATAATTAAGGGTCAACGTTATATCAGTTAGATCAGGCATTTCTTTTTATTCTTTAGTTTGAGTAGCATGCTTATTATCATACATTTTCAACTGATATTCACAAGCAAAGAAATGATCGTTTTCGAGAAAAAGACACGTCTTTGGAATTGGGGCAAATATTATACTGAGTAATTCGGTCATCACTAACGCCCTAGATCATCGAACGTCATTCTTGACATACAATTATTGGTCAATAATGCACTATAAATATTTATTTCTCTGAATCCTTACCTGCAACCATGACAAGAACGAAAACATTTACAAACACCAGCATCAAAGACAAACCGAAGGTGTCATCTTCCACGCTAACCAATGATGACAGACTCTCTTCTGGGATTTTCAACAACAGTGCCATCGACTGGTTAGCCATTGTCGCAAGCAGAGACCCGAGATGAAGCCAGTGTTCAAACAGGTATGGAACTGGTTTAGAATTGGCAAAGAAGACGGCATATATACCAGAAAAACATGCTGCTACTCCAAGGAAGAAGCGACCATTTTGACCAGAATAAATTAACACCGACGTCAAAAGAACCTTTCGGACCAGTTCGATAACTTCCCAAAACCAGCAGTCTTCGCTGTAGTTTTCGTAGATAAACCTCATACCTAACGAAATCTCGTTTCGATTCTTCTTGAAGTACTTTTTGATTGAACTCCACTTTGGTTTCCTGGTGCCTGCGAGGTTAATATTAGTTTTCTTCTGCCCAACTTCAACGTCATCTTCGTTCCTACAGTACTTCCACAGCATGATAACAGTGACAAGTGGAAACACGACTGGGATGACCAGAGCAAAGTAGGCCAAGATAACGTACTTGTTGTAGACTGATGTGTAGCACTGGACAGAGTAATCTGATCGTAGGTACCAGTTACATGTTTGTTGGTTGTCACAGACCTCAGCACACCCAAATGGAAGAACTTGGAACACCTTCTCACATGTTGCTGGGTAGGTAACAAACAGGAAAAGAAACACAGCACGATAACAGTTGGCTTTACAGGTGAAAAGATTTTTCTTCATTTCTTCCTGGTTGACTTTCTTCATTTTGAGGAAGACTTTCCTCGCATACAGGTACCCCAAGGCTATTAATATGACCAGTACGTCTAGAGATACATACGTCACAAGACCAACGTACGGTGTAATCTTGATGGAGTGAGACAGACATTCGATTGGAACGAGTTTGAAGATGTTCAGCTGCACTATATCAGCAAACTTCATCAACTTCGTTAATGCTGCAGGCCACTGGATGTACGAGTAAGCTCGTAGTGTACCACTTGTAACTTGGTAAAAACCAATGACTATCTTAAGACTGCTGAAGATTGTATCTGTCGCAGAGCGTTCACTTCTTGCTTTTTTGTCTTTAACGATCACAAAGGTAATGATTGCCAGAATGATGAAGACCGCAGTGATTTGAAACACGATCACTAACAAAGATGGACACTTGTTACAGCCAGAATACGTTTGATAGAAACCTTTAGAGCAGAGAGCACAAAGAATTCCCTCGTAACCATAGGAACAGTTAGCGTCAAATCCTCCCTGTGAATACGAAATCAGAAATCAGTACACGCAAGAAATATTTACTGAACTGAAAGAAGAAAACTAAAGCAATTGCAGTATCAAGATGCACTATCAAGATACTTTCGGTCACCTCAAAATTCTAGAACGTGGTACACGAAACAGTGAGTTTACAATCGACAATCGAAGAGTGCACGTCCCACTCGGCCTTGATATCAAGAACAAGGTACGATGGGATTTTTTTTTCACTTGCCTTGCATGAACTTGGAAAAGGACAGACATAAGCAGATGGCAGAGTTCCATTGAATGCTCTCCAATCTAAGTCATGGTCTTTATTTTCTGTTTGTAGTTTTTCAGCAAATGTCAGATAGTTTTCCTTCTCGGACTCTTGACTCCATATCCAATAAAACCCCGGATGTAGGTTAATCGTCTCATTGGTGCATTGATAGCCAAGCGAGCATTCTTTACAAGCACCAAAGCGATCCAAACGATAAAAGTTGTCCAAACAGAGACACGCTCTGAATCCAGCTAACCTTTTGAGGTTTGTACCTTTGTTCAAAAGAAGGTTCATATGAAAGATTGAACTTATGACAAAGAATGTGCAAGTAAACAAGGTACTTCAACACTAGTACTAGTTTGACCAGTGGTGCTTCTAACATTAGGTGTTTGCCTCTAACATAAATCTCTTTTTAAAGCAAATCAAAATTTACGATGATTTTAAGAGACAACACGAAACTTAAAATTGACATTTGTACAAGACATGTTTCTGCAGAATCAAGATTTCATTCCATCAACTTTAATTTGACTCTTTAATTTAAATCTCTGGCTTAGTTTTTCAGAAATATATTGTGCGGTTGTTTCGGTCGGATCTCAGACCTTTTAAAGTGTAAAGAACGTTATGTTGCACGCGCATTTTAAATCCAGTTCTTTTACTGCAAGTGAAATTAAAATCACCATGAATCCCGGTTGTAACTTTCACATTCCATTCCCTCATTTGCATCTTCTTCAACTGTGAGTAATTTCGAACTTTACTAGAAATCTTTAATTTTCAGCAATGGACATAGTTATTCCCCAGTGCAGGCGTTGCTCTTACCTATAGGACATGCGGAGCAAGAAGATTCAACTCTTCCAGGAGCATTGTCAAAACTAACAAAGGTCCCCGCGGGACATTGTTTGCACCCAAGACCATGGACGATTTCGCCAACATGTGCAATATTGTCTTGATAAAAACCACCTTTGAATTAATAACAAAAATCAACAATAATCAGACCCGGCAAGGGTTTTCAGACATATTGGTATCAGGGCATTTATCAAGCCCAGTATTCCGTATCTCTGACGATATTTAGTAAATAAACCCCTCCTGGCGGCTGGGATATCGGCTGATAATGTCCGAGGATGAGAAATGGTCCGAAAAAAGAACATTTGGCCGAGAAGCGAAGCCAGAGGGTGTTTTGTTTATTTTATAACCCAACGACTTCACTGAAATGAATTCAGCAAACTGCATCAACTCGTCATCTCCTGACCAGAGTTTTCAAAAAATAATTCTCTCTCGTCTCCAAGCTGGATATAAAAACAATTATTTTGGTAAATGAAAGCTGTTTGACATTGAATTATTGTATTGTTTGACATTAGTTGTCGAATTCTTTGTTGTTTTTCAGTAGATTTTTTGTGTTTCCTGGCGTAGTTTTCTCAACCAGTCTTTGTATCTTACTCTCACTTGTTTGTAAAAACCGAGTTTCTTTGTTTTCCGTGTTTTTTCTTTTCTTTTTTCACGTTTTTACCTTCTGCTGGACGAATATCACTTCGGACGGGGGATATCGCCTGATACCCGTCCTGCACGTGACCCATTTGAACCAATGACAGCGCGCGAAAATTCATCGTTGGGTTATAATTAGTATAGGAAATCGCACGATCTCGAGTACAATTTGGAAATTAATAGGTACGAGTAATGTTTTGAAAGTTCTTGTAATAGACCTCATCGGCTTGGGTGTAATGTTGTCCCATTTCAGACCACGTGTCATTCCCCAGAGTATAATTTCATTGTTTAACGGTTGCGCATGAGAAGATACATGAATATGGATACAACTCAAACAAAGAATCTTATTCTCAAGAGAATGACACGTGGTCTGAAATGGGACAACATTACCCCAACCCCGAGCCTTTAGGCGATTGCAATTAAAGAACTTTCAAAACATTACGAGTGCCTATTAATTCCAAATTGTAGGAGAAGGTCGTGTGATTTTTTATTTATAGTTCACTCAACAAAATTTTATAAAAAATGCGAAGCGAAGGCATTCATCCATCTTCATTGCCTTTGCTATAACCGACCCTTCTCCAAGAAAGCTAAGTCAAGAACAGCATAGAAAGTGTTAACGTTGCTGTATTTTATGTATGATTTGAACTACAAAATACTAGAAAATAATTTTACATCTCAAGTAAAAAGCCATTTTAATGCATGTTTACAACTATTGAATGACAGTACTGACAGCTAAACAGCGAATCAAGAAGCGACTTTTCTTTGAAAACGTACTGTGTGAAAACTAAGCGAAAGTTGAGAGTTTACAGTTCGCTAAAATAAGTTTTTTTCCTCTTAATAACTGCAAAAACACAATTTCAAAAATACTTTCTTTGAAAACAAGTTAGCTGGACAACATCAAAAGGGATAAAAGCAACAAATATGTCGTTCAAGTTAAAAGTTTTGAAGTACAGCTTGCCGTGAACGACTCGCCAGTGATCAGACCATGTGCTTTGGATATTATTCCCTCCTGTAGCTTGAAGAATTTCGCTGCTATTTTCTTTGAATGGTGAATTATCTGAAGATTTTATTATTTCAAGACTGGATTGACAACTTAGGATCAATTAACTCGTGATAAATAGCTGAATTCGTCTTTCTACAACTACTCGACAGTTTGCCGGTAAGAGTTGATCTTAACTATTTTAAAACCAAAAACGAGCCTCTACTCGCTGTGTTTTTTCGCTAAACGGAAAGAAATTTGCTTTAAAACTATTGTTAGCTGTTTTCTACATATTGTACAATTGTAGATGTGGTGTTGAATTTATTTTTCGAGAAAACCACAGAAGACAACAGGTAATAAAACGAGAACATTCAAAGCTCCAACTCAAATTGTTTGGCGAAAACTAGAAAGAAAAAAAGACTTTCTACTACAAAACATGATTTATTACGTCTTGAATTTGTCTAGTTATCATAATTTGAGGCCTTCCTATGTGTGTATTGAACAGTTTTCTGAAATTTCTCCATTTTAATCTATAAAACACTGATTTTTTGCGAAATTTCACTGGGGAAATTTGCCGCTTTTGGCCGGTTTCCATAGCGACCTAATTGGTACTCCCACGGAGTACCAATTAACGCTCTAATTGTACTCCTCTAGACCAATCAGAATCGAGTAATTTTGTCGAGTGTACTATAATTGGTATAACCCAACGATGAATTTTCGCGCGCTGTCATTGGTTCAAATTGGTCACGTGCAGGACGGGTATCAGGCGATATCCCCCGTCCGAAGTGATATTCGTCCAGCAGAAGGAAAAACGTGAAAAAAGAAAAGAAAAAAACACGGAAAACAAAGAAACTCGGTTTTTACAAACAAGTAAGAGTAAAATACAAAGACTGGTTAAGAAAACTACGCCAGCAAACACGAAAAAATCAACAAAATATGCTGTAAATGTCTTCAATGGTAAGCATCCATGTTGTTTCGCGAATGAAGTTTTTGGTTTGTTGTCGAAATTGTTTTTATAAACTACTAAAAACCAACAAAGAATTCGACAACAAATGTCACACAATAGAATATCTTGTTGTCGGGATTTAGTGTGTGGTCCACCAGCATGTCTGACTTAGGAGACCTTACACAATTGACTTTGACTTAACACGAAAACGAAGAATATTGATATCATGCATAGAGAGAAAATATCGGGAATATTGGTCGGCACCTCCCTCTATGAATCATTTTATTTTCTGAAAGGACTTTGAGCCATTTGAGATATAAAAAAAACTGATCATAAATGAGGGGCGTATCCATTTATAAACTCAGTCGAAACTCAACTCAACTTTTTTACAAAGAGTCATTAAAGTTCTTAGACGCACAATCGATAAACTTCTGGTCAAAACTTAAGCAGCGGTATAGTAGTAGTACGCGTGGTATGTTATGGGATGATCTATAGCACATTCCCATCAGTTTTTTCAAACCCCTGGGCTAATCTAAGTCAGGGAAACTCGAGTTTTGCTGAGGGAGAAAACCCGGAGAACCCTTTAACAACCCTTGAATCAAAGCAGAAACCCACAACTTCTATTGCAGTAGAATCCAGGAATCAAAGCCAAGATTACAGAGGTGAGAGGTGAGAGACCAGTGTCAGTACACAACCCTTGATTCCCATATGCCGCGAATGCTTACCTGCAGGACATTTCTTACAGCCATACTCGTTCACCACACTAAGTTTATATTCTCCTTGAGGACAAGGACTGCAGATGGCAAACCAGTCATTGGGCTGTTCACACAGGTATCCCGTGCTACGAAGAAAGTCTGACGCAGGTGGAAATACCATAATGTCCACAAACTTTTCGCTTGGTGCACTTTGAAAATGAGAACAAAACATTTGCTCACGATGAGAAAACAATAGACCTCATCGGCTTGGGTGTAATGTTGTCCCATTTCAGACCACATGTCATTCCCCAGAGTATCATTTCATTGTTTAACGGTTGCGCATGAGAAGATACATGAATATGGATACAACTCAAACAAAGAATCTTATTCTCAAGAGAATGACACGTGGTCTGAAATGGGACAACATTACACCCAAGCCGATGAGGTCTATTAAAACTGTTAACTGATTTTACATTTAAATTGCCCGTTTTCCTTGTCTTGGACTTTCAAATTTTATCGATACCCTGAAATACCAACAAATTTTGTTCATCTGGGAAGGTTATACTTGGGAAGTCGTAAACTCCGGATCCATTTGACTTAGAACTGTCCATAGAACTGGTTCTCTAGAGATGGCCCTTATTGAAGGAACTTACAAAAAAAAGGTGCTGCCTTACTGATTATAATAAGATTCATGCATAGGATTGTTGTGGTGCTCCACGCGCTGAGATCGAAGCGAGGTTCCTCAGGGCGATGAAGAAAAAAAAAAAGCACTTGGCTTCGTTGTAAAGGAAAAGTGATAATATAAATAAAATATTTCAAATTCAAATATTTCCAGTACTTACAAAGAAATTGTCATTTTAGGCGAAATAAAGGTCTTTCCAATGTCAAGGGTGTGAAGGTTTGTTCCGATGAGGTAGCTAATTATCAATTATAATAAAAAATCAACATCAAATACGCATTTGTTTGACTATTGGTTGACAAGTGAGGGGAGGGGAGGTGAGGCGAGGTGAGGTGAGGTGAGGCGAGGTGAGGTGAGGTGAGGTGAGGTGAGGTGAGGTGAGGTGAGGTGAGGTGAGGTGGGGTGGGGTGGGGTGAGGTGAGGTGAGGTGAGGTGAGGTGAGGTGAGGTGAGGTGAGGTGAGGTGAGGTGAGGTGAGGTGAGGTGAGGTGAGGTGCGGTGAGGTGAGGTGAGGTGAGGTGCGGTGAGGTGATGATAATGGTAAAATAAGATAAGTTGAAGGAAAAAGACAAAAACTTACACCACAAGTAGATTTGATTTGTCTATCAATGCTCCACTTTCAATGACTTTCAAGGGATTGTTCGAGAGACTTCTACAATTACAAAAAAAAAAACATATTATAAGTTTCTCGGAATATATCAGAAAATGCTGTTGTTTTCTGGTCTGGTATACGTAGCTCTAATGGCTTTGTACTTACAAATGGAATAAGTTGATACCATAGAACGTTAGTCTGGTTATTTTAGTCAATTGATTCCCATCTAAAAACCTGAAAATTAAATATAGGAACAAAATGTCACTTCGCTATTTTATGCTCTGATGTGCTTCCTCACGGAACAGAGCATGGTTATTAAAACCTCGAATATAATTTGAGAAGATAATGTAATTATAATGAGACTGACTAAAATTAATGTTAACCAGTTTTAATCTAAAAAATGAACATGCCGCTGATACATACAAATCTTTCAAATAAAATTGATTCTGAAACGCCATGTCTTCAATTTCATAAAGGTTTGTTCTTGAAGCAGATCTAGTCAGAAATTAAAAAAAAAATGATAAATGGAGTCAAATAGATAATAGTCACTAGTTGTAACCTAATGGTCAGTGATCTTTGGCCAATGATGTCAAATGATGAATTGAGTCAAATAGACAACAGTCAGTAGTAACCTAATGGTCAGTGATCTATGGCCAATGATGTCAAATGATGAATGGAGTCAAATAGACAACAGTCAGTAGTAACCCAATGGACAGTGATCAATGGGCAATGGTGTCAAATGATGAATGGAGTCAAATAGACAACAGTCATGCAGTAGTAGCCCAATGGACAGTGATCAATGGGCAATGGTGTCAAATGATGAATGGAGTCAAATAGACAACAGTCAGTAGTAGCCCAATGGTCAGTGATCAATGGGCAATGGTGTCAAATGATGAATGGAGTCAAATAGACAACAGTCATGCAGTAGTAGCCCAATGGACAGTGATCAATGGGCAATGGTGTCAAATGATGAATGGAGTCAAATAGACAACAGTCAGTAGTAGCCCAATGGTCAGTGATCAATGGGCAATGGTGTCAAATGACGAATGGAGTCAAATAGACAACAGTCAGTAGTAGCCCAATGGTCAGTGATCAATGGGCAATGGTGTCAAATGATGAATGGAGTCAAATAGACAACAGTCAGTAGTAGCCCAATGGACAGTGATCAATGGGCAATGGTGTCAAATGATGAATATTCCATGTTCTTACAGTGTTCTTAATTCTTGATACTTGAAATCGTGTTTGTCGATCCTGTTTATCCGGTTGCCTCCTAGATCACTAAGGAAGTGTTCAATATTATGGAGGGGGTCAGCCATTTTTTCCAGGAATAATTAGGGTGGTTATCAGAAAATATGAAAACTACTCAAATAAAAGTCTGATGATTTTTTGGGGGATCACTAAAAATATGTTATGTTTGAGTTAAAGATAACCATAAAAAAATATTGCAATCTGTATAATCCCTATAGAACCTTATATCCAAGCTCACTAATCAAATGGAAGCAGAGAAGTTTAGAACACGCTCACTACCAACCCTGAATCGCAATGCCCTAAAAACTAACCTAATTAGTTATGAAAATGTGCACATTGATCAGGGGATGTTTGTTTAATTAATAGCCTAATTTTTAAGTCAGCATCCCATTCGAAAAACCTCGTCAGAGATGATATATACAAAATGCATTGTCAGGGCGGAGTTTCTTGGTTTTCTTTGCATGATTGAGCTAAGTTACTTACAGCAACATGAGCTTAGTCAGGCGATGAAAAATTGAAGTAATATTCCCGATCAGATTTTGGCCTAGAAATCTTCACCAGGACAGGAAAAAATTTATTGGATAGAAATAGGAATAAAGAAGTTTAGCAAATTCAATTAATTAGTCACTCAGCGTGGGCCAGATCGTCAGTCAGTCATTCGGTCATTTGGTCGGTCGGTCAGTCAGCGAGGCAGTCGGTCGATCGGTCGGTCGGTCGGTCGGCCAGTCTGCCAGGCAGCCCGCCAGCCAGCCCACCAGCCAGCCGGTCAGCCAGCCATTGATTGTTAATATTATGCTCTTACAATTGGGACAAAGAGGATTGGGCCACACCATTAAATGAACCGGGAGAAATATGCCTTATTTGGTTATAACGAAGATCTCTGTTGAAATATAAATTATGGATATAACATAATAAGACTGAGCAAAACAGTATACAAAAGCACTACTCTGCACTCCACTTCTTTCTCCTTGTGACATCATTTGCATGCACCAATAACGATTTCGGATTCAAAAAACAAATACTATTTTTTCTTATTTCTTAGTTAAAATACCATTGATGTGATAGACTTACAAAGCAATAACATCTTTTGTTGCAAAGTGTTCGGGAAGATGTGATATCCTGTTCTGAGCGAGATTTCTGTAAGAATATGAAAATACATAAGTCTAATGATTTCATTTTCAGTGTTCCTAGCATTTTTTTGTTTTTTTTGTTCTTTCTCTCGGATCTGAGTAGCCTTAGCTTTGAAACCACTGAAAAAGGAGCAGTGATGAAGATAAAGTAAAGGGCTTGCGGTCGACTTCGTTTGACAGTGCTTTTCATAATTCTGCGTAAAACACTTACATATATATTATCTTGAAAAAGTAACGAAACGAGTCATCTTCGACGTGAGAAATGCGATTATTTTGAAGATCTCTGTATCACGATAAGAAGGGATACGAAAAAAGAAAAGAATAAGAAAAGTTTAAAAATTCATTATCAAATTCATTACTAATTCATTAGGGTGAGAACCAATGAAATCGAAATACTGGAGTCACATGAGAACACTGTAAACCCCGTACAGCTCAGCTAATTAGTATTCTGTATCGGATTTACTGAATACTAATCAGGTCAATTAGTATTCTATAAATCCGTTATAGAATACTAATTAGCCTAATTAGTATTCTGTAAATCCGATATACACCCTATGCACTGGGAACTGGGAACGAGCACCATGAATCATCAATGATTTCAAAATATATTTTGATCATGAGAAAGAGCATGTCTAAATTAGTAATTTGGTAGAGTTCTGTTGTTATATATTAAATCACTGCAGAGTTATAAGCATTTGAAATGTGCCAAAAACATGAAAACGAGGCTGGTCAGGCCTTGGTTGTTGTTTCCATACCAATCTTTCTAATTTCAAACAGCTGTAGCTTTTTATCATTTAATGTTAGTAAGCTGACATTTTTGAAGATTACTAAAATCGATATTCTCTTTCCATGACCACGCCTTTTTGCATAGGGTATATAGAATACTAATTAGCCTGTAGGTCTAGCTTAAGGAGGATGGTTTCCCAGAGCCTTTTCAAAAGCCAGTCCCACCGACTAGATCAAAAAACCCTGCAACCTTGCTTTGTTAACCTAAACACAATATTCAATGTGGGATGCCTATACCAACCATTGCGTGACATCAGAAAACATTGTACGCATGCTCCTTGGAAATCTAACACTGCTTTTCTTAAATGACACTGATTTTAAAATCTATTCTTCAGAAATCAGTATTTTCATCGAGAAAGAATATGATAAGAAAGATACAATATTCGTGACAATGTTGTATGGGATATACAATCACTCGCCTCCAGCTCGTGATTGTATATCCCATACAACATTGCTACTTATATTGTATCTATTACTTAATCTTCTCAAACGTAATGCATTGTAGTGGTGTTTAACGAAAAAATAAAGCCCTATAACACCTAAGGAACCCCTTTCAGCACGTCGTAGCTCTTTGGAGGAGAAACAACAGGTTCAAATTCTGAGGAGAATGAAATTCTTTTGTTTTCGCCGCGTTCGCCCTCGTCAAAATTCAAATAAAGATCTGTACTCTCCAGTCGAGATCTTTATTTGATCCGTATCCTATTGTGAAATGCTTATCATATGATTCAATACTATAATTGTGGTTAATATCACTCACAATATGTAAACAAACTCTAGTCCTTTTGTAGCATCTTTGGTGATATTCGTTATGTGATTATTCTGTAGATCCAAGTTCCTACATGGAAAAAGTAAAATTTATAAATAAATAGGAATGAGCTGAAAATATTGGGAAGAATTTAAATTATATCTGATTACAACTCATATAAAAATGACCAGATCAGACCACATACCAAAATCGAGACGCCAGGCAAACAATAAAGCCAAGATCAAGTACCCTACCAACCTACTAACCATTCTAAACCACAACACACCATTCTACATTACATCACACTATACTATACTACATCATATCACATTATAATAACATATAAGACCACACACATTACATCATGTCACATAACTTCACAGCACATTTCACTACATCACACCGAACCACAACACACCACTCCACACCACTCCACTCCACTCCACTCCACTCCACTCCACTCCACTCCACTCCACTCCACTCCACTCCACTCCACTCCACTCCACTCCACTCCACTCCACTCCACTCCACTCCACTCCACTCCACTCCACTCCACTCCACTCCACTCCACTCCACTCCACTCCACTCCACTCCACTCCACTCCACTCCACTCCACTCCACTCCACTCCACTCCACTCCACTCCACTCCACTCCACTCCACTCCACTCCACTCCACTCCACTCCACTCCACTCCACTCCACTCCACTCCACTCCACTCCACTCCACTCCACTCCACTCCACTCCACTCCACTCCACTCCACTCCACTCCACTCCACTCCACTCCACTCCACTCCACTCCACTCCACTCCACTCCACTCCACTCCACTCCACTCCACTCCACTCCACTCCACTCCACTCCACTCCACTCCACTCCACTCCACTCCACTCCACTCCACTCCACTCCACTCCACCACTATATTTCTAAATTGTTTTTTCTATTGAACAATTATTCCTGGGTTTCTAACTTATAGGATGGTACCTACAGGAGCAAGCTCTCGTGATATTTCCGAATAAGAGATGAGAACGACGGCTTATCCAATTTTCTATAGATAAAAGGAATATTGAAGTTAACGATACATAAACATACATTATGGTCGAATAGGATCGAAACATGGAATGTCAAGAAAAACAGCATGGTACAACAAGTAAAAGGATAGGAAAACTTAGGGCCCGGCAGCATGAACATGTGGGAAAATATGGGACCACATAGAAAAGTACGATATGACTTTCTTTGCACCATCACGCGATGGCAGATGACGGGAGGCACAACCATTTTTTCCCCTGGGAAACTGAATTCTTTCTCTTGTAAACCGAATTAGACCAAATTCGATTGTTCCTGCCTCCTGTCATGGCTACCGTCACGTAATGGTGCCAAGCCTCTATAGCAAGGGAAAGTTAAAATTATGCGACAACGTTTACTGCAGGAAAACAAGGAGCCACAAGGATCGACCACTTACTGGGGACTATGAGGGATCCAGACAAACAGTGAAAGGTGAATCAAGTTAACGTTCTTACAGTATATCTCCCAATATTGCATACTTCAAAGCTTCAAGATTCAAATCACTCAAACTGGCAATCTTATTTTCTCTTAAATCACTGAAACAGATTGTACATAAACTCAATTTAGTGACAACCAAGTAATTTTATCTGGGTTTTTAAGGTGGATAAAATTGAGAGATTTTAAAAGCTTACAGCTTTCGTAGTCTTTTTTGCTGCTTAAACATGTTCGAATCAATTCTCTTGATATTTGCTTTTCTGAGCACCCTGCGACATTGAAGAGAGATCGACAGTGTTTTACAAAAACTAGCACTGATGTAAATACAGACAGAGACACAACGGCAAAGAAAGCTGTTGTTCAGTAGTGGTGACTGACATCGGGTAAGAGAGAGAGAGAGAGAGAGGATTGAATGATAGAGTGAAAGGTTTGAAGCCAGGATCGAATGATGATTGTTGAGTGTGATGGTATTGGTGAGAGTAGTCTTCAGTAAGACTGTTGTTGGTTTGAACCCATGTATGATGAATGTCTCATCTCAATGAGATGGATCGCCCGGGTAAAATAGTCTTCAAATGACTATGACGTTGGTGGTGGTAGTTGTTGGCTTTCCCCATTTTCAGTGGCTCTCTTACTTGAGCTTTTCACCCGGTTGGGTTCCCGGTCACTTTCAGTTCCAAGAAACTAGAGAAACTGTGAAGACAAACAAATACTTACAGATTTTGTAGCAGTTGCAGATGCTTAAATGAATCCTCTTTCAAGTGTGTCATGTTAATGCCATACGTCACCCTGTTAGATAATACAAGTATGATTACTAATAGGCTTTGATTTGTTAGAACAGGGTTGGTCAGAGCCATAATAAGAGGCCGAAACCACTATCCGAGGGTTTAAGGGAGCCTAAGGAAGAGGTTAGTCGGTCCCTAGACCGTAGTTTATTAACCTCCTGCAAGCATAACAAACCGGCCTGGTATTTAGACAGTTTTTTGATATCTTAAAGGGGCAATATGCTCTTCTAAACCATTACTGTAAAAGACCGACATATTACTCACACATTGATGGTATAATGTGGGAATGTTTTGAGAACATCTACACTAGCTGGTGGGGTACAGCCTACTGCATATACATGTTTGTTGGTTGTAATTGTACAATAGCAGTTTCTTGGACCTGAAGGTACACATTGAAAAACAAAAAAAAACACTGAAATGTTTGTCATCCAATTGACCAATTCAGTCAATTTAGAAATGTTTTTCATACAGCTGTCATTTTTTAGCCAATGAAATAGTTAAGGACTCTGTGATGTCGTATTTGTAAAATTTGTCACAAAATTCGGTCCCCTTATTGAATTTGACAGGGGGAAAAACGATGAAATGGGAAATGTTGGTCGCATGTTTGTGGTAAACAATTTCGAAGCCAATTTTCTATGGTGTGTACTCTTATCCAAAATAGAATGGCTTCAGGAAATGAGCGAAACTCGAGTGGAAGCACTCGATGCGCTCGTTAACTTGGTCCTTCCACAGGAGTACAGAAAAGTGACTTTGATTTACAAAATATATGACAAATTTACCTGAAGGCTCGTGTGTATACTAAAAAAATACAAGCACTTATATGGGACACTCCATGATATGCCACTAGTTCAAAACCATTGTATAACTATCACTGATATAAAGCTATTTCAATAAAGGTTGGTGAAGGTTTTGTTACATGTTGCATGTTGCATACCAAGTTCGAAATGCACTATGGGTGATGTGAGTTCAATGACAGAAAGGTCAAAACGATATAGAATTTTCAAAAAAACTTTGTCTGTAAGTTTTTCCATCATATTTCACTCTTCTGTGCTGACATTATTTACGTATGAATACAATACGTTTCAAGTTTGCATGGTAAACAACATGTAACATGCAACAAGCAACATGCAGCATGGAACAAAATCTTCACCAACCTTTTTTGAAATAGCTGTATTTCACTCACGGCATTCCTTTTCATTAAAATCATAGTTAATATGATCTATTAACTATGTTAAAATTTATCATCTCGTTTATCAACTTACATTGTGGTGTGACACAGGTAATAAAGAATACTAGTTCACTTGGACAAGCATGTCTTTTAATTTGAAGCCCTCTACACTGAGACAACGACGTCTCTTTTCCTGTGCATTCTCCACCAGCGATCAACCTTGCCCAGGAGCCTTCAAGTCTATTCAACGGTACTGGAGGAAGGTTGAACCCCATATTGCTATATCCTAGGGTACGGCACGTGACAGAAGCTATGTCGGTGTATTGGCGATTGGCACCCCAATATGCACATACAGACGCCCAGGTACCATTAAAATATAACTCCACTACACCAGCTTTAGAGCTATGGTTTCCCTGTGGACTGGTCAGACGAATCTGGAGAACTGAAATTTGAAAACAGACATATAATAATAACAATAATAATAATAATAATAATAATAATAATAATAATAATAATAATAACAATAAAATATTTTAAAGGAATTAATAAAGTTATTATTATTATTTTTATGATAATAATAATAACAATAATAGTAATAATAATATCTGGTTTATTAATTCCTCCTGCAGTATGAACTGAATTACAGGAAGTTGCGCAATATACACATTATTATAATCATAATATTGGAAATTACTTAATTAAATATTAAATATTATTTTTATGGGAAAATATTATGATGTGGGTAAAGAAGTACTGATATTTCACATATGTGAGATTTGGTATATAGCTACATTGAATTTTTTTAGTAACCGTAGGTATATTTAGTACTATAAGTAAAACTTTATTTTACGTACACTTGCAATTTGGTTGGTATCCAGACCAAACTCCTGTAGCCAGACATTTTCTCTCAGAAGATCCTACCAAGTGATTTGCACCCTGACATTCAAATTTACAAACGCTGTTGAGATAGTTGTTGGAAGTGCAGCTTTTTATTGTACCATTGATGGGAGCTGTGAGTGGTAAGCATCTTGGAGCTGTAAGTTAAAGTTAAGCAGATATTAATAGTTGTTACAGACTCTCTAAACTTTGAAAAAAAATAATACACAGTAATTTAATGGATAAAACATCCAGCATGCGCATACATTGCTTTTACTGTTCTGCAGGTTGGCAGCCCTACTATCATCAGGGGCGTAGCCAGGATTTTGCCTTGGGGGATAGGGGAAAACCCCGTTTCAGAACATCAACCAAAAAACGGCCAATAGGATGCCCCCGTGTTCCCGTCCCCACACCTACGCCCCTGCTCATCATCTATATGACGGAGGAAGAAGTTAACCACCACCCAGTTGGCTCAGCATCGGACTTTTGACTTCTACATTCTATTTGGAATACTCTGTAGATCGGGGAGCCACTGCTAAATCCCATTTATTTATTATTATTAATTCATTTCTGCGATAGGTCGTGGGTTCAATTCCCCGGCCGGACTAACACCCAAGGTCTTTAAATAACTGAGGAGAATATGCTGACCTAATTGCAATAACATCTACAAAAGGTCTCGGATGACAACATAAAATGGCAGTCCCGTCTCTCCACATTACCTCACCCTGCATCGGAGGGTAAATGAACCATTGAAGATGTAAGGAAACCCTGGAAGATGGAAGCAGGAATGCAGAAAGGAACTTACCTTCTTTTTCATAGAAAACTATGTCATCTACGGCGATTTGTCCTGATGCCGTCACATATGGCTTTGATGCTTCGAGGATAACCTAAAATAAATAAAAAACATCACAGGAGGCACAAGCTACCCCTAACTCGTTAGGCGCCTAAGCGCACATAACCTTCGGGCCGCATTTACGTAAACACTTATATGAAAGCTAATACGCCAATAGCATGAACAGATCACGCGACCCTTACCCCTTCAATCGAGCATTGTGCCAACAGTAAAAAAAGTACTATGAAAAAGGTGAAAAGAAACTGGCTCAGTCCTCAGTCGCCCTGTCGGTCCAGAGGTTGTTTCAGAGTTCGGCCTATAAGTTACCCGTGCCCGACTTTATTTGATCAACCCAGAGGTTGTTTCAGGTTATAGACAAAATATGAATACAGGTCTTCATGTATTTCACAAATTGTGTGCTAACCTTATCGTTGCTTGCATTGACAGGAACTGTAATCCATTGCCAATGGTATCCGCTCTGATAACTCGAAGGGAATTTTCCAATAGTCTTTTCTCCAGTCTTAACTATTAATCTAAAGCTACCCTGCAGAACACATGAAAAGGACAAAAATCCAGTCCCCGTGAAGTTGGGGAAAATTAACTGTACTGCGAAGGGAAGTGAGTTAGGCTCGCTGTAGGGAGCTGCAATGTGTTGACCTGAAATTGAATAAAAAAAAAAATATTTCAAAACATTTTTGGAAAGCTTTTGTAATGCAAATTTAATGAAAGTGAATTTCTGATTTTGATGATAGCGATATTTGAGAAGCAACTCTTGTTGACACCGATGGCACTGACCGAAGTTGCATGTGGGATATTTTTGAACTGAAAAAGGGGATTT
This sequence comes from Anthopleura xanthogrammica, assembly GCA_964019055.1. NCBI lineage: Eukaryota > Metazoa > Cnidaria > Anthozoa > Actiniaria > Actiniidae > Anthopleura > Anthopleura xanthogrammica. The sequence continues at coordinate 1,958,133 of OZ025211.1, forward strand.
TATGCACTGGGGCTAGGAAATAAGTCATTGGGAATGGTAATTAGAATCAAAAACATGGGATTTCTCCAAGTTAAGGTTCATCTGTTGGATTGGGATTTAGGTTACTACTAATGGAAAATGAAATCACCAACACAGGTGTTCCTCAAGGTTCATTACTGGGACTGTTAGTAGTTAGGTCACTGGGAATAGAAAATAGAATCACCAACAATAACTGAATTGAAATAAAATAAAGTGAATCCTATTTTTGAGCCCAGAAAAAAGTTTTTAAAGTCATGTTATTCTTATTTTTAAGGAACGAGGATGATATATACTTACTTATTCCTTTGTTTAGGACCCATGTCTTTGTAGCATTTTCTGGGTGTTGCCATCCACACAACCCATCCTCAAATGAGCAAGACAACGTCGACACTCCTTCAAAATACGAAATATTTCACCATTCAATTATTCACTCATGTAGAATTAGTACTGAAAGTATTGTAACAGGGGCTAGGTGAAGTTTAAGGATAAAATGTACCGTTATATAATTCCCTTCCTAGTGCAGGAGTCCGCCCCAGACCGCATCTCACCACTTGGACCAAAAACTAAAAACTTCGCGATTTAGAGGACATATTTCAAAAACACTTTAATGGGTTGCCAAGATGGGTTGAAATGTTCTGAGTTCGTCGCAAATGGGAAGATAAGTTGGGTTAGCAGCGGCAGTTTTAGCTTCTAAAAGACACTTTAATTTACCGCGATGGCACGAACCGAAAGAGAAGCAGAACGTTCCTGAGGCTGTGATTGGTGTTATATTCTTACCTTGAATGAGAAACAAAAAGATCAAGAATTTTTGCTGCAGCATCTGCATGCTTTTAAACTTGTCTAGAAAAAAATATAGAATGTCATCAAAATAACGGATGAGTAATGAGGGAATGTTCTATGTCAATGAACTGCAAGTCGGAGCGCCGACTTTACATACCAAATCGTTTTCAAGCCGTATTGTTTTATATATAGCAGCTAACATGCAATTCAAAACAGCCACACCTTCCCCGACCCCTTCTCTCCGCCGTCACAGGAAAAAAACTACTGCTAAAGTCCGACAGAATTTGATAGAATCGTTGACTCACCATTTATATATAAAAAAAAGGCTTCCATACACAACAGCTTCATCCACGGCAAATAAAAATTAGAATTTTTCCCCAAATAAGTTGCCACCTAAATAATAGAAATATAACAGATGGTGTTGGCTAATAGCCGTAATTTTTGGAAATTAGATTCGAAGCAATTATAATTTCCTAATTCAAAGGCGCCGCACGTGAGGATCTAATACAAACAAACATATAGTACAATGATAATATATAGGAACAATTTTAGCAACTGCACTGAAATTAATTTGAAATTTTCCATAAACCTTTCAGTATCCATTACTTTATAGTGGTTTTGGCAAGAGCAGCAAATTAGGCGGTACTGCATTAGAGTACGTACACAGTATGGCATGGTTTAATATTAATCGACTTTAAAGATATATTGGTGAAATTGTCGTAGAACTCATCCAATCCATTCCTTGTATTTGTTATAAACGTTAGCTCAATGTCTTGATGATTTTGCTGTGAAAACAGAACCCATAGTTCGTGGTATGAGTAAGGTTACATTGCAACCGTGTTAAGAATGACTACTTTTCAATCAGATGTGCGTGGGTTTGTTATTTCTTATGTGTATAACATCGGGAGAAATTACATTGTATTTTCTCAGCAGTAAGAAAAACAAAACAAAACAAAAGATTAAAGAACAAACCAAGCCACCGACTGACCAACCAACGACCAATTAACTAAACAAGCAAGCAAACAAATACAATGAAACGAAAGTGAAAAGCAAAACTAGACGGACAAGAAAATGGTAAGTTGATAAATGGAAAATTTCCACGCCATTTAAAAATTCTTCCTAAATCACCTTACGACTAGTGTCCCGTAGTCACCTTTACGTTCATAAGGTAATGAGTACCTTATGCTCCTGAACAAATAGATTTTAACTATGGGGAGTATCGACAACATAAATTGAAGATTAAAAAGACACTAGCTTAGGCGTAATGTTTACGCATTTCACACTACCTGTCATTCCTTAGAGTATCATTCCTTTGTTTAAAGAGATTCCGTACCGTGACATGCATAAAAAATAGATTTTTATAACTCGAAAAAAAGAAGTGATTCTAACTCTTACCCTAACTAAATTCATATACAGCTATTTCAACAAAAGGTTGAAGGGGCGAATGTTGAATGGCGATCGGCAAGACCCAAAGGAACTGTGGACAAAAATATTTTCTTTTCTTATTCATTCCTAAACAATGCTTGCGCCATTCAGCGAAGACCTTAGATGGAGAGTAGCATGGCTCGTTCATCTTGTGAATTTTTAATTGAATAGATCTCTTATTACTTGGTTATTTTACCTCACCAATCGCAAATCACTGATTGCCAATCGCCGTTCGCCCCTTCAACCTTTTTGAAAAAAACTGTATGTTGAGCGCGCTCATGTAGAAACGTTTTGTGCTATGCTAACATAAACACATAGTACAAGCTGTTTACAAAGTACAAACTTTTTTTCTTAGTTCTCGAGAAATAATGAAATTTTGTCAACCAAGAAGAAAAACTGGAACTCGATATTGCCCAATAATAATAATAATAAAAAATTCCCTTAATACCTTAATACTTATTTTATTTTTAAAATACATTTCCTCCTACCTAATAATATAATTCCTTTTAAACAGTCATGTTTATCTTAAAATGCTAGCAGGTTTTGGTATTTTTTAGTACTGAATTACTCACTGACCCTAAGGACCAGTTCAAACATCGATCTTCTCATGAGCCGAACGCATTGAAAACAATGGATAATAAGGCGGTCTTCTTTGATGTCATTAAGTTCGGCTCATGAGAAGTTCGACGTTTGAACTGGGCCTTACTCGTTAAGTAATATGTTATCGCAACGTCTTATTGAATTAAATTTAGTAGAAATTTAAAAGTCTAGCAGAAAAATATAGTTATTTACTAGAAGTATAAATGGATTAGTATTGTTATATACGAGTTAGTTGGTTATACACGAGACTAGTGGCCCTACCCAAAATATGCCCGAAAATCCGGGTATTGCGGAGGATTTTTTCCTTCGCTTGTACCCTGCGTGACAAAAGCTTTGACAGGAGCGAGAGATCCTCTGGAATGCAGGGTACTTTACCCGAGGTAAAAAGCATCCTTGGAGATGCCTCTTGGGGTTTCAATGATACAAAAACTTTAAGAATTTATAGTTATTCGCAACTGTAAAAGCAACAGTGACCAGTGACCCGACCCTCAGAAGATTCGCTAAACGTAATATTGAGCCCACTTTCGATATTCTGGTTGAGTGATCACGCACAAACCGGCAATTCGAGGCGAGGCTCCGGGGAAACAAAAGAATATATCAAAACTACTCCGTTTAGTATTTTCCTGGGGCCTCGTGCGTGATCCCTTAACCAGAATATTGAAAGTGGCTATTAACCCATCGTTATCTTTTAGATAACCAGAATCTTTAGACAATTTATGGACGAATACTACATAATAATTTGCAACTCCTTCGCCAAATGCTGAAGATTGCACTGACGTTCGCCAATACAAAGTTAAAAAAGGTGTATAGGATTATGGGGGCGAATTTGGGATGCGATCAAAAAGCGTTGCTCCGCGCCGCCATCTTGCGTCCCCAAATAGGCCGTTTCCATTCAAATTGTCATATACCACCATTATTTCTTTGCACTCTGCCAGTTAATTAGTACCAATTTAATCCAATTTTCACCAACTCTCACAAGAAAAGAAAATTAAGAAAGAATCGCGAAACATTCTGGCAGTTGTTGTAAAATGATGCCATCAAAAAAACCCTCACAATCCAACGTCAGAAAAACAAACTGAGCTACGGACGAATATGAACCCTGATCTACTTTTCGAGCATAACCCAAAGACACGATTGTATAGTGTTTTAAAAAAGCATGCAAGGATACATGGTAAAATAATTCCAATTTGTCCTAAAGATGTTGGCAAGTGCTGCCGTATTTGGATTAATCATTGTAATCATTATTTCATTTACAGTTAATGACATTTAGAATGGTGAAGATGAAGTCTTCCTCAAGTGAATCCTTGGTTGGGCTGTAGTTGATATTTCTACAACAGAAAAGAAAACTAGAATATTACCATTCAATTCTATATAACTATTCAGATAATGAAAAATGAATCTTTGTCACTTGGCAGCCCGTACCCTCCCTTTCAAGTGCTTCAGGAGGAGTTTACACGGGCGCAGAGAATGAAGGTTTTTCTACTCGCGGAAATTAATAAACAGGACACCACGTGGAAAAAGGTCCATCAGCTCGTTCTACCAAAAACATCACGAATCCTACTACTTTATAGGTTCGTTATCTTGGTACCTTCTTGTGAACAAAAATCTAAATGTGCAATGTCACGATGAAGAGGGGTGTAGCGCAAATACTTTTAAAGGATTTTAGGGACTGCTGGGAAATGTTGTTGCAAGTCGACGCATCATGTTTGTATTGCTCCTTGTACCTTTTGCTGTCCTCACCCCACTCCACTTTCTACCACAAACAGATTCGCACCCCCCCCCCCCCCCCCAGAAAATAATGCACTTTCATTATTGGTACAGTCTCTTCTCGATTCCAAATAAAGGCCTGGCCCCTTTGTTTTATTTAAGTTCTATACCACCGTTTTAGCTTTGCCACGCATTTCGTAATAACTATCAACTACCGTTCAAATAATAGTCGCTCCTACTTCTATGTTAACCAACCGTTACTAAGGTAACCACTAATATTTCCGACTTCGGACCTAAGAAAATAAGAAACATTTTGTCTTTTAAAAGCTCTGGGATGAATAATGCAAGGCATGAACCTATATTGGGCTTTGCGCGGAACACTGAGAACGATTAGGACGTGCACTGAATCATGGGGTTGTTTTAGTGACGCCATATTTTTTCGTTTTACAGGTTTTAGTTTTTGAATCGAGTCACATTTTGAAGTCCCTCAAACAGCCCCATGATTCAGAACGAGTCCTACTCATTACCATTGTTCCACACAACCTCGGAAAGGCCAATACACTCAAGGTAATATAGCTACTAACCTTGATTGAACCGCTGGTTACTTCATTGTAACATGTTCCGCATACACGAACGGGTTTCTTACTGGATGCTATTGTGGCTGTCTTGCATGTACACTCGTTGCAGAATATCAAACTGAAACATCAACACAAAGACATAGGATGTATACTCAACAACTAAATAGTAAATAGTAACTCTTCTTTAGTACCACCAGTATCATCACGAACTCCATGACCATAACAACCAGCATCATTATTACCATTGCCATCATCATCACAACCATCATCATCACAACCATCATCATCACAACCATCATCATCACAACCATCATCATCACAACCATCATCATCACAACCATCATCATCACAACCATCATCATCACCCTATTAGCATCATCATCATCATCAATTCCGGCATCCCCATCATCATCATCACCATCACCACCATCATTACCGTTCACCATCATCTCCACCACCATCACCACAACCACCACCTCCATCCCCACCATCACCGTCATCATCATCACCACCATCATCATTACCACCACAATCATCATCATCATCATCATCATCATCATCATCATCATCATCATCATCATCATCAGCGTCACCATTATCATAACAATCACCATCCCTATCCCCGTCACCATCATCACCACCATCAACCGTCATCACCGTCAATACCATCGTGACGACTACGAACATGACCACTATCATCATCATTCATCACCATATCACGAGTACCACATCTATCATCACTATTACTATCACCACACAGCATGTTATAATCATCATTTCTGTTATAGGCTCATGACCACTATCATCATCATTCATCACCATATCACGAGTATCACGTCTATCATCACTATTACTATCATCACACAGCATGTTATAATCATCATTTCTGCTTTAGGCTCAGATCATCAGAAACTTACCCGCAATTACGACAATGGTGCTAAAAAAGACAGAAAAGTATTTATTAAAATATTTTCAATGTAATTTCTAGATATCTTGACTAAAAATACGTTTCAGAAGTTGTTTCAGTCTCACCTTTCTTACGGTAATGGAGAAAGCTTTGTCGCAGCTGTTACAATTAGCAACATCATCGTCAACCTCCCATCTACGTGTAGTCATTTGGTTGTTCATGATCTAAAAGCAGGAATACGAAACACATGTTTAACTGTCTTAACAAAATAAAATAACTAAATTGGGATTAAGCAGTGACATTTCTACAGAGTAGCTATTTGTCCAATTCATTCAAATTGGAATTCGCCTGCGCCTCGTGCGATTCTTACGCTTCTTTCGTGCTTAAGCAACCTCCCGCGTGCATCCAGAACTGCATATACACACGCTAAGCATTGACCATTCCCTTAGTTGATAGCACATGATGGGCAGTGTTTGCCTGTCATTGTAGAGTATATAGTGATATTTCTTGAGATTCATTAATTAATATTACCTGTAGATTTTGATTTTCTTGGGTAAGTTCCACCATGGCTGCCTGAGAGTCTTCGAACTTTTTCCTTGCCACAGTCAGTTCCTTTTTAACCTTCTCCACATCTTCTTCACTTGCAATACATCTGCAAGAATTAAAATGAAGTCAAAATTATAAAATTTTTAAATTCTTAACTTACGATTGTGCCCAGAATTAAAAATATTTTTTTATTGATAAAGAAAAATGATTTTTTTTTGAAATTGAAAAAAATAACCCGACAAACATTAAGTTCAAACGTTGATAAAAAGACTTTGAGGCATCTTATAATTCCAGGAGCAGATCCAGGATATTGGCTAGGGTTCATGACTGTCTCCAAGCAATAACATTTTAGTAAAAACAAAAAATCCAGAAAATCATTTTGTATTGGACATTGTCTGAGAGGATTCGAAGTTGTGATTTAGGGGATTCGAAAAAGAAACTTACCTTTCTAAGAGCTTCCTTCTTTCATCAAGATTGCTTTGAATGGTGGCTTCTAGGACTGAAGATGAAAAGCACACTTAGTAACAATCTAACACAAAACAAACTCAACTCATATGTGAGGTTCAGTCGAGAATCGAACACGCGATGCTCTCGAACTACACAGCGGTGAGACAGCACCGTAGCAGCGCATGTCATGCCATCCATGCCAGTATTGCTAAGAGTTAGGTCCAGCTGAATTGATCTTCAGAACAAACTCAAGGGCAGCCAATAAAAATTGAGGATTCAACATCGTATATTGATTATTTCGCATGATTCTGCCAAATGAACCAAGGAAATACGGGTTCTTCCTTCTGTAAATTGATTGTAAACGCTAGTGCTCATGGCGGAATTTTATTTCAATCATCAAGAGAAGTCAAAATTATAGACTAGAAAAATGCTCGGAAAATGCTAACAAAAAATAGCTGGCCAATAATTCCTTTTTGAGAAACTCATCTGGATAGGAAGATTCTCTTGGGAGCTAGGTAGGTTAGGTTTTTCTTGGAGAAACTTAAAAACTTACCAGCATTATCACCTGTCAGAGCTTCATTTTTCTTTTCTTCTTCAAGCAATTTTTCTTGTTTTTGTCGTGCCTTGTTTTCACTTGCTTCAGCCTCTGCTCTCGCAGCTGTTAAGTTTTCAGTTAGCGAGGCCAACTGAATGTTCAAAAGAGCCTCCTTCTGCTCGCCCTTCTCCTGGATCTCTTTCTTCTCTTCATTCTCATTTACCTGTCGAGTAAATAAAAACCATTTCTTTTGTCAGTAAACCTTGGGTTAGTATAAGGATAAAAACTGAGGCTTCCATCTTCAGTTGCTGAAGGTTAGGCTTATTTATTAAGAAAAAAGTTTTTCTGAGGGAGGGGTGCGCACCCCCTGTACCCCTCCACTGGATCCGCCCCTGTGTACTATGGGGAAAAAACGTACCAGTTTTGTTTGCAGGGCTGTTTTTTCTTCGTTTAGCACCATTTGCACTCGTTTAGCAACTTCCTTCGTTTCTTCGTGCTCTTCTCGAGACTTGAAAAAAGTATTGCAGTGTCAGAACATGAAGAGTAGTAACAACAGGAAAAAGCTAAAGGCAACCGTAACCGTGGCAACAATAACAACAACAGCAGAGGCAGCAACAAGGAGAAACAGACACCGACGCAGCAAAACCAAAGACAATAGAAGTAACAATAACCAATTTCAACAAGTTATGACACCTGCAATAACAATAGCAAAAGCAAGAATCACAGCAGCAGCAGCAGCAGCAACAGCAAAATTAGCGACAACATCAGCAACAACAGCAACAACAACAATAACAGCAACAACAGCAACAGTAACAACAACACCAGCAACAACAATATGAACAACGATACTAGCAACAACATCAACAACAACAACAACAGCAGCATCAATGACACCAGCAACAACAGCAGCGACAAGGAACAGAAAATAAGAACAGTAGCAGCAGCAACAACAACAACAACAAGAACAGAAGCAACAAGAATAATAGCAAGAATCAATACCTTGTCCAGATCCTGTTGAGCACCTGTTAATCTATTTTCTAAATCAAGCTTCTGTGAAATAAGTAGCTGCTGTTTCTCGTTAGCTTCCTCGGATTCCTACAAAAAAGAAAGACAAACCAGCCACGATCAATTCAAGGTACAACAAGCAAACCCACCTAGTTGGTCTCTTTTTACCTTTTCTTTCTGCTTTCGTTCGTCCTCCAAGGCCTTTCTTAGATCAGTCACTTGAATCTCTAAACTTTCCCTTTAGAAGAGAAACAAGATAATATTTAGGACGTTTTTCATGTTTCTGCGACTAAACTGCAGCTGTCTAGGTTTTTGGCTGCCGTCAACGGGCCAAGTAGGGGTGAGAGCGCTTGAATGTAAACTAAAAATAGTTGACCCATAATTTCTGTCGGGGAACGCGATCAGCTGGAATTTGATGGACACTGATACACGAAAAAATACTCTAAATTCCTGCGGACGCCACAGGGTTTGTTTGATGTGCTGTTCTCTCTCTTGCCACGAAGGGTTTTTCTCCAGGTCCTCTGGTTTTTCTCCCTCCACAAAAATCAACATGTGAGTTGAGAGTTGTATGCTGCAGACATTTCGCACAAGCTAAGGAGATCAATTCTCAACCATATGCAACAAAAGAGAAAGTTGCAACTGAAATACGACAGAAAAATCGAATTGATGATACATAAAACTAAGGAAAAATATTCTTTATTCCACATGATATACTTGCCTCACTTCTGCCAAGGAGTTATTTAACTTTGTTATTCCTTCTTCTAGTGATTCCTATGGAAAAAGCCGTTGGTGTCAAGTTTAGATAAAGGTTATCAGAAGAGGAAGAAAAAAACATCAAAGAATGTTACTTTATTGCACCTTTGCATTTTGGGGCCAAAATAGTTCTACAAACAAAGGACACGGATGAAAAACGCACTGCGCATGCTCGGAAGTTCGGCAGAAAATTCATAGACGAGTCGAGTTTACGAAGAAAACCATTAGAGATTTACATGTCTTATATTATGAGAATTTCTCTCATATTATTTGACCAGGGAAAGAAAACAACTAAACTAATGTGTCAGGAAAAAATAAGCACTAACTTTCCACGAACGGGCTTAACTTTAGAGATTTACTAAACGCCGGTAAATCTCCAATGCTTTTCTTTGTAAACACGACGAACTTCCGAGCATGCGCAGTGCGTTTTTCACCCGTGTCCAAGCAAAGGGGAACATTAATTACAGCCTCATTTACTGTACCTTTTGTTTTGTTAAGGTCTCCGCTCGATCTTTCTCAGATTTGAGGTCATTTTCCAAGTTCGTTATTTGTGTTTCTAGACCCATTTTAACCTGGTAGGGAAAAAAATAAATCTCTTTTCAAAATTAAAATGACTTATGACAAAAAGGAAAAAAAAAATGGTACGAATGTCGCGATGGACCTAAAGGAGGTTCATCATCGTTGCGTCCTTAAGATGCGGTGATACGAGCAACAAAATCGTGCAACTTGCGCGCAACATTGTTGCGTTGCAAGTTGCAGTGAGAGAGAAAGCGGCTCGTTATCCCACCCCTGTACAACAACAAAGTTTTGTTGCGGGACTTTGTTGCAGAAATAGACGCTCTTTCTACTCTCTGCAACAAAGAAAATTTGTTGCGTGCGGAGTGGTAAATCGAGCAAAATTCGCTCTGCGACTTGCAACACAACAACATTGGTCACAAGTTGTACGATTTTGTTCCTCGTATTACCGCACCTTACCGCGGGGAAACCTCTCTGAGAATTGACACTAAAATTTGGTATGAACTCAACAGATGCCATCAATTTGTGAGAGTGGACCTATGATAAGTATTTAATAGTCATAATTATACTGTACCTCATTCAATTGTTCAACAGTTTGTCTTAGACTTGACTCCGTTTCTTCGGACTTGGTTCTTACACGAGAAAGCTCCTCCTCACCTGAACTGATTTGAGTCTGCAATCCCTGAAAACAAAAATGACAGCATACAAAGGCTTACCATACAACCAATGAGAGATGCAAAGGCAAAAGATGCGAAAAACATGTGAGCTTAGAGTTGTGTGGGCAGAACAATGGTAGTGTTTCGGAATGTTATCGTCGTCGTAGTCATCATCATCATTGCCAATCATTATCATCATATTAACAACATCATTATCATCATCACCCATCACCATCATCGTCATCAACAACATCAAGGTCATCATCATCATCATCGTCGCCATCATTATCATCATCATCAACAAACTTATTATCATCATCATCAACATTATCATCATCACCCATTACCATCATCGTCATCAACAACATCAAGGTCATCATCATCATCGTCGTCGCCATCATTATCATCATCATCAACAAACTTATTATCATCATCATCATCAACATTATCATCATCACCCATCACCATCATCGTCATCAACAACATCAAGGTCATCATCATCATCGTCGTCGCCATCATTATCATCATCATCAACAAACTTATTATCATCATCATCAACATTATCATCATCACCCATTACCATCATCGTCATCAACAACATCAAGGTCATCATCATCAACATCGTCGCCATCATTATCATCATCATCAAATAACTCATCATCATCATCATCAACATTATCATCAACATCATTATCATCACCCTCAACAACATCAATATCATCACAACAACAACAACAACAACAACAACAACATCATCATCATCATCATCATCATCATCATCATCATCATCATCATCATCATCATCATCATCATCATCATCATCATCATCATCATCATCATCATCATCATCATCATCATCATCATCATCATCATCATTGAAGTACCTGTATTTCTGTTGCTAGGATTCGTTGTTGGGATTCGAAAGCATGGACTTTCTCTTGTTCTTCCTATAAAATAAAACAGATGCCTAGATAAGTGATTGACATCACAAAAGCAAGGAATACTGAAGGATCAGTGGAATGGGATGGGGATGGGATGGATGAATTATGAAATATGGATATTTAATCACAATCCACGGACATTTTACCTTTAAAGACGCCTGTGTTTTACACAACTGAGATTCATAGTTTTTACAACTTTTGCATTGTTTCTGGAGTTCAGCTTCAAGTACCTAAGAACGAAAATAATTATCTTTTTAACCCTTTTTTTAAAATCAACATGTTAAACCGAGTCTTTGCTTTATTTTTTTTGAGTGGGTCAGAGAGAATTTTTCAATACGTTGTAGTGAAATACCTCGATTTTTCTTTGTAGTTCAGTCAACTTGTCGTCCTTTTGGTCCAAACGACCTTGCATTTCAGTAGCAATAGTCTCTTTCTCCACGATCTAAGGATATGTACCAGAGATAAAGCATTAGACGACTAATCTCTGCCCCACATAAAGAGAACCATGGCCATCGAAGACCAATCAGTTCTCATCCCTTCATCATGCCTCTAGCTCTCCCACAAAACACAAACAAAACGAAGCAAGACCGTCAGCTCTATCTCCACCCCATCTCAATACCCAAGACCATCGACCAACACCACCAAACACAGACAAAAGATCCAAGATTATCAACAACCAAGACTCCTTCCACCACCACCACCAACAAACATGAACGAAACAAACAAAGTCTATCAGCTTCCTCTCCAGCCCCCATCACGATACCAAAGATAATCGACCAACTCTCCTCTCACCATACAGACAAAAGATCCAAGATTATCAACAACCAAGATTCCTTCCACCACCACCACCAACAAACACAAGCAAGACAAACCAAGGCTATGAGCCTCCTCTCCAGCCCCCAACACAATACCAAAGATAATAGACCAACTCCTCTCACCATACAGACAAAAGATCCAAGGCAATCCACCACCCCCTTTCTAACACCACCATCGAACACAAACAAAAATGCCCAAGATCGCCGACCATGTCCTCCCCACTGCCCCAACATTAACAACATCAACATAAAAAGAATCATGGCCACCAAGATAAACATACAGTCACGTCCGAAACTAATAAGGGGGTTATAAGTTACTGGTCATGTACTAACCTTGCTACTCAAGTCTGCTTCCATGGCTGTTACCTTGCTATGATGTGACTATCAAACATAGAGACACAGCTCAGTTAGTCTTAGGTTAATATGGCTCATTACAGTTTATACAGATTTGTGGTCTGAAGTTCTTACCTCTCCTAACTCTAGCATCGCTTCTTGTGACTCAGTAAGATCATTGCTCAGCTGGACGATCTATAGAAAAAACAAGAGAGGAAAATGTAACGTTAGTCGAAAATTAAGTGTGGCATGGATGGCGTAGTGGTTTACCGCTCGCCTCTCACCGCTGTGGTCCGAGTTCGAGCCAGGCTCGGGTTGGATCATATGTGAGTTGAGTTTGTTTGATGTATTGTTCACTCCCTTGCCACGAGGGTTTTTTCTCCAGGTTCTCTGGTTTGACAGACATTTGTTGACACGTAATCTGTCAACAATAGCCCGTATATTTGGTTTTATCTCGCACCACTGAAAATGCTTTTTTAATGGGCTAATTGAATATCCACGAAAACTATAAACAATCAAGAACAAGTCTCACTTTTTCTTGTTGTTCCTTAACCTGAGCTTCTTTTTCTTCGTGCATCGTCTAAAAAGGAAAAAGGAAAAGCTAAAATGTTGGTGTCTTTCCATTGTTGTACCAGCTATTCAAAAAAGAGTGACATTTCTCTTGTTTCTAGGACCAGGGCTCCGGAAACGAGACATTGAGGGAAATGAGAGCTGGAATTAGGGGGCTGGGGAAAAGAATATGGACTCCATACCAGGTGAAACATTTAGTTCGTAGCTTAATATTTTCTAGTTTCAGTTCTACAGCTTGACAAACAACAGCTTTTACTCGAAAATAAAGAAAATAAAACACATCCGTGGAAAGATTCAACAATATTTTGTCTATGTTGGTGGAAAGTATTTCATCTTGACAAGAGATAATAAAAAATACTTTGAAATGTTCGCTTTGACCAACAATGCATTGCGCGCCAAGATTCCAAATCACCTGCCAGTGGATGTCTTGCATCATAGGCTAGGGTAACAATTAGTGAGTTTTACCTTCGTTTCTTCCAGCTTTTCTTTCACATTCTTCAGAATTCCCATCAAATTCGAAAGCTCTTGTTTGCTGCTTTCTTCTTTCTCAGAGCCTTGGGTTCTCATCGATTTCTGGGAATAAAAATAAAATAATGTCAACTTTTTTACTAACTTTTCCTTCCCATAATTTGCAGTCATCTGGATTCTATTATAACCAAGTATAAGTATGAAACACGAAGGGAGCATTATTAGTTTATTATTATTATTATTATTATTATTATTATTATTATTATTATTATTATTATTATTATTATTATTATTATTATTATTATTATTATTATATGATAAGAATAAGGTACTTACGATTTCGTCGTTCAAGCGACTCGTCTCTCTTGTATATTCAGCGCTTTTCTCTTGCAAAGACTTGAGAGAGAAAAAATATTCAATTTACCTAACATATACTGGTTTACACTAAAAACAAGTTTTTGAGTTCATGAAATTTTTTGGTCGTTTCTTGAAGTATGCAATGCTTGCCCTATACCACCATTCAAAAATGGTTCTTGGTTCTCGTAATCGTGATTTTGACATCGGAATCGAATTCAGCACCTATCATACTTCTAGATACGACCAAAAAAAAAGTTCATGTCATATGGGTCTGTCACTTTAAATACAAGGGTATCTTGTGTCCAGTATCAAAAGTACAAACGCGTCCCGGGGACATACAGCGCCCCTAAATCGTCCTTCTCAATACTTGTGCGTTAATGGGAACTTTGCAATGTTTCTTACCTGTGTTACCATGGCAAGCTGTCCTTCCAGGTTAGCTTTTTCTTCCTTTACTCTGCCAAATTCTTTCTCTAATCCAGCTAGTTTTGTGTCCTACATTAAAACATTGACACTACATCATTTTTCGTTGCAAGCATTTTATACTTATTTTACGTGAGTGTATTTAACACTTAACACGAACCCTTGACTTGCTCTGTTTTAAAACCAATTAAAAGCCTGGTGCTAAACGATTTGCAATGACACTAACTGTTGTGAAGTGGCATTTTGTATAACGGACCGCATAGCGTTAATGTCGGGTAACACTAGGCACAAAATTTGCACCATGAGTTTGACAGCACGCTTCCAGCTCATTTCGAACTAGAATGTTATGATAGAAGGCTAGAAGGCTCGCACAACATACATTTAAAACAGGGACCGCGGAGCACCCTAAAAAGTGTTGGGCTATATAAGAGACCAGTATGGAAAAAGGGAAAAAGTGGAAGGGCTAGACCTCTCCGCGGTCCCCACAAAAAGCACAGTCAACACGCGGAAGCGGGGAAACTCGCCCTTGATAATTGTTCTAACATCAGCTTTATAAAGGTTTTCGTAGAAGTGTGAAACATACGGTACTGACTTACATCACGTACACGGTACGATATGCCGTGACATTGAAATGCCTTTGTACTGTCTTCCAGCAATTCATCCAATCGCAACGCATATTTTATGGCGCGGAAACACGGTGCAATAATGCTCGCAAACTTGCACCGTTTGTCCGTAGCTTAATTTCAGCTATGGTAAGATACGGTACGGCTATAGTAACGAATTTGCCGCATCGTTTCCCACTCATACGAAACCCGCTCTAACGGCATCATCTTCTTATATTTACCTTATCTTCGACCTGTTTCTGCGCTGCTGACAAAGCCACAGTCAACTGTTCTTGTTGAGTTTCTAAGCTTTTGATTTGCAAAGAAGACGCTTCCCGACCCTAAAACAGATTGAGTAAAAAGTTACACATTCTAAATTTCCAATCCGAGTCCTGGGACCCACTAAATGTCCAAAATAGTTTCCCAAGCCGCATTGTGTTGTGGGTTCCAATCAACACAAGTGAAGTGAGTCCTGAGATACACTTAAGTGAGTCCTGAGATGCACTTGGGTTCTTCAGCATTGTGTTGTGGGTGCCATTCAATATTTTTAGATAATGGAACTTACCTTGTGCAGTTCAGTCTGGATTGATGATAACATTTTCTCTTTGTTGTCAAGGGATTTTTTTAATTCACTGATCTGTTGCTCGAAATTCTTTCTATCCTCTACTTTAGATTGCTCTAGATTTGTAATATTCAATGCCTGGAAGAAATAAAACACGAAAAATACATCATTTTGAAGAATTTATGAAAAAAAGGAAAAATACTTCAAGGATGGCGTAGCAATAGTACCCTCTCCTCACACCGTCACACCGTCACATGCGAGTAGAGTTTGTTGGGTCTCTCCCTTGATGGCTGTTCACCGGGTTGCCCAAAGAAAATCAGCTTTTAAATTCCAATTCGATCTTTGGACTTTGACATAGATTGATGCTTGGCTCTGTTGTGTCCAAAAAACAGCTGAATTTCGAGGGGGGGAGGGGGGGATAACGACCCGATTTGTGAACATTACCTTCTGTTGGGCCTCATTTTCTAGCTGGGAACATTTTTTAGCTCTATTTTCCAGTTCTATTACAGAAGACTGGACGTCGGACTCCAGCTTGGCTTGCACGGTTAGTGTGGCAGAAAAATCTTCTTTTACCTATAAAGACCAATAGCTGTTATTACACTTGAGCCCGCAATGAGTTGTTCTTTTGTTTAAGAATCATACAAGTGAGGCTATCGGGTCGATACGATGCTTGTTGTTTTATTTGTATCTCATTTACATGAATCCATAATAACTGCTATTTGTTAATACGAGCGACAAAATCATACAACTTGTGGCGCAATATTGTAGAGTTGCAGATGAATGTTGCTCACATTACCATCCTGCGCGCGAGAAATTCTATTTGTTGCACGAAGTCGAAGCTTTCCTTGTTATAGTGGCACTCCATGCAAGCACGTTTGCTCTGCACACTCAACATTGTGGTGAGATGTTGTGGTAAAAATGGCCGCCACCAGGCAAAACCTCCGTCTATTGCATGGCAAGAAAACAATGTAAAATAGCCTTTCATGGCTGTAGGAAGACTGAACAATCATCTTTGGCGATTGAAAAAATGTTTTTGTCACCTTCCTCATGGTTGTTCTTATTTGCTGATGCGCACGCGTATTTGCGCATATAGCTTTAAAAAGACTGCTGACATACTCGAGTGTGTTGCTGCTGAAGGGCACTCAGCTCTGATAGCTTCTCCTGGAGTGATTCTTGGGATGTTCTCAACTGGTTGTCCAAAACTGACTTCTCTGCTGCCTTTGCAGCGTCTAAGGCCACCAATGCCTCGCTCTACGAGAAATGAAAACCATAAATAATACGGTCAGAGCTCAAATTTATCACTTTCAATACATCAGTTCACTGGTCAAACACAAAGCATTCAAGGCTACAAGCTTCAAATCTGAATAATCCTTTGAAACTATACCGTGCAGCCTCGATTGAGATAATAAAAGTCCTTGATCAATATCTGCTCCAAATGGTGTAACACTGACCACCGTGTGCTTCAACCCAACAAAATGCTACTAAACACTGATGAACATTCCGCACAAGGTAGGAAATAATCAAATAAATAGAGCTTTTTTGCTTGGGCATAATGTTTTCCCATTTCAGACCACATGTCATTCCCTTGTGTATCCTTTCTTTGCTTAATGATTGCGCATGAGAAGACACATGAAAATGGAATACAACTCAAACAAACCATCTTATTTTCAAGAGAATGACACATGGTCTTAAATGGGAAAACATTACACCCAAGCCGACAAGGTCTATTTTACTCTTCTGAGCAGAAAGCAGCAGCTCATTGAAAGTGCAGTATGACATAGAGTAAATGGTCTACACATCAGAATCACAGAGTGTACCTATAGTTGTTACCTTTTCTCGTAGGCTGTTTCCAAGTTGTTCACTTTTTTGTCTCTCTTTTTCAAGCTGTTGCTTGGATTCTTCACACAGTCCTTCTAGCCTAGATATCTGTTCTTTTGATTTTGCTAGTTCGTCTTCAACCTTGAGAGGATTAAAAACAGCTTTCTTTAAAATTATCCTTGTTTTACGAGGGTAGCACTTAATAGCCAGTGGCTAACAAACCTGTGGCCCTCGTTCCATGATCAAATTGGAATTTAGAAGTTGGTTTATGTGGAGGGAGGAAAACCCTCGAGGCACAGGAGAGAACCAACAAGCAGCTCTGCTCACAAGTGATATGTGTGTGTGGGGGGGGGGGGGGGGGGGGGGGCTCCAGGGATCGAAACAACAACCACAGAAGAGCACACCATCCGTGCTTCCCTTCAAAGACCTGATTACTTCTTTTTCCTATGAGAGTGCTGTCGCATGTCTGGTCCATTGGTGGCACAAGCACTTTTATGTAAGTCCTTGGCCGCATCAAAAACCCCGAAATGAGTCCTTTTTTGCATAGAAATGGAAGATTCCTCATATTTAGTATCTTGTGGTTATTTTGTGTACCTTATTTTGTTGGTGATGCATGTCTTCAACCGTCGAGGAATGTTCTTTGGTCTGTGTTTGTAAGTTCTCTTCAGCCTCGCTCAATCGGCTTTCCAATTGTTCCTATAACAGGAAAAATTTTATAAGCAGTTTTGAACGACTTCAGACAAGAGTTCCACCAAATAGACCCTTTTCGAATATGGCGTGTATGACGTCAAACGAGGAGTCCTAGAATGTCCCGGATTATGTGTGACAATGATTGTGTTTTGAAATCCGGGGCATTCCAATTCCGTATGCTGCCAGTTGAAATCATTGGGTTTCGACATCCGGAACATTCTCAGAATCCTCGTTTGACGTCAAGGGCGCCATATTCGAAAAGGGTCTATTGTAGACTGAAATATTTGGAATATTTCGACCGGATTCCGTAGGAGACGTAACTGAGAGAAAAGTGGAGTGTATAGGTAGTCTTTCGCTGACCCAATTATTACAATATCAAAAAAATTATAAAACATGTCTCATCCAATCGGGAAGCCGTTTTAGTGCTGCAACCTACGCATTCCACTCTAAGAATATCATTTGTTTCGGTACCTTTTCTTGTTTGATCTGTTTGATGGCAGTTTCTGTGCCTTCTCCAGCTTCGATCTACACGATGAAAAATACATGAAATACAACAGTAGAACCTTACGCACCTTCATTAAAGAGAGCACAGCCCGCAAGAGGCAGGGGCATTAGAGTTGCATAATAGAGGTTCATCTTACAGTATATATATGGGAAGAATATTTTGCATGGAACCCGTCTAGCTGCCCGTTTTGTAAAGGGTGTCCACTGAATAGAGGTACCACTGCATTTACCTTGTGATAACTTACCTTGGCGATAAGGTCAGTTCTCTCTGTCTGGAGTCTCTCTACGTCTTCTTTCTTTTGGGTTAAATTCGCTTCTAATTCCTTAAGCCTGGCGTCTCTGAATATGACACAGAAAGTAAGAACTATAACTATCAAACCCAGTAGCAGATTTCCATAAATTGTTTGAAATGTTTGATTGTTCTCCATCAATTAAAAGTATTCATAGAAATACTACATTCGAGAAGAACTATACTTGGTTGGGCTGAGAATTATGGGAACGACCCAAAGAGAATAGGAAGAGTTTCTATCTCTAAGTTACAAAATAAAAACTAATACAAAAAAAGAAGCTTCAAGAAGCACACGGTATCCATAATATCTGAATATTTTATGTTTTTTAATAATAGACTCGAAATTTTTAATGTATGACATGTATTGTTTCAGAGATTTCCTTTAGAAACTAGAGTCATATTGGTTTATCCTCCACAAAGTATACTGTAGAGTTGTTCGTTCGTTCGTTCGTTCGTTCGTTCGTTCGTTCGTTCGTTCGTTCGTTCGTTCGTTCGTTCGTTCGTTCGTTCGTTCGTTCGTTCGTTCGTTCGTTCGTTCGTTCGTTCGTTCGTTCGTTCGTTCGTTCGTTCGTTCGTTCGTTCGTTCGTTCGTTCGTTCGTTCGTTCGTTCGTTCGTTCGTTCGTTCGTTCGTTCGTTCGTTCGTTCGTTCGTTCGTTCGTTCGTTCGTTCGTTCGTTCGTTCGTTCGTTCGTTCGTTCGTTCGTTCGTTCGTTCGTTCGTTCGTTCGTTCGTTCGTTCGTTCGTTCGTTAGCTTCTTGGGTCAACTCACCCCTTTGTTCACCAGGGTATATTCATATCATAAACCGAATTTGGCATACATAATTTTTTTCATTTTTACCCAGACAAAACAATCTTCGCACAATAATAAATCCTTTCAAAATCATGATTATCTTAGATACGATGCTAACAAAAGAAATCATTGAACTTGTGCCTTTTATTGTATTTTCATGTTGGCTTTACATCCAAGATGAAAGGAGTCTAGAAGTTAATCTATATTATGTTCACCTGTTTTTCAGCTGTCTTTGGATTTCTTCTAGTTGATTTTGGACGTTTCTTATCTGTTGTTTTGCTTCATCCTTTCCTGTTACCTGGAAGATGTAGAGGATAATATGATACAAAGATGATAGCAGAACGGAAGAAAGGAATTCTACTCCTCAATTACATTTATGCAAGTGTGATTCCTTTGGAGTGGTTGGTGGTCCCGGCTCCCATAGTTTTAAGTCATCAATCATCACAGAAATAGCTTTAACGTTTTTTCTTTGTTTAGTATAACTTTGGACCAACCTCTCAACTTTTTTGAATCTGCCCCTTGGTTTTGTTTTCCCATTTCAGATTTTCAGACCGAGTGTCATTTCCTAGAGTATCATTTCTTTGTTTAACAGTTGCACACGAGAAAACACATATGGATACAACTCAAAAAAATAATCTTATTCTCTAGGGAATGACACATGGTCTGAAATGAGTAAACACTAAGACAAATTAGGTCTACTGTGCGACAAGTTGCAACATTGCCTAGTGCAACAGAGTACACAGGGGGAGCGGGGAAGGAAGGAGAATTGTTACCTCCACTTGCAGTTTACTCTTCATTTCCTCTTGTTGTTTTTGCAGATATTCAATAAACGTCTCCTTCTCTTTCAACAAAACTTGTGCCTAGAATAAAGATAACATGCTCTATGTAACAGCAAACAACATTTATCCTCAAAGTGTCCCATGATGCATTGCATGGACAAGGCTGCAATTTATTTTATTTTATTTTTTTTTTTGATAAGCAGTTCATTTGTCAGGCCAGAGGAATATTTGACCTGTCAAACCCAAGTGAGACTGGTTAAATGTCCAGAGAATAGGAATCATTTACCAGTCAAGTGGTCATTTTTACTGGATAAAGAATTAAGAGAAAAATATCATATGCCCTTGGCAGGACTCGAACCCACGGTTTCGGTATACTAGTCCGACGTGTTAACCACTACACTACAAGGACCAACCACGCTGGTTACGCAGTCAGGCAATGTTGTATATGTGGCAACTATGGGGGTCCAGGGCGATATTAATCTCATGGGTAAGCTGAACACCGTAAATATTTACGCACAATTGAGGATAATACTAGTGAAATGAAACTGGACATTTGTCCGATGACCAGCATGTATTTGAAACCTTGCATGGATGTGGCAACCGTTACAAAGCTTGTGATCGAAAGATAACAGTGCACTGATTGCCATTATGTTGGATAGACAGTATAATACCTTGTTCAAGTCATGCTGTAAAGTAATGATCTGTTGCTGCTGTTCTTGTGATTGGCTCTGGGTTTGTTTTCTACTGTCTGTTGATGCAGAGACAGCCGTCTGGAGACTGGAAAACATCACAACAATTTCACGACATGGATGGAAAATATATGTAGGGAACTTATCTGGCTTTAGCATGGATTCATAGATTTCCATACACCAATTTATTCGTCAAATACACATTCAATAAGGCTGCAAGGTTCAAATTTGAAACAAACTTGCATCATCCTTGAGTGTTTTATGAGTGACATGAACTTGTGCATGGAAAGACGTAAATTTAAAGTTTTTCATTATATTCTATTTTTTACCAGGAAAATTTTAAATAAAGTTTAAGAATATGTAAAAATATGGGGAACTAATTTTATTAATAGACTATTAATACCTAAGTATACCTTTCTATTTGTTCCATTTTCGAAGACTTTTCAACTTCCAGTTCCTTGACTTTAATCTGCAAACTGAAATTATTATAAAAAAAACAAAATGAAAAAGTACTTTACATAACAAATTCAGTCCTTGTATATCAGCTAAAACATGAGAGAAGGAATATTTGATAACAGCTCCTCTTCAAGATCCTTGTTTTTCTCCCTTCCAAGGGTGGTGTAGCCTGTGAGCGGGTCATTTTTCTTCCCCTCCGTAGGGCTGAGCGGCAGGCTGGTGACCTAAAGCCAGAACGGAGGCAGAAAAAGACCTCTGCAAGCAGGGTAAGGGTGGTGTTGCAGTAGTCATCTCACCTATCCTCACCTCTCACCAACTCCTGGGGTCTCAGGTTTGAATCCTGGACATGGTGTCATATGTGAGTAGATGATCTAGGGTTCCCCACCTACCACACCCGACCCCGTCCCACCCCACTTCCCTAAATGAAATAGGAACACTACAACAAACTTACTTGTTGATCTGTTGTAAAGAACTGTTATACTTGTCCTGCCACTGTTTTTGTTCTTCATCTTTCTCTGATCTCAGAGCTGATATATGTTGTTGAAGAGAAGAGATCTTGTTTTGCAGATCAACTACTTCTGTACCCGAGGGTCTGTAAAGAAGACATGGAAAAAATTATGAAAAGATACTCAAAACTTGGATCATGCATTGCTCCATCTCTAACTCAGGCACCACAGACACCACAAAGAGTTCTTGATTCTTGATCAATTGTTAAGTATTCCACAGGAAGCCCAAACAAGAATATGGGAAATGTACAGTGCTGGTATAAATGTATGTAGGGTAGGTACAGTAGAGCAAATTTTTAAAAACCAACTAAACAGCCTCAAAAAATGACCGGAGAAATTTTACAGCAAAAATATAAACAGGAACCTTTTTTTGGTTGCCTGTTGTTATTCATAGACTTATGTCAATGTATGTTAGGGTTTTAAAATTTAGATAAGCGCCAAATTACCTATGTTATTTTTGTCAGTATAAATTTACACTACCTTTGGGAAAGTTGGTTTTCAAGATTTTCATTCAACTTCGTCCTATCTTCCAACTGTTCCTAAAATAACAAATTCACACAGATTGAGATTATCTTAAATATCATCTTTCTTAAGTACTGCACTTCATTCTAACTTACTCATAAACTTACTTTAAGTCTACTGATCTCGTCTTCATATGAAGTCCGCCGTGCCTTCTCTTCCTCAAGTTTTGCCTTTAGACCAGCATTTTCTGTTGCCTGTTGGGAAGCAATGTAATAAAAGTAAGAACAAATGTAATAATAGGTTGACCCTTCCATGCCATCTCAAAATATTCAAATGTGATGACCCTCTCTCTCACAGATGATCCTGCTCCCACCTATTATAAGGCTGTGTCACACAGAGCAATAGACCTTTTACTGACATTATGGGATGCTGAGGGGCAATTATTGGAAAATTTATAGTATGCACAGCTGTCAGGGCGTCTTTTTGAATAATTTAAAGTTAAACAATGAGAAATACATCTAAAAACCAATTAAATTTGCTGGTTGTTGGAGCGATATGTGAAACACCAAAGTGTAAAATTATTTGAGAAAATAACACCACCACTCTGTGCTTTATAAATATTTCCATGTTTGCCCCCTTGGCATCCCATAATTCAAGATGGCCACTAAAAAGGTCTTTTTTTTTGGTATGTATCTTGTCTTGTGAAAAAAATATTGCAAGTTGCATGAGCGTTTTTTGTTTGACATCCATCACACAACTTGGTGTTTTTTGTTTTTTTTTGTTTTTTTTTGCTGCATGAAAAGTAAGACTGGCTTCTACTTTCTACAACAATTTTAATTTGTAAAAATTTACACGTGACATGCAATTGGGGCACAAGAGCTAATTACCAATCACTCATTCATTGATTCAAATTGCTCATGAAACTTGCAACAACCCAAATTGCGAGTAACATGGTCTTGTGCAAACTACAACTATTTTTTCACAAGAAAGATTGTATGAGAATTTGTTTTGTGTGACCAGGGAAACCAAATTCAATTATCTGTATCAGTGCTGTTCTAACAAACTTTCACATACCAGTTGGGATTCTCTCATTGCTGTGCTCTTCTGTTCACTTTCAGTGCCTGTACGTTGTTCTACTGCTTTTGCCAACTCTACTTTCAGTTGAGCAAACTCTGCCATGGCTGTAAAAATAATTTCAAGTTCATTTTCATTTGTTTCAAACTCCTTGAAATGACAGGATTTTTTATAAGATATAATTAATGCCATTAAATCATAGAACTCACATTTCACATTATTTTCTTTCTCTTCCATCAATTTCTTTGTAAAGTTTTCATCCATTTCTTGTTTTTCCTGGATTAAAAAATATGTTGAAATACATTTTCCATAAAAATATCTGTTATTTTAATTGATGAAAATACATCCCATAATTAGACACTAGTTTTGCAAATTCTCAGATCAGCTGGTGTCAGTAGTTTTGACACAGCCGTTTTAACACAGCAAGTCCTGAAAACATTGTTACCCTGAGTCTTCAAAATGGCCTTAGGTGAGGACTTTCTCAAATTAATACTAAATGATATAACCCAGTTAAAAAAAAAAAAAAAAAAAAAGATATAACCCAGTTGGGAAATTTTATGATATGTACAGGGGCATAGCGAGGACCTAGGTTCTAGCAAAATAAAAATAAAAACAAAAGCAATATTTGCGACGAAATAGGGAGTAAAGCTTTCTCTACAAAAAGTGGGGGGCACCCAGCACAAAAAAAAGCCAAAAAAGTCAAAAAAATAGGTAAACAAACAAACAATTACCTAATTACCAAAACTTTTGGGGGGTACATGCCCCCCTTGATTTGTACACACATAACAAACATGTCCTGTATTAGAATAATATTATGTTCAAAATTTATGATTTACCTTTTCATGTTGTTTACATTTCTGCTGCAGTTCATTTTTCTCTTGTGTGATTTTTTCAACTTCTTCTTTTAATGCTGCCGAATACCACTTTTCTTCCTGGGAATAATTTAAGGACTTCTTTAGTATTGCCAACACCCTACCAACAGCCTGATAATATCCTACTGACACCCACCATCTATCCATCAACACCATACTAATACAGTACTGACACCCCACCACCCCAACTGACACAGTACTGACAGTACTGACTCCCCACCAACACCCTACTAACATCCTACCAACACACTACTGACACACTACTGACACAGTACTGACACCCCACCAACACCCTACTGACATCCTACCAACACACTATTGACACAGTGCTGACACCCCACCAACACCCTACTGACATCCTACCAACACACTACTGACACACTACTGACACAGTACTGACACCCCACCAACACCCTACTGACATCCTACCAACACACTACTGACACAGTACTGACACCCCACCAACACCCTACTGACATCCTACCAACACACTACTGACACAGTACTGACAGCACTGACACCCCACCAACACCCTATCAACATTCTACCAAATCCCTGCTGACACAGTATTGACAGCACTGACACCTCACCAACACCCTATCAACATTCTACCAAATCCCTGCTGTCACAGTACTGACAGCACTGACACCCCAACAACACCCTATCAACATTCTACCAAATCCTTGCTGACACAGTACTGACAGCACTGACACCCCACCAACACCCTATCAACATTCTACCAAATCCCTGCTGTCACAGTACTGACAGCACTGACACCCCACCAACACCCTATCAACATTCTACCAAATCCCTGCTGACACAGTACTGACAGCACTGACACTCCACCAACACCCTATCAACATTCTACCAAATCCCTGCTGACACAGTACTGACAGCACTGACACCCCACCAACACCCTATCAACATTCTACCAAATCCTTGCTGACACAGTACTGACAGCACTGACACCCCACCAACACCCTATCAACATTCTACCAACACCCTACTGACACAGTCACTAATGGTACTGACACTCCACCAATACCCTAATGACACCCAATCAACACCCTACCAACACCCTACTGACACAGTCACTGATGGTACTGACACTCCACCAATACCCTAATGACACCCAATCAACTCCCTACCAACACCCTACTGACACAGTCACTGATGGTACTGACACTCCACTAATACCCTAATGACACCCAATCAACACCCTACCAACACCCTACTGACACAGTCACTGATGGTACTGACACTCCACCAATACCCTAATGACACCCAATCAACACCCTACCAACACCCCACTGACACTCTACCAACACCCTAATGACACCCAATCAACACCCTACCAACACCCCACTGACACTCTACCAACAACAAGTCCAATACCTTGAGAGATGCATTCACATCATTCAAATCCTGCTGTAAATTTAGAATATCTTGTGTCTTTTCTTCAAGGTCTTTGATTTGATGGGACAAGAGAGACACCTCTGATTCTTTTCTCATAGACATTTCATTATCAAAGGAGATAAGAGAGCCTTGTTCTTCATTCCATATCTTTGTAGTGCTCTGTGGAGGTATATCAATCCCTTCTGCTTGCACTTCAAGTGCTTTTGAAGGCTAGAAATTCAAATAAGACAATTCCTTAAAAATTTGCTAAAAGTGACTAATGCAAGTGGCTCCAAGTCAAGGTTGGACATGATGTGCTCATTTTATCAATTCCAACCTCGAATTAGACCCATTGTTTTGTACAAAATTTACTATTCATTAAAAAATCACTGCTATGAATCTTGCATTGTGATTGGTTGGGACTGTCTGCTTTATGAGAAGACACAGTATGTGTATCATTCCTATACAAAATAATGGTTATTGTAATTTGTATTCTATAAAAGAAATAAAAAAATTCCTTGCTGTGGTTAGTGCAGTTATAAAGCATTTGGGGATTGGTACTTTAGAACACTGAAGAAGTGTTGGGAAGCACTCTTCTATTCATCATGCCTCTCCTAACATGTCTCTCATCTTCTTCTGACCCCCACATGTCTTATGACTGCATGTATGTGCATTTTCTGTTTCTTCAATTTACATTTATTACCATTTCTCAATATATATCTATATATATATATATTCAAATTATGAGCTGAAACTTAGCCTTCTTGCTATTATCGAGGAGCTCTTTTCATTTCTCAGACTGATTTAATAGTAAGTTATAATGTTTAATATGTTGTTAGTAACTTACAGCAATAACACCTTCATCTGGATTATGGTCAGTATCAAAATGAGATTGCAGCTCACCAGATGTATTAAAGGTCTTACTGCACATGGGACAAACAAAACCCTAATGAAAATAAATAAACACAATGATGATCATGATGGATTAGAAATTAATAGTGAAGTTAATGAAAATATGATGACAAATAGAACCTAAGATAAATTAAAGTGAATGAGAAAGTAACTTTTAACACCTTGTACCGTCAAAAGCCGTCAAAAGTACAATGTTGTTAGGGCAGGGATCAAAATAACAGCCAGTCATGATCATACCCCATGATCATACCCCAACTCAGACCTACAGTAACTAGTAACCACTGGTCACTATCTGAATATTTTAATTTTTATGTCTGTAATTAATGATCGACTGTTTTTAGAATTGTGCTCAATGTCTTGCGATTATTTATTCAAAAGAACACGTTCCTGTGTAAACACCGAGTTTAGTGTTTTAATGAAAATTATCATAATTCTTGCTCTGTGAATAGAGCAGTTTTCGTATGAGTGTGAAACATACCATACTGACTTGCAGCACGTACATGTTACAGCATGCCGAAAGACTGAATCCAGTAATTCAGCCAATCACAACATATAGTTATGGTAAGATACAGTACGGCTACAGTACGGCTACAGTACGGCTACAGTACGGCTACAGTACAGCTACAGTATGGCTACAGTATGGCTACAGTATGGCTACAGTACAGCTAGTGTACAGCTACAGTATGGCTACAGTACAGCTAGTGTATGGCTACAGTACAGCTACAGAACGAAAGCCACTAATAAAAAAGCCACTCTAATTTCTGTAATACAATACATCACTGTAAAAATGTAGACACTGACAGATGGCATTAGTTTGTCTAAAACTGATGTCAATGTTTACATTTTGGTTCATGAGCATAGGGCCTATTCGCACTAGGCTGACAAAGTTTGTCTGGCCAGACAAAAAAAAGTTTTGTCCCAACCAAATTCTCTGTTTGTAAATTGACATTACCACAAGGGTAACCAATTAGTTGTACGACAGCAAACGTCAATCAACTAACATTGCTTGTGAATAAATTTCTTGAGAAAGCATTAGGGGTCCACACAGATTGAACATTTGCAAGCCATAAAAGTTATAATAAGGATAGAACGACATGCTTCACTGTACGTGCCGCTATATACTACCAACATATAATGAACCAAGATGTGCTCTTTTCTTCCTATCATGCTGGGTGAAAATTGACAAACCTGTCAGCACAGCAGCGTTTGGTAAGACTGGACAAATTTTGTCCTGACTCACCAAACGCACTTGTTTCCTGTCATGAATTGATGACAGATTTTTTGGTAAAATAAACAAATTTTGGCCTAGTGTGACTGTCTGCATAAACTGGAAGACAATAATTATTCAGTTTAATTATACCTTAATTATAACATGAAATTTTTTCGTGACCCTTTCATTTCATAATTTTCACAATTTTTTCAATCCATGAGCTAGCCAGGTAGCATTAACCATGCCCTGACTTATATCAGCCCAGAGGTTTTTACAGGGTTCAATCTATGAGTTAGCTGTGCCCTGACTTAGATCAGCCCAGAGTTTGTTTCAGGGTTAGATAAAATTTGAAGGTTGAGGGTGCACTAAAGCACAGTGAACCATCTTGTGCTGACCATATATCATACCTTGGTTTCAGGTGATTCTCCAGTTGGACCTTCACCTTCACTGTGAGCCATGACAAAGTGAATCTGAAGAGCATCTGCAGATTCGAATGCCACCATACACATCGGGCAAATGAACCCCTATCAATAACGAAAAAAAAAATTTAAGCCATTGTAGTCCCATTCCTATCAACATTCTGCATCATCAACAACATTTTCTTACAAAGTTTGTATATTAATAACTTCAACACGATCTTAATCTCCCCACTTCACAAGACTAGTACACTTAAATTGAGATACTGAATGTAGATATATTGATAGTAATATTTTTTGAGCTGGCAATGAAATTTAGTTTTTTTTTTGTAGCAAAAAAAATTGTGCAAGCATATGTGATGTCCATGCATTCATATGCAAATGTTCAAATTATTATTTTCTGCAACATTTTCCTATTTTTATGAGACAATGTTACCGCTATTCCAATTACACAATCGTAATTGCAATCGCATTACCAGAACAAGAAAAAATTGCATCACGTATCTGCAGCTTATTCCCCCCCCCCCCTTAAAATTTGGAAATTATTGAGGTGCTTGATGTTCCAATTAAATAAAGAGCTGAAAATTTTCAATATAAAAATTACAACAACTGCATGGATGACTCTTCATATTAAACTACAAAATCAACAAAGAATAAATTGTTACTTTATCTTCTGATAGAATTAAAATAATATCACATTTTTCTCTAAGATGATAAAATAGCTTATAGCGTTTGACCACGCTTGGATGAAATTATGAATAAACATTTAGTATAACAAACTGTATGAAATACATTTCTAGCTGGATTAGAAATAAGATAAAAATATCAACAAAATAATATTGGAGTAATTTGGTAATACCAGGGTTAAACTATAAAATCTTTTAATCTTTGATACAACATTATTTCGTTAATTTACACGTGAAATCGAAAGTACTAATCTCCTTCATAACATTATATGAAGTCTTAAAAGTCTTTATAAAAGAATTAGCTTACTTTAAAATGTTAAAAGTTAAGGTTAAAATTAAGAAAAAAAGAATGAATGAACTAACCGATGCTTCATCAGGCATCGAACCAGACGACTGCAAAAGGAATAAGTCAAAAGATTTAAGGAAAAAGATGCATAAATAAACCCATGCAACTCGATATGCATCATAAAAAGCAACATTTTCAACCTTACCTCGTCAGGTTTTGGAGGCTCTGCCTCTTTTTTGAACAAACGTTTGAACATTTTGATACCAAATGCAGCCAAATATAAGCTTTTAGGCTTAATAAACAACTCTAAAGCTTTGTTTTTAAGGTATAACGGTCCTGGCTGACTAAGACGCTGAACGATTCATAACTCAAATTTGGTACCAACAAAGATGGCGCCCAATCGACTTGCTCATACAAAATTCAATGGCGGGTACCCTGTGGTAAGGTATGGACGAGAGGGGTTAGAAAGTCGAATTTTCACTGCAGTTTTAAGTAGATGTGACAATATTTAGCAGGATATTTTTTTCTTGAGTTTAATTTTCACGATCTGTATCAAAATGGATAAAACATGTTTAAACTGGATGCATGAATAGTGAACTGCGCCAACACACACGACCGCCGGGGTGCAAGAGCTATACCAACAGTTATTGTCTACCGGTTACTAGTTGCAGGGACTTCGAGCGCAACCGATAATCGTTAGCCAGAAGTGATTGCGCCGTTCCCTGGGCTGAAAACTCGTGTTTAGCACTGATTTGACGTAAGATCGAACTGGGCCGATTAGAATTTGATTTTTGCCATCGGCGAGAAAAACCTTCGAAGCACAGAGCTCTAGTCACATATAATGGCGGGTTAGGGAGCGAGACGCCGCGCGCATTAAGCGGCGCAAATCGTTGCTCTACGCCCGGCCTATACAGGGAACTGGAGTGCTCAAGTGAAACATTTGTAAAAAAAGATTTCTTTTTGCGGATAAAGTTTGCTGGAGTATTCATTATCTAGTCGGATCCATAGCCATGTGGTGACACCCTCTGGATTGACCTAAAAGAAAGGGGAAAAGCGGGAAAAAAGTATATATAATTTGATAGTATAAATATAATTTTAATTTACCATGATTTGTATGTTGGAGGTTTCAGTGTCGGTACTCTGTTCAGTAGTTGTCAGGACGAGAAACTCGGTTTTTTAGCAAACTATAACACCAAATTCACCAACTAACTAATTTCGAAATGATGTTGCAAGTTGTGAAGACAAATATCAAATTCTATCGATTTGGTTGTTTATTCAAAGTAATAATGTTTTTTTCCAATTACGTCAGAATGTATTATTAATATTGAAGGGATTTTTAATCAACCATCTTCGTATAATTATATACACACCTCCGCGGGCCATGTTAGTTCCTTCGAGAAGGCTTCCAGGACATCAATGATAACATTTTGCTGGGTCACCTCATTTTCAGGAAACTGTGCCGTCTTTGCTTCGAACCGTAAAGGAACATACTTCGCTGTTTTATCAGACTCTTTTTTCATGCGGTTTTCAACCCATGGTACACTGTCTCATGGTTTACGCATGAGCTCATGTTTCGTAACGTTGCCTTCACTCGCAACTAATCTTTTCTCAATTCTGTATATATCATACCATTCATTAAACAGTCGTTAAAAAATTACACATCTCTTAAACAACCCCTCTTCCCCTCCCCAACAACCCTCCCTCCTTCCTTAGCTTGTGCCCGAATACCTGTTTTTGCTTGAATATATCCTTGTTCATTTACATTTGCTTGAATATATTCTTGCATTTTCCCAACATGGTACACTTGCACCTTTTTGGGCTTCCTTGTTATCACCCTTACATCAATTCTTTTGGCCCTTACTTCCGCGTTCATTGCGTGTATGGGTATTTCCCAATACACTATAGCTCTCTAATTTTCGTACATCGCCTTCAGTTGTATTTGGGAATACCAAGTCGGAGTGGTATTCACTAACTCTAGTTGCTTGAGGATCTCTCTCAAAAAAGAATATCTTTAGAGCCGCGCGCATTGTGTCTTGCTAGATAATGCACCACACCCAGCCAGGATGTGAGGCACATTCACTGCGGCTTTCCCGCACATTCAACACATCACAGTTTACAGTGTTTAATAATTTATTATCATCATCTTCATTATCCTTATTTTTATTATAATTTTTATTATTATTATTATAACTCTTGCAACAGTAAAGCCTTTCAGTTAATGTTAAAACTAATAATCAACAATCAAATTTATCTTATATTAATTACTATACTAATCTTATAATTATAACTTGTTTATTTAGAGCTCGAAAAAGCATTAAAACTAAATCTCATAACAACAGGTGTCGCTATAATTATTTGGCCAACTGCGCAGCCGTTGTGAGACGCTTCCGGTTCCTGTCATTCCCCTACTAACGCTAGTGGGAGAATGACGTGAACCGGAAGCGCCTCACAGCGGCTGCGCAGGAGGCTAAATGATTATTACAATTATCGTAATTGAAGATGCCTGTTTGCAGAGTTCTGATATTGGTGGAAAGAGGGAATTTAGTTTTGCTTTCCGAAACGTTTCCACTACTGAATATCATGAGCGTGAACTCTGCTTCCACCAATATCATCAGAACTTTCAATCACGTTTATTTAATTAGTACCTGATCTTTAGTCTAGAGTAAACTTTTATTCAGTATTATAATTATATACTTAGTTCGACGATTAATTTCGTTTCCTTTAGTTCTTTTGGCAGTACAATCCTTGATGGATCGATGCTGAATTGATTGGACAAGTGACACAAGTGTTATTGTAGATCGAGATTCTGTAACTATTTCCAGAGCAACAGCCAGGTGAAGCTCTTTGGGCTCTTTGGATAACCGACGTCTTCTTGTCTGGCATAACCTGCTCAAAATTCAGCCGCAGTCTTACTTTCGCTCTTACTAGCAGCCTTGTCAGGGGAGATGGTGCTTTCCACCTTAACATTTGCGAGCCTTGTTGAACTCTGACACTCAGGCTCCAAGTAGAAAGGATGGTAGGGAGGATACTATGTCTTTCTCTTCTATTAGATCTGTCGCAAATCTTAGGAAGGTTCTTGCAAAGACTGTAAGGGTTTTCCATTTCTGATGGGCAGCTTTTGTAGCCTTCTTCATAGACATTCATATACTTGCTGTGTTCTCTTGGAAGGATGTACACCACTTCTGCTTGTGGAGACAGCAAACTACCTGCAATGGAAGCAATTCTGACTACAGTGGTAGTGAATTCTCTTTGAGCTCCTGTTTTGTAATTTTTTAAAGGTAAGAATATTTCAAAGTTTTCGACAAAGGGAATAGCCTTTTCATCCTCCAAAAGCCAACGGTTTTCTAAAAGCCACTTGGTTTCTGATGGTAGCCTGAATGATATTGTTTCTCCTTTGGACAAGGCTTGGAGGTCAATAAAGCCAGTGTCCCCTCGAAATTGAGCGCGTGTAGGTATGTAGACTTCTCTTTCCGTTTCTATGATGGCTGAATTGTCTTTATAATTGATCAAGGCATCAAGATCTTTGGTCTGAAAGAAAGCATTCTTTTGGGAGCACGCGTCAACAGTTCGTTTTCCATATCGTCTGTATTCCAAGATGTCGCAGTACAGTGATGCTGTTCTTTGAAAATTTATTTGCATCGTGAAAAATCCGACCATTAATTGCTTGGCACTGACAATATCAGTAGTACCTTGGCTGACGCTCCTAGAAAGTCTTTTTGCAATATTTCCGCGAGCAATTTCAGCAACAACATCTATCAATTCAAACTGGAAGTCGAATATTTCTGCTCGTAGAGTGAAAAATTGTGCAAAGTACACTTCTAGTTTCTCACATATATGCACCAAAGGGCCGATTTTTAAGTCATCACAAACAGCATCTTTGAACGCTGACCACAGAGCATCGTTTTTCTTCAAACGGTTCATGGAGAGTTCTCTTTCCGGTTTGTTATAACCATACATTTGTATAAACATATCTGCAGCAAGCATATCGTCAACATCAACTAGCGATCCTTTTTTCATACTATGAATCACATCTACAACAGTGTTCCATATTTTCATCTTATTTTTAAGAAATGCATTGTTCAGGTCACGTGTATCTCTTGAGATGTCAATTAAAGCCGAATTCATTTTCTTTGCCCTTATATTTTCTGGACTGACGCTAACAAATTCTGCAGTTAATTGAAGGATGTCTTCAACCTCAGGGCCCGAAAAAATTATTTTGAGGGGATTTGCACATGTCGCAACAGAAAACGACTTTTTTGAAATATACCCTTTCACATAATGAGACATATATTTACGAGTATAATTGTGTATCTTCTGAAACAGTTTACCACACTCTTGTTCGAATTTGTTTAACTTATCAAGAACAAAACGTCTATCGGCATTGGCTATTGCCTCATCATAAGTAGTAATACCCTGTAAAAACTTTGAAATTCCTGAAACAGACGTTTTCAAGTTTTTATCAAATTTTTTTTTGGTGCCAATCAACTGAAAATACTTTATGTGGCGTTGGAGCTCTAGCATCTTGGAATGATCAACTCGCCATAGAAACTGCAGATTCTTTACACGTACTATCTGGGACTTGCTTCTGTGCTGTTTCATTTGTTTGAGGAATACGTATGCAGCCTGATAGACTTCGGCGTAAGGACATGCAGATGTGTGTGTGGCTTTGAGCACAAAACAAGCCAAGATAGTGGTATCTAAATATTGTTCGTTTTTCTGGACCAACGATAAAGCCACATCAAGGTTTAAGAATGCTTCTTTGTGTACTGCTGTTTGGAAAAATGATTTCAATGTAGACTTCCATGGGTCTTTCAGGATGTCAGCATAAGCAATGAATAATTGAGCTTCTTTCAAGAGATCGGTATAGTAGGATTCTACTGGACACCCAGCAGGAATGCATTTATTTGGACACATTCTCATTACAAACCAATTTATGAGCTTGTGCCAGAAAAAGGCGGCCATTAAGGGCATTGTTGTTTCCCAAGATGGCAATTTGCAGAGAATGTTGTCTTCCCATAACGTCTTGGCATCCCAGTCAGTTGAACCAACGCCACGGTTCAGTGCTAAATGTATAACGGTTCTATTACAAGAATTGACATTTTTACATATGCTGAGTATCGACGTTTCTTGTGTATCAAGGGGTTTCCGCGGGGTCGTTATGTCTGAGCACACATTCCTTAAAGGAAGCATTATATGACGAAGATCCGCCGATGCTCCTTTACTTGAGTTTAAATGGGTTTTCAATATTAAATGGATTTTGTGTCTGACACGCCACTGTTCCATAGCATTGATAGAGCTGTCACGGGAATATGCATATCTGTCGATAATGCCGAAGAAAGTCATGATTGATTTACGATCGAAGTTGACAAGCTTTTGTATGCAACTGCTGTTTTTTACTGGAAGGTCGAAGTTGGCGTGTAAGAACCGTTCTGCTTTTCGTGGTAAAGCTCTCAGTTCTCTAACAAATCTTTCAAGATCCTTTGCATTTGTGCCCCTTTTTTGTAAAGAAATACCAATGGCTTGAATCTTGTCAATCGTGTCAACCATTTCACACAGCGGCCTGGCACAACTGAACACTAACTTGTCCTGATGTCTGCTACCTTCAACCCCAGTCACTATGGCAACAGCCATTGTCAAGAAAAATGCAGGGTGCGCCATTTCAACAGTCCTATAGCAATAAGTAAGATAAAATAGTTATTTTGAAAAGCATGTGCACAGGCCAGGTATAATGAAATAATTAAGAACGACTATGGCAAAGACATTTCTCTTGGTCACTGTTTAATTGGTGTTTGCCTTGCCGGTTTTGACAATTTTGGATATATATATATATATACATATATGTGTTATACCGCCATTTACTTTGAATATTATGGCACAAGTTTGTTGAAATAAACTCCTACATATACACAAAACATAGGTGGGCCATTGGACCACCATGAATTTTGCAACTGACGACTGGAATAACTGAGATTTGTCTTTGAGAGAGGCCAATTCATTAACATCTTTTAAGCATGGCCTAAGTAGAGCTAAATTTTAATTCTTAAGTATAGTTCGTATTTTATACTTCTTAGTCTAGGATCGTTTTTTTAGTATTTGACCTTCTCGGGTCCGGTTTGGATGTCGGGTTTCGCATGTGTTGAGTGTGATGCAAATGAGTAAAATTAAACCTTGTTTGAGTTCGTTTGCGTTGCATTCGGCGCATGTGGGATTCGACATCTAGGCCGGGCCTTGGATCACTGTTATTGTTATTATTTTATTAAGTTTATTAGTTTTTATCTAGATCTTATTTGTTTATATACTTTATTTTCGAGGACCCTTCTGTAAACCACATATGTGATGTTGGCATCCTCAATAAAGATTTAAAAAAAACAAAAAAATAAAAAACATTCAACTATTATTTTCAAAACAAAAATACTCGAGTTCCGATTTTATTCAGTGTACTAGCTGTGGTGATTTTGGTACTAAAGCTTTAGTTTAAGGACTGCAGCATGTTTGACTGAGTGACTGCTTGCCTTTTCTTTGATTGTAAGTCATACGTTTTTACAGAGAAAAAAATGCTCTAGTTTGTCTTAATCAAGAAAGACTATAAAGTGTTTATTTATAAGCGGTTTTCGTATAAATGGGAATTGAAACTTACGATATGTACTGACTTAGACTAAGGTCAAACATGGAACTTCATGAGCCGAACCTAATGATATGTGATCAAATTCGGTGATTTTCGTGTCTTTGAGCTTCTGTAAGGAGAGAGTTATCGGGAAGAAGAGCTAGTCTCATATGATCATAAAGGTGGGTTAAACCAATATTAACTTCAACCAAATACAAACTAGCTTGAAGAAATAGCAACAAAGGAAATATGTAATCCGAAATAGACCGAAATAGTCCGAAATACATGAAACTTCCGTTACCATTATTACTAGCGAGAGCTCTCTTGGTTCAAATATGCTGTGACGCTGCAATGATTTTCATATTCATTTAATACTAGGTAGGCCTTTTTGCCTTTTTCCAATGTATACCCCCAACCATACAAACGTCTGTAAATTTGTCGATTTTTGAAAAATCGTACGTTTTCTCGGCGGATATAACACCTAACATAATGAATCTTCGTTGGGTTACTGAAGTGAAGGTGCTCTTTCTAGTGCTGGTATTGGTTTTTCACTCATTTTAATTCTTAACTTATTCGAAATTTCGGCCGCCTTTGGAAAAAGGTCTATTCTGTACAATTCATAAAATGGCTGTACTTAATGCGATATATACGGTACCAATACCCACCCACTCATACGAAAATACTGCTTATTAATATTCTGACTTACGTTAGGAAGTACCTTGATGGCTCTTGTGGACTGCACTTGCCAGTGAATGTGGTCTGATCCGATTTTAACGGTATTAAGTAGTATTTACACGTGTATTACATCACAGGAATATTTAATCATATGATGTCACTTAATATATACTGGTACCAAAAGCACCTGAAAATGATGTAGTTTGTTTTTAAAAATATCAAAGAAATCTGAATAAGAAGAGGTTTTGAAGAAGATTCAGTAATGGTACTAGAGACTACAAATTTCAAAAGCACAGTAAAGTTTCACTGAATGGATCAAATAAAAAGCCCCATACTAATAAAATGGATCACGTCTCATGTTTCACTTAATACCTGTTTTGGTGAACAGGTAGCTTAAACCGGTTCCTCGGAGTCCCCCCTGTTTTTCTTAAAAGTTTAAACAAAAAAGCAAAATTTCTTTTTACGACTTTAGTTTTGATTAGGTTATTGTAGTATAGAATGAATGCACTAGATATGAAAAGTCGTAACCATACTTTTTATACTTTCCTTTTTTTTAATATCTTTAGGAATTTTCATATCTAGTAGTTTTAAGATGTAAGACTTAAGACTCATTCGAATTTGCGGCCGCCGTTTTGGAAAAAGCTCTATTAATCTGTACAAATCATAAAATGGCTGTACTTAAGATTGAAGATGTAAGACTTCATCCTACCAACGCTCATTCTTAAGGTTACTGGAGACCTTAGCTTGAGGGGTATCTTTCGTTTAAAACTCTCTCTACGCAACACTTTCAACAAAACCCTATGAAACTATACATCGTTTTAAAGCTCATATGATAAAGATTACGCAAAATATATTTTTTGAAAGCAATTTTTTAATTTGAAACGATATGCCGGGGTTTTAAACACAAATCGGGCACGTTCCGTAGATGTGAATTAATGGCAAGGCGTTAGCGCAAATATCGAAAACAACTTCACTATGTATTACCGAAAGATAAACTACAAAAGCTTGTAAGCATTTTTTGATTTGTTAAGAATTTATTAATTATTAAAGTTGGAGTGTCGAAAAATTTCTACGTCGGCTGACGTTTTACCGCATAAAAGACGAAATAATCAAAATATCAAAAATCGCTCACGAAATTCTGTTTATCCATACTTATTCATGCTTTTTGCAAAATTTTATTGAAATTGAACAAAACTATATACCCTATTAATTCATTTAAAGATAGGAAATTGTCGTAAAATAGATCATGAAGATTTTAAGCTTTCAAGATTTGGGCAAGTTTCACGCCTCGTTAAGACACCTGTGAACAGAGAGATACCGCCAGCCAGGAACAACGGGCCGGCCGGACCAACGGAATGTTGACAAACACTTCGAACTACGCGGGAAATCATCTAAAAATTGAACACTTCGTTTCTCCGGTAAACTTTTAATAAAGACACAAAAATAATGTAGAATTCCCAAACGTATCAAAAGTATAGCGTATTCAAAACGCAAAAGAAATCAGAAAGCGCTAGAGTTTCGAAGCATGGTAGGTCATAGACATAGACATAGACATATATTGTATTTAGTACCTCTTCTGACATATTTTGGATTATGATTATTATTATAAAAAGTTAACCGAGATAAACAGCTGCATATATTAGATTTGCTAGAAAATTGCAGTCAGAAGAGGTAGGGACACGAACTTTATCACGCGGGAAAATCGAAAGAGTAACCGACTCAGTCGAGTATAATATGATAAACGAGGACGACAACGCCTTCAGTTTTGATTTATTTTCCCTTCAAACCATTTTTGTTTTAAAATAACTAGCGAACTTTCACAAAATTTCGCCAACAATTTTTGTTCAAAAAGAAAGATTATTATAAAAACATTTAATTAGTGAAATATTTTTTTATAGAAACATTTTACCCGCGAAGGTCTCCAGTAACCTTAATTTTTTTGCCAACAGGTATACCAGAAACTCATAAACTGAACGTGTAACAGCCATACATTTCTTTAGTGCAATGCTCCGGAATATTCAAATCAGTATTTTGTCGATGAATTTCTTCTCAGTAAATTACAGCATTCTCTTGCTTTAAAATCTCTCAAACCTAAACTTAAAGATATACATATAATCCCAATTTTACATTGAGATATTCAGTAAATTTCCTCTGAAAGCACAGGTAGCCCAAGCTGGGTTTCTGCGGTGTCATATGATAAAAAAAAGTATGGGGATCTATAAAAAACCTCAATAACTGAAAATCGTCAAAATGTGAAATAAAGTAAAGAAATCTTAGCTGACCTTTGAGAAGTTATACCGCTATCGCCCTGCCTGGTTAGAATTCGGATTAAGCCAGTTATCAAATCCTATCGATTTGGTTGTTTATTCAAAGTAATAATATTTTTTCCAATTACGTCAGAATCGTATTATTACATGTAATATTGAAGGGATTTTTAATCAACCATCTTCGTATATTATACACGCGGGCCATGTTATAGTTCCTTCGAAAAGGCTTCCAGGACATCAATGATAATATCTCGTTGGGTCACCTCATTTTCAGAAAACTGTGTCTTTGCTTCGAACCGTAAAGGAGCATACTTCGCTGTTTTATCAGACTCTTTTTTCATGCGGTTTTCAACCCATGGTACACTGTCTCATGGTTTACGCATGAGCTCATGTTTCGTAACGTTGCCTTCACTCGCAACTAATCTTTTCTCAATTCTGTATATATCATACCATTCATTAAACAGTAGTTAAAAAATTACACATCTCTTAAACAACCCCTCTTCCCCTCCCCAACAACCCTCCCTCCTTCCTTAGCTTGTGCCCGAATACCTGTTTTTGCTTGAATATATCCTTGTACATTTACATTTGCTTGAATATATTCTTGCATTTTCCCAACATGGTATACTTGCACCTTTTTGGGCTTCCTTGTTATCACCCTTACATCAATTCTGTTGGCCCTTACTTCCGCGTTCATTGCGTATATGGGTATTTCCCAATACACTATAGCTCTCTAATTTTCGTACATCGCCTTCAGTTGTATTTGGGAATACCAAGTCGGAGTGGTATTCACTAACTCTAGTTGCTTGAGGATCTCTCTCAAAAAAGAATATCTTTAGAGCCGCGCGCATTGTGTCTTGCTAGATAATGCACCACACCCAGCCAGGATGTGAGGCACATTCACTGCGGCTTTCCCGCACATTCAACACATCACAGTTTACAGTGTTTAATAATTTATTATCATCATCTTCATTATCCTTATTTTTATTATAATTTTTATTATTATTATTATAACTCTTGCAACAGTAAAGCCTTTCAGTTAATGTTAAAACTAATAATCAACAATCAAATTTATCTTATATTAATTACTATACTAATCTTATAATTATAACTTGTTTATTTAGAGCTCGAAAAAGCATTAAAACTAAATCTCATAACAACAGGTGTCGCTATGATTATTTGGCCAACTGCGCAGCCGTTGTGAGACGCTTCCGGTTCCTGTCATTCCCCTACTAACGCTAGTGGGAGAATGACGTGAACCGGAAGCGCCTCACAGCGGCTGCGCAGGAGGCTAAATGATTATTACAATTATCGTAATTGAAGATGCCTGTTTGCAGAGTTCTGATATTGGTGGAAAGAGGGAATTTAGTTTTGCTTTCCGAAACGTTTCCACTACTGAATATCATGAGCGTGAACTCTGCTTCCACCAATATCATCAGAACTTTCAATCACGTTTATTTAATTAGTACCTGATCTTTAGTCTAGAGTAAACTTTTATTCAGTATTATAATTATATACTTAGTTCGACGATTAATTTCGTTTCCTTTAGTTCTTTTGGCAGTACAATCCTTGATGGATCGATGCTGAATTGATTGGACAAGTGACACAAGTGTTTTTGTAGATCGAGATTCTGTAACTATTTCCAGAGCAACAGCCAGGTGAAGCTCTTTGGGCTCTTTGGATAACCGACGTCTTCTTGTCTGGCATAACCTGCTCAAAATTCAGCCGCAGTCTTACTTTCGCTCTTACTAGCAGCCTTGTCAGGGGAGATGGTGCTTTCCACCTTAACATTTGCGAGCCTTGTTGAACTCTGACACTCAGGCTCCAAGTAGAAAGGATGGTAGGGAGGAGACTATGTCTTTCTATTCTATTAGATCTGTCGCAAATCTTAGGAAGGTTCTTGCAAAGACTGTAAGGGTTTTCCATTTCTGATGGGCAGCTTGTGTAGCCTTCTTCATAGACATTCATATACTTGCTGTGTTCTCTTGGAAGGATGTACACCACTTCTGCTTGTGGAGACAGCAAACTACCTGCAATGGAAGCAATTCTGATTACAGTGGTAGTGAATTCTCTTTGAGCTCCTGTTTTGTAATTTTTTAAAGGTAAGAATATTTCAAAGTTTTCGACGAAGGGAATAGCCTTTTCACCCTCCAAAAGCCAACGGTTTTCTAAAAGCCACTTGGTTTCTGATGGTAGCCTGAATGATATTGTTTCTCCTTTGGACAAGGCTTGGAGGTCAATAAAGCCAGTGTCCCCTCGAAATTGAGCGCGTGTAGGTATGTAGACTTCTCTTTCCGTTTCTATGATGGCTGAATTGTCTTTATAATTGATCAAGGCATCAAGATCTTTGGTCTGAAAGAAAGCATTCTTTTGGGAGCACGCGTCAACAGTTCGTTTTCCATATCGTCTGTATTCCAAGATGTCGCAGTACAGTGATGCTGTTCTTTGAAAATTATTTTGCATCGTGAAAAATCCGACCATTAATTGCTTGGCACTGACAATATCAGTAGTACCTTGGCTGACGCTCCTAGAAAGTCTTTTTGCAATATTTTCACGAGCAATTTCAGCAACAATATCTATCAATTCAGTCTGGAAGTCGAACACTTCTGCTCGTAGAGTGAAAAATTGGAGAACGCGTGCTTCTAGTTTCTTACATATACCAGCCACAGGGAGCCTACTGTTTAAGTCATCGCAAACAGCATCTTTGAACGCTAACCACAGAGCATCGTTTTTCTTCAAACGGTTCATGGAGAGTTCTCTTTCCGGTTTGTAATAACCATACATTTGTATAAACATATCTGCAGCAAGCATATCGTCAACATCTAGCGATCCTTTTTTCATACTATGAGTCACATCTACAACAGTGTTCCATATTTTTATCTTATTTTTAAGAAATGCATTGTTCAGGTCACGTGTATCTCTTGAAAGGTCAATTAAAGCTGAATTCATTTTCTTTGCCTTTATA
The DNA here is from genome assembly GCA_964019055.1 of Anthopleura xanthogrammica. Taxonomy (NCBI): domain Eukaryota; kingdom Metazoa; phylum Cnidaria; class Anthozoa; order Actiniaria; family Actiniidae; genus Anthopleura; species Anthopleura xanthogrammica. The sequence goes on from OZ025211.1 coordinate 2,000,016, forward strand.
TTTTTTGGACTGATGCTAGCAATTTCTGCTGTTAATTGAAGGATGTCTTGAACCTCAGGGCCTGAAAAAATGAGCTTGAGGGGATTTGTACATGTCGCTACAGAAAACCTCTTTCCTTTTGTACGCCCTAATTCAAAAAGGAGAGAAACACGAATATCACTATGTATCTTCCGAAACAGTTTACCACACTCTTGTTCGAATTTGTTTAACTTATCAAGAACAAAACGTCTATTGGCATCTGGTATTGCCTCATCATAAGTAGCAAGACCCTGTAAAAACTTTGAAATTCCTGAAACAGACGTTTTCAAGTTTTTATCAAATTTTCTTTTGGTGCCAATCAACTGAAAATACTTTATGTGGCGTTGGAGCTCTAGCATCTTGGAATGATCAACTCGCCATAGAAACTGCAGATTCTTTACACGTACTATCTGGGACTTGCTTCTGTGCTGTTTCATTTGTTTGAGGAATACGTATGCCTGATAGACTTCGGCGTAAGGACATGCAGATGTGTGTGTGGCTTTGAGCACAAAACAAGCCAAGATAGTGGTATCTAAATATTGTTCGTTTTTCTGGACCAACGTTAAAGCCACATCAAGGTTTAAGAATGCTTCTTTGTGTACTGCTGTTTGGAAAAATGATTTCAATGTAGACTTCCATGGGTCTTTCAGGATGTCAGTATAAGCAATGAATAACTGAGCTTCTTTCAAGAGGTCGGTATAGTAGGATTCTACTGGACACCCAGCAGGAATGCATTTATTTGGACACATTCTCATTACAAACCAATTTATGAGCTTGTGCCAGAAAAAGGCGGCCATTAAGGGCATTGTTGTTTCCCAAGATGGCAATTTGCAGAGAATGTTGTCTTCCCATAACGTCTTGGCATCCCAGTCAGTTGAACCAACGCCACGGTTCAGTGCTAAATGTATAACGGTTCTATTACAAGAATTGACATTTTTACAGATGCTGAGTATCGACGTTTCTTGTGTACCAAGGGGTTTCCGGGTCGTTATGTCTGAGCACACATTCCTTAAAGGAAGCATTATATGACGAAGATCCGCCGATGCTCCTTTACTTGAGTTTAAATGGGTATTCAATACGAATCGGATTTTATTTGTCACAGCCAACTGGCGCTTAGCATTGATTAAGCTGCCAAAAGAATATGCATATCTGTCAATCGTGGAAACATTCACTGCCAATGGATTGAAGTTGACAAGCTTTTGTATGCAACTGCTGTTTTTTACTGGAAGGTCGAAGTTGGCGTGTAAGAACCGTTCTGCTTTTCGTGGTAAAGCTCTCAGTTCTCTAACAAATCTTTCAAGATCCTTTGCATTTGTGCCCCTTTTTTGTAAAGAAATACCAATGGCTTGAATCTTGTCAATCGTGTCAACCATTTCACACAGCGGCCTGGCCCAACTGAACACTAACTTGTCCTGATGTCTGCTACCTTCAACCCCAGTCACTATGGCAACAGCCATTGTCAAGAAAAATGCAGGGTGCGCCATTCCAACAGTCCTATAGCAATAAATGAGATAGAATAGTTATTTTGAAAAGCATGTGCACAGGCCAGGTATAATGAAATAATTAAGAACGACTATGGCAAAGACATTTCTCTTGGTCACTGTTTGGTGTTTGCCTTGCCGGTTTTGACAATTTTGGATATATATATATATACATATGTGTTATACCGCCATTTACTTTGATTATTATGACAAATTTGTTAAATGTTCAATTCAAAATGTTTGCAATCAATTTGCAACGATTTTCAAACAAAAGTGAGCTTAAACACATATATGTATATATATCGAAAATTGTGATTTTTTTGGAAACGAGTATTTATTATTTATACCTAACCAAAAAAATTCTGCAACTTTCGATATGTATATGATATATGTCGATCTTTTGTTCCTCTATTGTTTCGCCTCTCGAGAACAAAAGACATATATATTTCATATACATATCGAAAGTTGAAGAATCTTTTTTTTGGTTAGGTCACAGGCTTACCACCCTAAGTATCTGTGGTTTAGGTTTTCTTGGCTTGGGATCCCTGTGGCACAGAAATAGCCGTTAATCGATCCATGTAGTTCAAATTTTGCTCCTAAAATCTGTCCTCAGTAGTCGCTCATCAAAAATATTTTATCTTGAAATAAAGTTTGATAGTTAATTACTTACTTCGAAGTGTTTTTTTCTGCGAAAAATCCTAAAAAATGCTTGTTTATGGCTTCGAAAGTTCGGGGTTAATTTGACTCGCTCTCCTTACTGTAAACACATTACTGTAAGGAGAGCGAGTCAAATTAACCGTACCGAATGTACACTGAATCTCTAAAACTTTGACACTTTTGCGATATATATACATATATATGAAGGATAGCGATTTCAGTCATTTCTCAACAAAAATTTGTTACCAAGTTGTTCTAGAATACCTAATGAGGCTTTTTAACATGTTTGCAGTTGATTTTCTCCTTGTTTACTGTCTAGTTTTCAAATTCTTTGAATTTCATAAAAGAACAAGTAAAACATGAAACAATCTTTTTAAAAAGTTTGAAAAAAACGTAATTATTAGAACTTATCAAAAAAGCGTTTTATGTGTTTTTGTTGTTGTCGTCTGAGTACGATTTTCGGTTTATTGAGTTAACAAGATGCTGAATATTTAGCTTATTTCTTAAAATTTTTTTCAAATATTTTTAGTTAGTCTTCGAAAATAATGTTTAAAGTAGACTTCCTGAGGAAATTGCTTCCAGAGCTTTTTTAATTCTTTGAGTTATGATTTTTCGTGTGCAAAGCTTGATTTCCGCCATTTTTCTTTCGAAAACTTGTCAAGATGGTCACATTCAAAATTCATTATCTCAAAAACGAGCTCGGGACACCCCATTTTTCTTTTCATTTTTGGAATCAGCGTTAAATTCTGTGTAAAACATCTTTCTAAGAACTTTTTGTAATTATTCCTTGCTAAAGTAGTCAGTCACCTTAACTTCATTTTTTTGTTGGAAAATCGCCATAAAAACAGTTGCAAATCGATCGCAAACATGTCAAATAGCCTTATTATATATGTACAATTGATAACATTTAACAAATTTGTCATGAAATTCAAAGTAAATGGCAGTATAACACATATATGTATATATATCCAAAATTACTCGAGCTCCGATTTTACTCAGTGTACTATAGCTGTGATGATTTTGGTACTAAAGCTTTAGTTTTTCCAATATCTACCTTTTTCCTTTTTCCAATGTATACCCCCAACCATACAAATGTCTGTAAATTTGTCGATTTTCAAAAATCGTACGTTTTCTCGGCGGATATAACACCTAACATAATGAATCTTCGTTGGGTTACTGAAGTGAAGGTGCTCTTTCTAGTGCTGGTATTGGTTTTTCACTCATTTTAATTCTTAACTTATTCGAAATTTCGGCCGCCTTTGGAAAAAGGTCTATTCTGTACAATTCATAAAATGGCTGTACTTAATGCGATATATACGGTACCAATACCCACCCACTCATACGAAAATACTGCTTATTAATATTCTGACTTACGTTAGGAAGTACCTTGATGGCTCTTGTGGACTGCACTTGCCAGTGAATGTGGTCTGATCTGATTTTAACGGTATTAAGTAGTATTTACACGTGTATTACATCACAGGAATATTTAATCATATGATGTCACTTAATATATACTGGTACCAAAAGCACCTGAAAATGATGTAGTTTGTTTTTAAAAATATCAAAGAAATCTGAATAAGAAGAGGTTTTGAAGAAGATTCAGTAATGGTACTAGAGACTACAAATTTCAAAAGCACAGTAAAGTTTCACTGAATGGATCAAATAAAAAGCCCCATACTAATAAAATGGATCACGTCTCATGTTTCACTTAATACCTGTTTTGGTGAACAGGTAGCTTAAACCGGTTCCTCGGAGTCCCCCCTGTTTTTCTTAAAAGTTTAAACAAAAAAGCAAAATTTCTTTTTACGACTTTAGTTTTGATTAGGTTATTGTAGTATAGAATGAATGCACTAGATATGAAAAGTCGTAACCATACTTTTTATACTTTCCTTTTTTTTAATATCTTTAGGAATTTTCATATCTAGTAGTTTTAAGATGTAAGACTTAAGACTCATTCGAATTTGCGGCCGCCGTTTTGGAAAAAGCTCTATTAATCTGTACAAATCATAAAATGGCTGTACTTAAGATTGAAGATGTAAGACTTCATCCTACCAACGCTCATTCTTAAGGTTACTGGAGACCTTAGCTTGAGGGGTATCTTTCGTTTAAAACTCTCTCTACGCAACACTTTCAACAAAACCCTATGAAACTATACATCGTTTTAAAGCTCATATGATAAAGATTACGCAAAATATATTTTTTGAAAGCAATTTTTTAATTTGAAACGATATGCCGGGGTTTTAAACACAAATCGGGCACGTTCCGTAGATGTGAATTAATGGCAAGGCGTTAGCGCAAATATCGAAAACAACTTCACTATGTATTACCGAAAGATAAACTACAAAAGCTTGTAAGCATTTTTTGATTTGTTAAGAATTTATTAATTATTAAAGTTGGAGTGTCGAAAAATTTCTACGTCGGCTGACGTTTTACCGCATAAAAGACGAAATAATCAAAATATCAAAAATCGCTCACGAAATTCTGTTTATCCATACTTATTCATGCTTTTTGCAAAATTTTATTGAAATTGAACAAAACTATATACCCTATTAATTCATTTAAAGATAGGAAATTGTCGTAAAATAGATCATGAAGATTTTAAGCTTTCAAGATTTGGGCAAGTTTCACGCCTCGTTAAGACACCTGTGAACAGAGAGATACCGCCAGCCAGGAACAACGGGCCGGCCGGACCAACGGAATGTTGACAAACACTTCGAACTACGCGGGAAATCATCTAAAAATTGAACACTTCGTTTCTCCGGTAAACTTTTAATAAAGACACAAAAATAATGTAGAATTCCCAAACGTATCAAAAGTATAGCGTATTCAAAACGCAAAAGAAATCAGAAAGCGCTAGAGTTTCGAAGCATGGTAGGTCATAGACATAGACATAGACATATATTGTATTTAGTACCTCTTCTGACATATTTTGGATTATGACTATTATTATAAAAAGTTAACCGAGATAAACAGCTGCATATATTAGATTTGCTAGAAAATTGCAGTCAGAAGAGGTAGGGACACGAACTTTATCACGCGGGAAAATCGAAAGAGTAACCGACTCAGTCGAGTATAATATGATAAACGAGGACGACAACGCCTTCAGTTTTGATTTATTTTCCCTTCAAACCATTTTTGTTTTAAAATAACTAGCGAACTTTCACAAAATTTCGCCAACAATTTTTGTTCAAAAAGAAAGATTATTATAAAAACATTTAATTAGTGAAATATTTTTTTATAGAAACATTTTACCCGCGAAGGTCTCCAGTAACCTTAATTTTTTTGCCAACAGGTATACCAGAAACTCATAAACTGAACGTGTAACAGCCATACATTTCTTTAGTGCAATGCTCCGGAATATTCAAATCAGTATTTTGTCGATGAATTTCTTCTCAGTAAATTACAGCATTCTCTTGCTTTAAAATCTCTCAAACCTAAACTTAAAGATATACATATAATCCCAATTTTACATTGAGATATTCAGTAAATTTCCTCTGAAAGCACAGGTAGCCCAAGCTGGGTTTCTGCGGTGTCATATGATAAAAAAAAGTATGGGGATCTATAAAAAACCTCAATAACTGAAAATCGTCAAAATGTGAAATAAAGTAAAGAAATCTTAGCTGACCTTTGAGAAGTTATACCGCTATCGCCCTGCCTGGTTAGAATTCGGATTAAGCCAGTTATCAAATCCTATCGATTTGGTTGTTTATTCAAAGTAATAATATTTTTTCCAATTACGTCAGAATCGTATTATTACATGTAATATTGAAGGGATTTTTAATCAACCATCTTCGTATATTATACACGCGGGCCATGTTATAGTTCCTTCGAAAAGGCTTCCAGGACATCAATGATAATATCTCGTTGGGTCACCTCATTTTCAGAAAACTGTGTCTTTGCTTCGAACCGTAAAGGAGCATACTTCGCTGTTTTATCAGACTCTTTTTTCATGCGGTTTTCAACCCATGGTACACTGTCTCATGGTTTACGCATGAGCTCATGTTTCGTAACGTTGCCTTCACTCGCAACTAATCTTTTCTCAATTCTGTATATATCATACCATTCATTAAACAGTAGTTAAAAAATTACACATCTCTTAAACAACCCCTCTTCCCCTCCCCAACAACCCTCCCTCCTTCCTTAGCTTGTGCCCGAATACCTGTTTTTGCTTGAATATATCCTTGTACATTTACATTTGCTTGAATATATTCTTGCATTTTCCCAACATGGTATACTTGCACCTTTTTGGGCTTCCTTGTTATCACCCTTACATCAATTCTGTTGGCCCTTACTTCCGCGTTCATTGCGTATATGGGTATTTCCCAATACACTATAGCTCTCTAATTTTCGTACATCGCCTTCAGTTGTATTTGGGAATACCAAGTCGGAGTGGTATTCACTAACTCTAGTTGCTTGAGGATCTCTCTCAAAAAAGAATATCTTTAGAGCCGCGCGCATTGTGTCTTGCTAGATAATGCACCACACCCAGCCAGGATGTGAGGCACATTCACTGCGGCTTTCCCGCACATTCAACACATCACAGTTTACAGTGTTTAATAATTTATTATCATCATCTTCATTATCCTTATTTTTATTATAATTTTTATTATTATTATTATAACTCTTGCAACAGTAAAGCCTTTCAGTTAATGTTAAAACTAATAATCAACAATCAAATTTATCTTATATTAATTACTATACTAATCTTATAATTATAACTTGTTTATTTAGAGCTCGAAAAAGCATTAAAACTAAATCTCATAACAACAGGTGTCGCTATAATTATTTGGCCAACTGCGCAGCCGTTGTGAGACGCTTCCGGTTCCTGTCATTCCCCTACTAACGCTAGTGGGAGAATGACGTGAACCGGAAGCGCCTCACAGCGGCTGCGCAGGAGGCTAAATGATTATTACAATTATCGTAATTGAAGATGCCTGTTTGCAGAGTTCTGATATTGGTGGAAAGAGGGAATTTAGTTTTGCTTTCCGAAACGTTTCCACTACTGAATATCATGAGCGTGAACTCTGCTTCCACCAATATCATCAGAACTTTCAATCACGTTTATTTAATTAGTACCTGATCTTTAGTCTAGAGTAAACTTTTATTCAGTATTATAATTATATACTTAGTTCGACGATTAATTTCGTTTCCTTTAGTTCTTTTGGCAGTACAATCCTTGATGGATCGATGCTGAATTGATTGGACAAGTGACACAAGTGTTTTTGTAGATCGAGATTCTGTAACTATTTCCAGAGCAACAGCCAGGTGAAGCTCTTTGGGCTCTTTGGATAACCGACGTCTTCTTGTCTGGCATAACCTGCTCAAAATTCAGCCGCAGTCTTACTTTCGCTCTTACTAGCAGCCTTGTCAGGGGAGATGGTGCTTTCCACCTTAACATTTGCGAGCCTTGTTGAACTCTGACACTCAGGCTCCAAGTAGAAAGGATGGTAGGGAGGAGACTATGTCTTTCTATTCTATTAGATCTGTCGCAAATCTTAGGAAGGTTCTTGCAAAGACTGTAAGGGTTTTCCATTTCTGATGGGCAGCTTGTGTAGCCTTCTTCATAGACATTCATATACTTGCTGTGTTCTCTTGGAAGGATGTACACCACTTCTGCTTGTGGAGACAGCAAACTACCTGCAATGGAAGCAATTCTGATTACAGTGGTAGTGAATTCTCTTTGAGCTCCTGTTTTGTAATTTTTTAAAGGTAAGAATATTTCAAAGTTTTCGACGAAGGGAATAGCCTTTTCACCCTCCAAAAGCCAACGGTTTTCTAAAAGCCACTTGGTTTCTGATGGTAGCCTGAATGATATTGTTTCTCCTTTGGACAAGGCTTGGAGGTCAATAAAGCCAGTGTCCCCTCGAAATTGAGCGCGTGTAGGTATGTAGACTTCTCTTTCCGTTTCTATGATGGCTGAATTGTCTTTATAATTGATCAAGGCATCAAGATCTTTGGTCTGAAAGAAAGCATTCTTTTGGGAGCACGCGTCAACAGTTCGTTTTCCATATCGTCTGTATTCCAAGATGTCGCAGTACAGTGATGCTGTTCTTTGAAAATTATTTTGCATCGTGAAAAATCCGACCATTAATTGCTTGGCACTGACAATATCAGTAGTACCTTGGCTGACGCTCCTAGAAAGTCTTTTTGCAATATTTTCACGAGCAATTTCAGCAACAATATCTATCAATTCAGTCTGGAAGTCGAACACTTCTGCTCGTAGAGTGAAAAATTGGAGAACGCGTGCTTCTAGTTTCTTACATATACCAGCCACAGGGAGCCTACTGTTTAAGTCATCGCAAACAGCATCTTTGAACGCTAACCACAGAGCATCGTTTTTCTTCAAACGGTTCATGGAGAGTTCTCTTTCCGGTTTGTAATAACCATACATTTGTATAAACATATCTGCAGCAAGCATATCGTCAACATCTAGCGATCCTTTTTTCATACTATGAGTCACATCTACAACAGTGTTCCATATTTTTATCTTATTTTTAAGAAATGCATTGTTCAGGTCACGTGTATCTCTTGAAAGGTCAATTAAAGCTGAATTCATTTTCTTTGCCTTTATATTTTTTGGACTGATGCTAGCAATTTCTGCTGTTAATTGAAGGATGTCTTGAACCTCAGGGCCTGAAAAAATGAGCTTGAGGGGATTTGTACATGTCGCTACAGAAAACCTCTTTCCTTTTGTACGCCCTAATTCAAAAAGGAGAGAAACACGAATATCACTATGTATCTTCCGAAACAGTTTACCACACTCTTGTTCGAATTTGTTTAACTTATCAAGAACAAAACGTCTATTGGCATCTGGTATTGCCTCATCATAAGTAGCAAGACCCTGTAAAAACTTTGAAATTCCTGAAACAGACGTTTTCAAGTTTTTATCAAATTTTCTTTTGGTGCCAATCAACTGAAAATACTTTATGTGGCGTTGGAGCTCTAGCATCTTGGAATGATCAACTCGCCATAGAAACTGCAGATTCTTTACACGTACTATCTGGGACTTGCTTCTGTGCTGTTTCATTTGTTTGAGGAATACGTATGCCTGATAGACTTCGGCGTAAGGACATGCAGATGTGTGTGTGGCTTTGAGCACAAAACAAGCCAAGATAGTGGTATCTAAATATTGTTCGTTTTTCTGGACCAACGTTAAAGCCACATCAAGGTTTAAGAATGCTTCTTTGTGTACTGCTGTTTGGAAAAATGATTTCAATGTAGACTTCCATGGGTCTTTCAGGATGTCAGTATAAGCAATGAATAACTGAGCTTCTTTCAAGAGGTCGGTATAGTAGGATTCTACTGGACACCCAGCAGGAATGCATTTATTTGGACACATTCTCATTACAAACCAATTTATGAGCTTGTGCCAGAAAAAGGCGGCCATTAAGGGCATTGTTGTTTCCCAAGATGGCAATTTGCAGAGAATGTTGTCTTCCCATAACGTCTTGGCATCCCAGTCAGTTGAACCAACGCCACGGTTCAGTGCTAAATGTATAACGGTTCTATTACAAGAATTGACATTTTTACAGATGCTGAGTATCGACGTTTCTTGTGTACCAAGGGGTTTCCGGGTCGTTATGTCTGAGCACACATTCCTTAAAGGAAGCATTATATGACGAAGATCCGCCGATGCTCCTTTACTTGAGTTTAAATGGGTATTCAATACGAATCGGATTTTATTTGTCACAGCCAACTGGCGCTTAGCATTGATTAAGCTGCCAAAAGAATATGCATATCTGTCAATCGTGGAAACATTCACTGCCAATGGATTGAAGTTGACAAGCTTTTGTATGCAACTGCTGTTTTTTACTGGAAGGTCGAAGTTGGCGTGTAAGAACCGTTCTGCTTTTCGTGGTAAAGCTCTCAGTTCTCTAACAAATCTTTCAAGATCCTTTGCATTTGTGCCCCTTTTTTGTAAAGAAATACCAATGGCTTGAATCTTGTCAATCGTGTCAACCATTTCACACAGCGGCCTGGCCCAACTGAACACTAACTTGTCCTGATGTCTGCTACCTTCAACCCCAGTCACTATGGCAACAGCCATTGTCAAGAAAAATGCAGGGTGCGCCATTCCAACAGTCCTATAGCAATAAATGAGATAGAATAGTTATTTTGAAAAGCATGTGCACAGGCCAGGTATAATGAAATAATTAAGAACGACTATGGCAAAGACATTTCTCTTGGTCACTGTTTGGTGTTTGCCTTGCCGGTTTTGACAATTTTGGATATATATATATATACATATGTGTTATACCGCCATTTACTTTGATTATTATGACAAATTTGTTAAATGTTCAATTCAAAATGTTTGCAATCAATTTGCAACGATTTTCAAACAAAAGTGAGCTTAAACACATATATGTATATATATCGAAAATTGTGATTTTTTTGGAAACGAGTATTTATTATTTATACCTAACCAAAAAAATTCTGCAACTTTCGATATGTATATGATATATGTCGATCTTTTGTTCCTCTATTGTTTCGCCTCTCGAGAACAAAAGACATATATATTTCATATACATATCGAAAGTTGAAGAATCTTTTTTTTGGTTAGGTCACAGGCTTACCACCCTAAGTATCTGTGGTTTAGGTTTTCTTGGCTTGGGATCCCTGTGGCACAGAAATAGCCGTTAATCGATCCATGTAGTTCAAATTTTGCTCCTAAAATCTGTCCTCAGTAGTCGCTCATCAAAAATATTTTATCTTGAAATAAAGTTTGATAGTTAATTACTTACTTCGAAGTGTTTTTTTCTGCGAAAAATCCTAAAAAATGCTTGTTTATGGCTTCGAAAGTTCGGGGTTAATTTGACTCGCTCTCCTTACTGTAAACACATTACTGTAAGGAGAGCGAGTCAAATTAACCGTACCGAATGTACACTGAATCTCTAAAACTTTGACACTTTTGCGATATATATACATATATATGAAGGATAGCGATTTCAGTCATTTCTCAACAAAAATTTGTTACCAAGTTGTTCTAGAATACCTAATGAGGCTTTTTAACATGTTTGCAGTTGATTTTCTCCTTGTTTACTGTCTAGTTTTCAAATTCTTTGAATTTCATAAAAGAACAAGTAAAACATGAAACAATCTTTTTAAAAAGTTTGAAAAAAACGTAATTATTAGAACTTATCAAAAAAGCGTTTTATGTGTTTTTGTTGTTGTCGTCTGAGTACGATTTTCGGTTTATTGAGTTAACAAGATGCTGAATATTTAGCTTATTTCTTAAAATTTTTTTCAAATATTTTTAGTTAGTCTTCGAAAATAATGTTTAAAGTAGACTTCCTGAGGAAATTGCTTCCAGAGCTTTTTTAATTCTTTGAGTTATGATTTTTCGTGTGCAAAGCTTGATTTCCGCCATTTTTCTTTCGAAAACTTGTCAAGATGGTCACATTCAAAATTCATTATCTCAAAAACGAGCTCGGGACACCCCATTTTTCTTTTCATTTTTGGAATCAGCGTTAAATTCTGTGTAAAACATCTTTCTAAGAACTTTTTGTAATTATTCCTTGCTAAAGTAGTCAGTCACCTTAACTTCATTTTTTTGTTGGAAAATCGCCATAAAAACAGTTGCAAATCGATCGCAAACATGTCAAATAGCCTTATTATATATGTACAATTGATAACATTTAACAAATTTGTCATGAAATTCAAAGTAAATGGCAGTATAACACATATATGTATATATATCCAAAATTACTCGAGCTCCGATTTTACTCAGTGTACTATAGCTGTGATGATTTTGGTACTAAAGCTTTAGTTTTTCCAATATCTACCTTTTTCCTTTTTCCAATGTATACCCCCAACCATACAAATGTCTGTAAATTTGTCGATTTTCAAAAATCGTACGTTTTCTCGGCGGATATAACACCTAACATAATGAATCTTCGTTGGGTTACTGAAGTGAAGGTGCTCTTTCTAGTGCTGGTATTGGTTTTTCACTCATTTTAATTCTTAACTTATTCGAAATTTCGGCCGCCTTTGGAAAAAGGTCTATTCTGTACAATTCATAAAATGGCTGTACTTAATGCGATATATACGGTACCAATACCCACCCACTCATACGAAAATACTGCTTATTAATATTCTGACTTACGTTAGGAAGTACCTTGATGGCTCTTGTGGACTGCACTTGCCAGTGAATGTGGTCTGATCTGATTTTAACGGTATTAAGTAGTATTTACACGTGTATTACATCACAGGAATATTTAATCATATGATGTCACTTAATATATACTGGTACCAAAAGCACCTGAAAATGATGTAGTTTGTTTTTAAAAATATCAAAGAAATCTGAATAAGAAGAGGTTTTGAAGAAGATTCAGTAATGGTACTAGAGACTACAAATTTCAAAAGCACAGTAAAGTTTCACTGAATGGATCAAATAAAAAGCCCCATACTAATAAAATGGATCACGTCTCATGTTTCACTTAATACCTGTTTTGGTGAACAGGTAGCTTAAACCGGTTCCTCGGAGTCCCCCCTGTTTTTCTTAAAAGTTTAAACAAAAAAGCAAAATTTCTTTTTACGACTTTAGTTTTGATTAGGTTATTGTAGTATAGAATGAATGCACTAGATATGAAAAGTCGTAACCATACTTTTTATACTTTCCTTTTTTTTAATATCTTTAGGAATTTTCATATCTAGTAGTTTTAAGATGTAAGACTTAAGACTCATTCGAATTTGCGGCCGCCGTTTTGGAAAAAGCTCTATTAATCTGTACAAATCATAAAATGGCTGTACTTAAGATTGAAGATGTAAGACTTCATCCTACCAACGCTCATTCTTAAGGTTACTGGAGACCTTAGCTTGAGGGGTATCTTTCGTTTAAAACTCTCTCTACGCAACACTTTCAACAAAACCCTATGAAACTATACATCGTTTTAAAGCTCATATGATAAAGATTACGCAAAATATATTTTTTGAAAGCAATTTTTTAATTTGAAACGATATGCCGGGGTTTTAAACACAAATCGGGCACGTTCCGTAGATGTGAATTAATGGCAAGGCGTTAGCGCAAATATCGAAAACAACTTCACTATGTATTACCGAAAGATAAACTACAAAAGCTTGTAAGCATTTTTTGATTTGTTAAGAATTTATTAATTATTAAAGTTGGAGTGTCGAAAAATTTCTACGTCGGCTGACGTTTTACCGCATAAAAGACGAAATAATCAAAATATCAAAAATTAAATCGCTCACAAAATTCTGTTTATCCATACTTATTCATGCTTTTTGCAAAATTTTATTGAAATTGAACAAAACTATATACCCTATTAATTCATTTAAAGATAGGAAATTGTCGTAAAATAGATCATGAAGATTTTAAGCTTTCAAGATTTGGGCAAGTTTCACGCCTCGTTAAGACACCTGTGAACAGAGAGATACCGCCAGCCAGGAACAACGGGCCGGCCGGACCAACGGAATGTTGACAAACACTTCGAACTACGCGGGAAATCATCTAAAAATTGAACACTTCGTTTCTCCGGTAAACTTTTAATAAAGACACAAAAATAATGTAGAATTCCCAAACGTATCGAAAGTATAGCGTATTCAAAACGCAAAAGAAATCAGAAAGCGCTAGAGTTTCGAAGCATGGTAGGTCATAGACATAGACATAGACATATATTGTATTTAGTACCTCTTCTGACATATTTTGGATTATGATTATTATTACCAGGAAGTTAGGTACAGGCTGTCTATAATAACTAAAAAGTTAACCGAGATAAACAGCTGCATATATTAGATTTACTAGAAAATTGACGTCAGAAGAGGTAGGGACACGAACTTTATCATGCGGAAAAATCGAAAGAGTAACCGACTCAGTCGAGTATAATATGATAAACGAGGATGATGACGCCTTCAGTTTTGATTTATTTTCCCTTCAAACCATTTTTGTTTTAAAATAACTAGCAAACTTTCACAAAATTTCGCAAACGAATTTTGTTCAAAAAGAAAGATTAATATAAAAACTTTTAATTAGTGAAATATTTTTTTTAGAAACATTTTACCCGCGAAGGTCTCCAGTAACCTTAATTTTTTTGCGAACAGGTATACCAGAAACTCATAAACTGAACGTGTAACAGCATACATAAGAAGCTACTAAAACTTACACGATTATGGAAAAAATACGAGATTTCTGAGATAGACTAAAAAAAGAAAACACTAATCCTTAAGTCTCAGTTCCGGTTCGAGCGTCTAATCCCACACGCGCCGAATCCAACAATAAGATTTTAGTGTAGACAAGGATAATAGATGTGGAAATTGTAGAAATAACTTTTTCGCCCCAGGAACTTTTTGGCAGATCACATCAGTTCAAAATGGAATGAGAGAGACTTAAAATATACAATTTAACAAAGCTCTTCCAAAGCTAAGATGTTTTTTTTAACGTCCGTATTTACTGGGTTGCCTGTGATAAACCAGTCTAAAATACCTTCGTTTTTTTCCCTCCGTCGAAAATTGGAATATTTGCGCAACACTATTAGGTCACATGGCCCTCATTGGTTCAGAACTCTACAGTACACCATAGTAGGAGATAGATAGTAGATAGACAGAGTCGCATGAAATTTAACCGGCGAAGTATTTCAAGCGTTGTTCGGTGTCGCCATTCCTTCGTGGCCCGACAAAGTTATTGTGTAATTGTTCTGTCGAGGAAATGTCACATGTTCTGGTCAATTTCAATGCTTTAAAGAACCCAAAAGGCCTACAGTAAAATAATGCCATAAATGACAATGAAAAACATAACATTTTCTACGCCTTTTTCAATGTTTGAGAAGATCCGTAGTATAAATATTTCTTGTTGATTTAAACGAGCAGGGCATTTTATAGGACGGTGAAGTGTGTTTGAAAACAATCAGCTTTACGGCTCATGATCAGCTTTTAAATACACGATTATTTCTTTAATAAAATAATCAGTAACTGACAGAGAACTTTGAAAAATTAGCAAAGAACAAAATGAATGCCAATTTTGAAGACAAATATTAGCTAGTCTCTTTCTGAAATAAATATTGAGGATTTCATCAGCCTTGTTAGCCCGGAGTAAAGTCGGCTCAGTGAGGTGAAGATTAGGAGTAATTTGACACGCGTAACACAACGCTGTTTTCTCCCGACAAAGTGGCATCTCGGTATTTTTACAGATAAGGGTAAGAGATCTATCTAGACACTGTATTACGAGCTAAATAAAAGAGTTTTATCATACAAAATACAAGGGGACCTTTTGGTAAGCCTTTGTTGTTTATCTGAGTCGTAAAATGCCATTAAATTACTAGTTGCACACGTGACTTTCGTACTTCCGCTCAAAATTATCCTCGGGGGGTCCGAACCCTGAACAATGCCGCTTTGCCTTTACAAAAAATATCGAGCATTGTCGAAATAATGTCTTGAAAAGCTTCAATTTTATCGGTAAATTTTCGAATTTTATTTCATTCTTCGTTATATTGATACTTAAGAAAGAGATATATTGTATTATTTTAGCTTTTTGGGATGTTTTAGAGGTGGAAAATCGAGGATGAAGAGAGCCGGCCATTGAGTGGTGGCTGTCGATCGGTGTCTACGTCCGGGGCTTTCTACATTCGGGGCTTTGGTTCATTCACCAAGACTCAAGTTCCCGTACGTAGAGCTCGAAATTCGAATTTGTTTTTGTTTTTACAGGAAGTGGATAACTCACCGGGCCAGGAAAGAGATCGAAGGACTAAGAATGGACTCAACTAAAGAAAACTGCGAGGAATCTGAAATCGCAGTCGAAAGTATACCTGGGGAAGGCTCTTGTACAGTTGATACGAAAGAGATCGAGCCAGATCAAGAAGAGATCGCAAATGATTTGGAATTTGCTGCAGAATTTTCGCAAGAACATGTTAGTACGCTGTCTGATTTAGGTATGTAAACTTATATATTTCCGTATCCAATAATCTTTTGAATATTTATATGAAATACCATTACAAAGAGAAAGATAATGAGTGAATTTGTAAGCTCCATGCGTTTGAGCGAGGTTAAAAGTCTTATATGATTTTATTTTCTCGTAAAATTTTTCCTTAAATTTTTAAATATTATCTTATATAGATATCTACATAAGCTTGATAAGGTATTCTCTGAATATCTTTTTATAGCTCAATAGTTTCTTTTTTTATTATTTTTATGGTTGCCATTTTTATTGATGTTTAAAAAAATTTCGTAAAGATTTTTAGGAAACCAAGAATAAATTTAATTGTATGCTCTTACTGAAGAAGAAATTAGTCAAAATCATAGGAAAAACTGTATTCTAAAACAAATATAAGAAGGAATGAATGATTTAAAAGTTACTCTAAAAAAAAGAAAAAAAAAGTTAAAACTATATGTACCCTAGTACACCACAGGTAGCCCAGATCACCACAAAACTTAATAGCAGATTTTAAAAAGACATGGTCTCCCAGGATTTTATAGCCTAGTTTGAACACCGGTGTAGCATATGGCTGGGGTTCAATCCTTGGACTCTGCATCACATGTGAATAGAATTTGTTTCATGGTTGAATCTATGAGTTAACCATGCCCTGACTTTGATCAGCCAAGAGATTGTTTCAGGGATGGATCTGTAAGTTAGCAATGCTCTGACTTTGATCAGCCCAGAGGTTGTTTCAGGGTTGATAAGTAGGAAACTTACCAAGGGGGGGGGGGGGTACTCCCTATAATCAACTATACAGGGATGCTCTGGGATTTTCAGGCCGCACATATAGAAAAGGGGTGGGTATAAAAAGGGGTAGATGATATGAAAGGGTACCTTTTCGAGCAAAAAGGTATAAAAAAGGGGTATCTTTTTGCAGAAATTTGGTATAGAAAAGGGTAAGGGGTTGAGAGTCTGGGCAGAGCATCCCCGTATGAAACGACCCAAAGGACAACTCCCCCACCGGGAAACTTACAGACTGGTACACAGTATACTATAAGATACTATAACACTGAAATGGCTCCCTAAGATATGACACAGCTACAGCATTCTTAAGATAAGAACCACAAAATATATGCATATATTGTTTATCATAAATCTCTAACAATTTATCTGCAGAGGGTGGTGGTGTCAAGCGAAAACATGAAGATATAATGCATATTACAGGATCTGATGCTAAAAGTGCTCACATCGAACAGCCAGGAAGTGAAGAATACAATGCTGTTCAAGATCTGGTAATTGAATTTAAATGTAACCAATGAATGCAGATCAAAAAATAGTTTCTTCTAAGAGTAAAATCTTTTTTTCATGAAGATTAAAGTGCATATAAGGGTTCACCAGTTTGTGTTTAATATGAAAGTTCTGACCCTACAAATCACATAATCAAAAATGTTTTTTTTGATTCTGTTGAGATTTCATTATTTTTTTGACGGTCAAAGTTGGTAAAAATGCGTGTTTTGGGCACCCTTTAGAAAAATTTCACAGCAGTTAGAGAAGAATGGTACCTAGCTCGTGTGACGTCATTTACGGGACTTGCTGATCAAGAGTTCAAGGGTTTTTCTTAGTAGAATCGAGCGTAGTTATCTAAAATAGTTGAAATCGAAAATCGAAGGCAAGATAGTGATCTTCTATTTAGATTTCATGTGTTTTCAATGAACGAGTCCCGTAAATGATGTCACCAACAACTAGTCCAATGCTCCCAAGGTCGCTCAGCTTTTTACTTCGTTTTACCTACTTTGATTGCAAAAAAATAATGAAATCGCAACAGAATCAAAAACATTTTATTGATTATGTGATTTTTAGGGTCAGAACTTTCATATTAAACACAAACTGGTGAACCTTTATATGCACTTTAATCTTCATGAAAGGCCATAACATGGTTCTTTCAAATTGTAAAAAGGCTCAGTGCACAAGCCCCAAAACTTAAGGACCAGTCATTATTTAAAGGAAGGGGATGCTAGTGCAAATAGAGGGGGCAGCATTTTTTATGCTTCACATAGGAAGGGCTAAGAGAGACAAAGGACACTTTAGGGGGAGGGGTCAGGAAAATTTGTGCAAGTGAAAATCAAAATGCTCCTGTAAAAATTGTCTGGTTCCTTATCCTGTTTTTTTTTTATCTTGTTAGATGGTCACCAAACATTTTTTCTCCCTTCATAAAACTTATCACCTTCAATAAAATATTGAAGGCTGAAGATTTGATACTAGGTCGTAGTTTACTTGTAACAGTGACTTTAAATGCTCAAATTCCTCACAATCACAATCTCAAGACATATCACAAATATAATCTTGAAATGCAATACAAAAATTTGTCAACCTACTATAAATATATATGAAAGGTATATGTGATCGTACCATACTGAATGGACTCAGAAAAAATTCTGAGCCCCAGATGGGAATCGAACCCACGACCCTCCGTATGCTAGTCGGATACTCTACCACTGAGCTGCTGGAGACTCTAATGGCGAGTAGGTTGTTAATGTGGGTTTAATTGTGACAAACAAACTGTATACTGTATACTGCTACAGTCACACATACGATCACATATACATTTCATATTCCATCATCATACGCAAACCAACATTATCATATAAATATATACTTGCTGCTTAAAGGATTCCTGGATCTGCCCCTGCACAAAATAACTTGGTCACAGCCCCTAACTCTTCTCATTTCTCCAATCCAGGAAGATTCATCTCATTCACT
The DNA here is from genome assembly GCA_964019055.1 of Anthopleura xanthogrammica. Lineage (NCBI taxonomy): Eukaryota > Metazoa > Cnidaria > Anthozoa > Actiniaria > Actiniidae > Anthopleura > Anthopleura xanthogrammica. The sequence continues at coordinate 2,018,796 of OZ025211.1, forward strand.
AGAGGCATCGGGTATAACTCAGGAACAAGTTTTATCATCTATATCTCAGACATGTCAAGTTGATCCCCTAAACATTCCTCAAGCTCTGTCTTCAATTGCTGGACAAATCAGCCATGAACCAACACTTCTACCCAACTCCAATCCAGTCGAAAGTCGTGAAGATGGTGTTAATCAAGCTTGGTTTACAACAAAAGAAGACAAAGACAGCTTACAGGGAAAAGGTGAAGTTCATAGATAGTAGCTAAACATGTTTTTGGCACCCTCTACTGAGATGGAAAACCTGTGGTATCAATCTGTTCAAGTCTCCTTTAGACAAGATTTATCTTTTCCACTCTCAACCCCAGGGTCCTGTCATTCTTACTGTGCATGCTCGACGAAATGTCAGGGATGCCATATCAGCTTTTGCTGCCCTTAGATTAACCTGCATTGTGAAATAAATATGTATGTTGTCAAGCATGCATACATGTGCAGTAAGAATGATGGGACTCTGGGGTCGAGTTTGTTCAAGTTTTGGTTTCCTTGACAACCACAGGTATTCCACCACAGTGGTGAAAAAAGCCATGTAAACAAAATTGCTGATGAATTTAGTGTCCTTAGTTGTTCCCACTTCACATCCTAAGAAATGGAGAGCAGAGAGGTGCTGTGGTGTGTGCTTCAATGACTTTCCCTAATTACTGTGGTTCTAGACTCAACAGAGAGAGAGAGAGAGAGAGAGAGAGAGAGAGAGAGAGAGAGAGAGAGAGAGAGAGAGAGAGAGAGAGAGAGAGAGAGAGGATACTATAGTGGTTATTATTTTTCTCATTTGCTTGCTATAAAGGATCCAAGGGGTGGTCATGGGGTGCCCGTGACCCCCTTTTCATGCTTGGAATTAGTTCGTTAGTGTAGCAAAAGGTGCATCTTCTAAATTTTGTGACCCCCCTACTTAAAATCCTGGATCCCCCCAGGCTTGTTGGGCATTTCTTCAGTTTTAGTGTGATATATTTCAATTTTTGTATTTTTTTTTGGGAATGCATTTAGAAATTAATACTTCTTCTACTTATCTTCATCATCATCATCATTTTTATTATTATTTATTATTGTCCCTAAATCATGTGCATGCTGTAATAAGGCAAAATCTTACCACATGTGAGGCAAGTTTATGAGTTTCATGAGAAGTTCAGGCTTTACCACAAATTGCTGATTTTGGTGCTTTCTTAGCTCATGTTGTACAACCTAATTCTAACTGTAAAACGGTGCATCGATAAGATTATTGCGGGACTTATTTGAATTTGAATTTGAATTTTATTTCGCCATCAACATAAATTTTAAAACAAATCAGTATTAAAATGAAGAATAATAGAAATATGATTTACATCAAATGTTACTATAACTAGATTATTGATACAAGTACGAAAAGCCAGATGTAGGCTGGCTAGGTAATGAATAAAAGAATAATAATTTTACTGGAACAAAATATGATTACATGGCGAGGGGGGTTCTAGAAGGGCCCTTTTGAGGCAGAAACCTCGGGCCCAGACGATAAATTTTTCAGGTTAAAGATTCAAATCATAATTAGATATGAGGCGAACAAGTTTAAATTTATATCAATTATGTAAGTGGAGGAAAGATTTTTTTTGAAGAAAGATAAATTAAAAAAGTAGAATTGGTGATATGATTAGGCAGAGAGTTCCACATTTTTGGTCCATTGTACAAGATGGTGAGCTGTTTGATATTAGTACGACTTATTCCTTATTACTTATTCCTTCAGTTTAGTGTTAAGTACGTAATTGACGTGAGCACTACACTATTGATGATGACAAACAAAGGAAAAATCGGTATATGAATGACAAAGCTTTTTAAGGTAGCAAAACTTTAACAATTCTGATATCACATCATGGTATGGTCGTGGTTTCTATTATAGCTGCCACTTAAAACCTGCTTTACGAAAGAAAGTATGTAACTATGTGTTTGTTTTAATTTTAACGATTAATTTTGGTTTTAATTTATTTTTTAACCTCAAAGCTTTTTTTGTTCGTGACAACTGCGTGCATAACGTAATCCTTTTGTTGTTTGTCATTTTGCTATTTTTAGCCAATTATATTTAGTTTACTCTCAAGAGTCTTGTTGGAGACGGATTCGCCATCTTTTCCCAAACATGTCGACTTACGTTTCCTTCGCCAATCGTCGCTTTAATCGCCCATTTTACCTCAAAAGCCGTTGTGTTATCTCTTTTTTACACATTCGGAGCTCAAGCACAGTTCAAGCTTCGTCCACGGGTTTCAACAAGAATGAAATTCCGGTCAAGAAATTCGAAGAGCTACCAACTCCTCCAAGAGTGCCAATTTTTGGAACCATGTTCAATTTTATGTTGAAAAAAGGTAGACGACCCTTTCCTAAGTACATCCTCGATATGCAATTCGAAGGAGTGAAAGAATATGGCAAAATATCAAAGGTCCATGCTCCTGGGTTTACGACTCCTATTGTTCAACTCGCTGACCCAAGCGAAGCCCATAAGCTTTTCCAACTGGAACCAAAGTACCCGAGACGTATTGAGATGCCAGTTGTTAGCAACTTCTTAGAAGGGAAAAAGAAAACCAAAGGAGTATTCTTTGCTGATGGCCACGAGTGGTATCGACACAGGAGCGTGATAAGTAAGAGAATTTTAAGACCAAAAGAATTGGTCTCCTATTCGCCCATGTTCAACGATGTCGTGTCAGACTTCATGGTGCGATTTGAGAAGGTCAAGGAGGAAAATTTTGGCACTGAATTTGAAAACGAAGTAAAGAATCTCAACAAGGAACTTTTCAAATGGTCTTTTGAGTCTGTGTGTTATTTTCTCTTTGAGAAAAGGTTGGGTTGCCTTGCAGACAAGACAAATGAAAATGCACAAAACCTCATTCATGCTGTTCATGGCTTCCTGACTTCGATTTTCCCTGTCAGCCTTTTTCCAGCTCCATTATATAAATATTTCAAGACGACATCATATAAACGTTTTATTGAATCTTTTGAAAATATGTATAAGTATGCTGAAATCTTTATTGATGAGAAAATTAAAGATTTGGAGCAGCAAGGCAAGTTAAGTGAAGAAAATCCCAAAGTGAACTTGGAAGATGAAGGTGCTGGATTTTTCGAGTTCTTAATTGCAAACGGAAAACTCTCGAGAGAAGATATAACTGCAAGTGTCATAGACCTGATGTTTGCAGGAATTGAGACAACGTCAAATACCATTCTTTGGGCTTTGTACATGCTCGGCAAGAACCCTGAGAAGCAAGAAGTGTTGTACCAAGAAATAACGTCTGTACTGCAGCCCGGGGAGTTCCCATCTGCGGAGACCTTGGCCAATATGCCGTACGTCAAGGCGTGGATCAAGGAAACCCTACGATTGTACCCGGTACTTCCAACTTTGGTGCGAGTGTTGCAGGAAGATCAGGTGTTGATGGGATACCACATCCCTGCGGGAACCCACGTTAATGCACTCTACTACTACATGAGCCGTGATGAGAGTTCCTTCAAAGATGCTACGAAGTTCATTCCCGAGAGATGGCTAAGAGATTCTGATAACCCGTGGCACACTCCTGGAGTTCCCCAGTCATTTGCATCCTTACCTTTTGGGTTTGGTAAAAGAATGTGCGTAGGAAGAAGGATAGCAGAACTGGAAGTGCACCTGTTGTTGACCAGGATAGTACGTGATTACCAAGTGTTGTATCCTCATGCTGATGATGTTGAACCTGAAGCTCAAGGCGCTATTGTCCCTGATCGTCCAGTGAGAGTCAAATTTATCAAAAGAAATACTAAGAATACGAAGTCATAAATGAAAATTACTTGGATCGGATAAGAAACGTTACGGGGTACCTTTCATACGCCTTATAACCCATTATACAGTCGTGCATCTGGTGAAAAATTGAACTTGTATAGATATAATCAAAGGGTTGTAAGAACTGAAAACGGTGAAATACTGTAAGAGATGCCTCTCTCATATATGAGTTGCAGTTCACTGAAAGAGACAATGAGGTCTTATAAATCGAAAGAAACACCTTGAATTAGAGTATTGAGGAAAATGCATCTATCAGCCGTGATAAATGTAACTACCTTCCATTCAGACAGATAAACTCTACAGTTATTCACAAAATGATTAAGAAAAAAGTGTTGCAAATGTTGGGCTTGCGCTGTTAAAAAACACCTTGAATTGGAGTTTTTAGGAAATGTATGCATGTATATATATTGTAACTGCCTTCCAATCAGACGTATGAACTCTGCAATTGAATGATCAGGAAAAAGGTGTTGTAAAAGATGGACTTGTGCTGTAAGACTGTGCGTATATTACTCTAATAGTAGTTTTTTTATAGATCATTTAGTAAAATATTTTTAAAAGATTATATATTCTATTAAAACTAATAATAATAATAATAATAATAATAATAATAATAATAATAACAATAATAATAATAATAATAATAATAAACTGATTTTTGGTAGTTCCATTGTCCTTGTATTTCTTTCTCTCAGCTCTCAGTTGTATCTGGCAGGAAAACCCATCACCAGCTAGTTGTTGTAATGTTAAATTAATTCCTCCTAAAATTCTTAGAATTCTCGGGTTTTTTGTTGTTCATTACGAATGATTTTGAGGATTAATGTTTAGTGTACAACTCCTGTCATTTTACACTGGCCCGTAGCCATGACCGCTGAGTGAGTTATACAGAGAAAGCAAGCTTTTCCACACAGGGCGAGGGAGTTCGAGAAATGAAACTGTTTGCATGAATCTGGCCGGGCACAACTTTTTGTGTTCTGCTTTTTTATTATCTTTCCTGATTTCACCATCCACAGGCTAAAAAAAGCTATACCATTTCTCCAATTCGGTCCAGCTGAGTTGACCTTCAGAACAAACTCAAGGTCAACCAATCAAAATTGAGGATTTGACATCGTATTTTGATTAGCATTTCCCATTTTTCTGCTAAGAGAATTTATGAAATACGAGGTCTTCCTTCTTTAAATTAATCGTAAACGCTAGTCGAACTCATGGCGGAATTTTATTTCAATCAACAAGAAAAATCAACATTGTATACTCGGAAAATGCTCCAAAAATGCTAACCAAAAATAGTGACCCATAATTCCTTTCGGGGAAGGCGATCAACTCAGCTGGGTCAGTATGTTGCAGCTAAGAGATTCTTAGTACCTGACCTTTGCCCATTTTTCCAGGTGTGAAATGGAGACAAGGAATGTGGTCCAAAGAAGAGAACGATATCCTGAAAGAGAACATACACAACTACTGTAAAGTAAGCTTCTGATAAATTAAGTCTACAACGCAAGCACAAGAATAAAAAAAATAATACTTGTGCTTGCGCTCATGTTTGCGATTGTGCCTGCGTCGTAGTGAAAACCAGACTTTAGGAGTCCCAGAACTTTCATTTGCAAACCGCGTTTGAATTTTTTAATAGATCTGCACTTGCAGTAAGTGAACATGTGATAAATTGCCGCCATATAGACCCCTTTAACTTGACGTCAGAGCAGCTCAATTTGGAGGACAAAGCAAAAGAATTTCAATCTCCTGAGAATTGGAACCTATTGTTTTGCCCTCCAAATTGAGCTGCATTCCTACGTGCAAGGGGTCTATTACGAGGTAGACTTGAACCTTATAAACGAAGCCAGATGTGTTAATGAGACGTATCGAAGCTCATTCATATAGTATTTTCTCATTGCAATAGACCTTTTTAGCTTCGTATGCAAATTGCCCATTTCAGACCACATGACATTCCCTTGAGAAATATTCTTTTGTTAAAATATTTACACATGAAAGAATCAGCTCCCAAGAGTGGCATCACGTGGTCTTAAATGGGCACAACAAACAACGAAGCTAAAAAGGACTATTGAAAGCCACTTAAAAGTCAATAACGAAAAAGAGGTTTCTAAAAAAGTCTAACTATAAGGTTTTCTTTCCAGGTCAACAATATAGGAGATCCAAATATTATCATTTTCGACATGTCCAAAGACGACAGGAAGGACTTTTACAGGACCATAGGTAATTAAAAAAAAAAAAAAAAAGAAATAGAGAAAATTACCAGAAAAACGGTTGGGTGGAGATGCCGGAGGACGACTACTGTGTCTTGTCCATGCAGTCAAATTCTTCATTATTAAAAACAACCCTGCCAAGTGAAAAAAACCTCTATCCTATATGTATCGTTATTGTTGATAAAAAAATATTTCCATCTCGAAGATGGGGTTCCTGATTTTCAGGAATAACGTATTTGAGATCAAAGCCAATTTTGAACCTCGCCTTGTTACCACTTTTTTTCTCAAGAAGGATTTTATCAGAAGGTTCTTATCACTTTTATCATTTCCTTTTGGGGGATGGGGGGGGGGGGGGGAGATGTTTGCATTTATCACAAGTGAAACCAATTTGTTATTTTCAGCTAAAGGAATAAAGCGCCCTTTATTTGCTATTTATCGTCGAGTTCTTCGAATGTACGATCGACGTAACTATATCGGCAAATACTCTCCCGAAGAAGTAAAACAACTCAAGTCACTGAAGGAGAAACATGGGAACGACTGGGCAACTATTGGTATCGCTATGGGGAGGAGTGCCTCTTCTGTGAAGGATAGGTACAGACTTCTGAAGGAGAACTGTCAGTCAGGTAAATTGTTGCATCTTGATGCAATGCATGGGTATGGGTTCAATGTTACGGCATGTCGCACTGTTTACGTGCTGTATGTCAATAGCGTAAATGTTTCCCACTCGTACGAAAACCGCCGCTCTAGGTTGCTAAAAATGGATTCAAAAGAGGAATTGCCAGAATTTATGCTTTTTTAACTGTTTTGTCGTCTCACAGGCAAATGGACGGCAGAAGAAGAAGAAAGGCTTTCTAATGCAGTACATGAATTAAGTGGGACGCAAGCAGGAGATGTTGTCACTACTGGGATTTCATGGGCCCTTGTGGCTGAAAAAGTCCAAACACGATCTGAAAAACAGTGCAGGTCGAAATGGTTAGTCAAGAACTGTTTACAATAACCCGTGAAACAGAATCCCTATAGTCAATGTATAATAGTCGAATGGAAAAGAAAGAAAAGGAAAGAAGAGAGAGGAGGGGGAAGGGAAAGGAGAGTAAATGAAAGGAAAGAAGGGTAAAGGAAAACAACAGAAATAGTAATCTAGTTAACAGTTGGTGCAATCACTCTAAATATTGTAATCTTAATTGATATAAAACATCTTCATGTCATCAAATCTTTTGGTTTCATGATGTTATTTTCAGGTTGAATTACTTGAACTGGAAAGAAAAAGGTGGGAAGGATTGGACAAAACAGGACGAGATAAAACTCATTAACAGGTAACATGAAGTACGATTATATGCCTTTCTATCTCTTCCCCCTCTCCTCCCACCCTTCCTTCCTTCCTCCATTCCTCCCTTCCTTCCTTCCTCCATTCCTCCCTTCCTTCTTTCCATCCCTCCTTTCTTCTTCAGTGCCAATTCCTCTCTGAAGCCATTAGGTTACCATTATTTCCAAGTGGGCCTTTATGTTGAAGTAACCGATTCGATACTATCATTTCTTCCAGGATTTACGAATTAGATGTCGAAAACGAAAATCTCATTGATTGGAAAAGTTTGATGACAAACTGGACAAGGTATAAACACGACAAAGAGCATCATTTGTGCATCATTTCTTTATTCATGAACTTTTCTTCACAAAAGTAATAATTTTCATTCCCAGTGTCCGATCGCCGCAATGGCTTCGCAGTAAATGGTGGGCAATGAAAAAACATATCCCGACCAATGACATGAGCTTCAGAGGTAAGTGGCGTAACTCAGGAAATGGGTCCATTTTTACCTTTCAAGACGAGCGGTCGCTTGACTTCAATTCTCGGGACCACGAACAAACGATGTCGTCTATCTTTCGTGACAAAGACATAAAAGGGTACGCAATAAAAAGAGAAAGAAATAGAGGGAGGGAGGCAAGGAGGCAAGGAAAGAATGAATGAAAGGAAGGAATGAAAAACTGGAACCTCCGTGTGATATTTCCATCGTACTTACGCCTATTCAAAATCTGCCGTAATCCTCCATGTGTACCAAGTTGTTTCTCTCTATCTCTTTCACAGATGTAGTAGAATACTTACATCACCACTACGTAGACGCTTTACAGTCAAAAATAGAAAGACAAGAATCACGATACAAGAACAGGCTTCCACAAGGATACGGATCCGTGCTTAGAAATCTTCAAAGATCCACTGCACACAATACTAATATTACCCATACTATCACAGGTGAGATTTTTTCTGCTTTCTCAATCCTTGGCCCATTCTCAGTCAAGGCGTTGTAGTGACAGTGCAATCGCCTCTCACCTCCTGGATCTCGGCCATCACATTTGGATAGAGTACGTTAGGTATCTCTCTTGATTTAAGGGTTTTTCTCAAAACTTGACACGCTAAATTCTTTGAGTTAGCTGTGCCCTGACTTTGATAAGCCCAGAGTTTGTTTCAGGGTATCGATAACATTTGAAGATTTTTTGATGGTCTAAGCACGCGCGCTAGCCCTTCCAGCTATGCGACTCCCGCTATGCCTATTCATTTTGACCAACTTCAATCTATTGTTTGTTGATAATTTCAGTGAATAGTGATGGGTCCATTGTAACAAAAGATGATAATAATACCCACGCTATGACGAATCCAGGAAGATTTGAGGTTCTTCAGCTCAGCAACGTTTCATCTCCCGATGGAGTGTTCAATACCCAGGCGAACCAACTCCAACCGTCATACATAATTCACTCCATGCAGCCATCCTCCATTACTGGGCAGACATATATTATACAGCAACCCGCTATTGAAGTAGTAAGACATTCTGACACAAGTCAAGTGGATACTGGTGCAGTGCATGGTGAACAGGTTAGTAGAGATATATAGTGAATATTTTTGTTTTTCATACTCCGCAAAAATCAACCTCTGAATTCCACTTCGGTCCAAGGACTGACTATATCCCTATAGGTTAGTAAATTCATCCTTACTGTACTGTTAATGCAACTGTTTCTTTAATGTGTTGTTTAATTATTTAATACACATCAATTTGTTGAAGAAGGAGCATCACCAAGTGATTTCCTTAGGAAGAAGTTTCTTTGTTTGAGTTACATCCATATTCCTTTATCTTCTCAAGCCTTACTATTAATTACACAATGAAATTATATTAACTGAATCTTAAATAGGAAAACATTGCTCCAAGAAAAATAAGTTCTACTTCAGACGTTATCGTGGCGCCTTACTCAGTATTGAGTTTATAACACTGTGAGAACAAATGCCACTTGTCGCAAAAAAAGAGAAAGGTGTTTCACTGGAAAATGCAGCATCCAGATCAAGAGCATAACTAAATGTACTTTTGAAGATTGCACTAGAAAAAGAAATAAGTGCACAAGTCATCATGCTCTCTTTCTTTCCAGGTGCAGATCTCTCCTCAAGGCGTTGTCATGACAGCCGTCCTTCATCCTCAACACTCAGTACGCTGCTTACCAGAAGTAAACCCAGAACTGGCTCAAGCTATTGTCCAGACAGACATCTCTGGCCCTGTTGAGGCTACCCATCATTTAGTACAACATGACGTCCCTGTCTCAATGGACCAACCTAATAATCAAGAACAGTTACAAACACAAGTCAACATCCCCAGCCATACAACAGGGTCACTCATTGACAGCCCTAACAGCCAAGTAGATTCAAGTGCTCATATTGTGAATGCAGAAGAGGTCTCACCTGTCCAAGATCCTGCTGCTGTTATGGTCAGTATTACAGACAGCTCATTGACAACACAGAATCCTGAAGAAATCAGAACGAATATTCCAGAGCGACCAATCATTACTACACAATATCAGCAAGGTAAGTAGCTTGGTAAAATTACCATAGGCAATGCATTAGTGCACTCGCCTGTTACCTCTTATTCCTGGATTCTCGCATTTGAGAGGAGTTTCTGGTTCTCTTTCTCTGGGTTCTCAGGTTTTCATCCCTACACGCCACCCATCATACTAAATTGCAATTCAGTATCTGAACTTAACCATGCTCAGACTTTGATCTGTCTATAAAGGTCGTTTCGGGGTTTGATCAGCGAGTTAGGCATGCCCAACTTGAATCACCCTAGGGATTGTTTCGGTGTTCAATCTGTGAGTAAGCTGTGCCTTGACTTAGATCACCCAAGGTTCAATCTATAAGTTAGCCGTGTCCTGGCTTTGATCAGTAGAGTTTGTTTCAGGGCTTAATGAAATTAAGCTAAGTATGTACATGTGCTGATACTGGGACTTACTCTTTGATTTACAGGTCCAGCAGCTATTGCGCAATCACTTGATGGTACAGAACTGTGTACCACCGCTGTGAGTGGTCAACAACTACCCGAAGGAAGGATACTCCAAGTGTCTAACCTTTCTTCTTTAATCGCCACTTACTCCACACCATCTTTCTCAACCAGCACATCAACAAGTTCCCCCCAAATATCCCACCATGCTCAGCAAAAAACAAATTCTGGTAACCTGTCGATAGGAAGTTCTACTGCTCATTCCTTCCAAACCACACATGTTGCACCCACCAGTACCAATGACTTGCCACACAGCAATTCCACTGAGCTTGTACATCACTCATTACAAGGTGCAACCACTTTGTCCCATCATACAATACATGGTGTCGGCAATGATGACTTGGACTCTCGGCAAGTTTCTCATGGACTGACAAGTAGCAATCCCAACTTATCAGCTAGTGATTTAGTACCACAGGCAGATCTTCCTGAGCAATTTCTTCAGTCACAAGCAGACGATGCAGTTGAATTAGCATTACCTTCTTCAAGTAGTACTGATATTATGTCATCTGACGTATCAGCTTGTGTTACCTCTATTCACCCCGACTTTAGTCATGCTGGTCAGGTGGTTACTATGGCTACTCTAAGCACATCTGATTCGTTGATGATGATGGAGCAAGATGGAGAAGACTGTGTCATAGTTGAAGAAGAATGCCATGGATGATGTTATCTGCTAAAAAGCATACTTTGTGGATAATTGATTCTTTGATGATGATGCAGGGAGAAGATAGACAAGATGGTGTCAAAGTGGAAGAGTGGATGATGTTTGAGTTGAGGAGGAATGCTAAAATGCATGCTGTGCATGCTCTGAAAATTGATGGGAAAATAGCATGCATCAAAAACATCATCCCAAAATGCTAGATGCTCAACATTTCTCATAATTCAATAGCCACAACAAAAGACTCCAAGCTATACAATACAACAAAGCTAACATTCAAGAATTATGTACACTGTGTCCTCTATTGTGTGTGGTACACAAAGAAAGACCCAAAATTTGAATTGTGAATAACTCTTAAATCCTTATTTAAATTTGGTAGTCCATATTGTGGGATATTGACTTCAACCTTAGCCTGAGAAAAAGTTTCGCGGGGGATGAGGAGCGAAAAGAAGTTTGTTTTCTCAGGCTACTTCAACCTCAACCGTATTTGTTGATGTTACTGCAATTCTCAATATTTTGCGAACTCAACATTTCAATAGCTTGTTGTGAAATTGGTTTTTCACTGCCGTCATTTAAGACTAATCAGTCGGTACCTTTTATATTTTTGACTGGCAGCAGTGAAAAACCAAATTCCAATGGGAAACTCACAACAGCTGAGTTCACAGAATATTGAGAATTGCAGTAAAGGAGAAGATTTTAAGTTGTTTGTGACATTCTTATTTTGGTGAATGAAATGAAAAATGAACAAATACAATATAAAAACAGTGTAATTAAAAATCAAAGAATATCAAAGCTCTTTTGTGTATTGATTTTATTTGATTGTTGAGTTAGGCACGGTTTAGATGTCAAAGTTTACATGTGCGGAATCTAATGCAAATGAATTCAAACAATATTTTGCTCATTTGCATTAAATTCGGTACATGTGAACTTCAACTTCTAAACCGGGCCTAATTTTGACCTTAACACCAAATATATGGCTTTAAATAATTCCAATTGTGAAATTTTACGGAAATATTGCCTTTTCTTGACAGGAGTTGTCAATGAAGTGAAAAAAAATTCACTGATCTGCTACTACTATTCCAGGAATAGTAGTAGCTCAGTCCTATTTCCCTCTGCTATTCGGCCTCATAACAATAAAAAAACTCCTTTTTCTAAATTAATTTTTTGCATATCCCCTTGATCAAGATTTGTACGAAACCCATTGACTGTCATTTGGCCTGAAAAAACTATACTTACCAAATCTTTGGCTTTCAATAATACTACAAAAGCTGCTTAACTATTCATGTTTAGAAAGGAATATCATATTTAGCATTCACTTCATAAACCATTTTCTACCCTAACAATATATGGTTTTGTTACCAAATTTAATAACTAGCTTTCTCATAAACATCCAAGTTCAAAACCTAAATTTATCAATTTCAGACAGTTATTATAAAATCTCTGGACTTTTGAAAAAGTCATATTTCATTGATATATTTTTTGAAAATGTTGAGTTTTTGGCTTGGTTGCACTCTTATCTATTCATTTAGAAAGTGAAAGCTAGTAAGAGTTAATTCAAATATGGCTATAAAAATCATGGTAACATCCTTGAATCAATCACTGCAGTGTACAATGTTTGCTAACCAGTTTCCCCTCTTCCCTAGGGCTAAAAAATAATGGCTTGTCCATGGCCAGCCAAACACCTCTTAGGCCAGTCCCTCGGATCAGTCCAATGTGGACAGTCATCATGTCTGGCCATTAAGCAGCTGTTATCTTTAACCCCTTTTTTCAGGCCCCTACACATGCTACAATATTACTGTTGAACCACTGTTTAAATATTGGAGATATGTCCCGATCTCTAACTAAGTATCAATTAAATTTATAAAGATTTCCGATTCAGTTATATGAAATTTGCTGTAATTCTATTGCACAATCTATTATGTTATTCCTGTGGATATCTACACCCTTCACAATATAATGGAGATTAACATTTTCTAATGGATGGAAGGGAGGGGTTGGAAATACCCGATATACGGAGAGTATTCATTTTTTATTGTGGAGGTAGGGGTGCAGAGCGATCTATATGGAGCATCATAGAAAAATCAATAACCCTCCCCTCCCAAGGAATTAATATTGTGACCCTACCAATTGTTTTTTTTTTCAACCTAGCCCTTATTTGGTGGAAGTGGCAGAAGTGTGGACTGAATGGAAATAACAATGACCCTCCCTTTTTGAATGTTGGCCTTCCCCTAGATTCCTCCACCCCTTCCCCTCTGCTAAAAAAAATGAATTTTCTCTAAATCAATGGATATGTATCTATATTACATTTATGATGAATTATGTTTATAAAAATTTAATGTATGCTAAGTATTGACCGAATGCCAGTATGGCCGCCACTTCATCTGTTTTTTTTAAATTCATATTTTAGTTAACCACTACATTAAAAAGTGGTACATTACGTAGATTAGAATGACACAAACAAAGTTAGAAAGTTTGAGACAAAAATATTAAATTTGTGAGAAGTTATAAGAATTTTAATATGTGAAAAACACCACAAAGAGGCTAGCAGGGCTAGCAAGGAAACAGATCTGTTCACTGAACACATACAAATCCCTGTAATTTTGATTCCAAATAGCTTCACTTGAATTCTATTTATAGCAATGAAATTTTCCGGAAATACGTATTTCTGCTTGCTCTTTCTGATGGTGGTGCTTATCTTTAAGATTAGATGTTTATTTCTAAATGTCAATGGCGCCCATATTGGCATTCGGTCTATAGAGGCTGACTATTTTGGATAGTAAAACAAGTTAGCAGATAAGCATAGTATGATTAACGTAAGGCAGTTGTAAAGTATGAGTTTACGAAATTTGGGGTCCAGATCTCCTCTCTTGTACCAGAATATCTGTAAAAATACAAAAAGATGTTAACCTTAATTTGCATTGTACAAAAAAGTTTAAGATTCTCACACAAGTATATATACTTACTAAAGCTAACTCTCCAATACAAACAAATATGATGGCAAGGGCTAGAAAATAATTTCTAAATGGCGGAGGCCAAGGAATTAATGAACTTATGAAGGTAAACTGAAAAAGATTAAATAAATACATACAGAAATCAAAATATTAATATCATAAAGATAAAAAACATTTAGGCCTGATAGACCATTAGGAGCAAAACATGATTTGTAAATGTTTAGACCATTTGCAGCAAATAAGCCTGAGAAAGCAGACATCATTTCACAGGGTGACGTGGAGTGAAAGGACATCGGTTTTCTCAGGCTAAAAGCACGTCAGAATGCAGCTCGATTTGCAGGACAAAAAAATAGGTTCCAATTCACAGGAGGTTGAAATTATTTTATTTTTTCCTCCAACTTGAGCTCCTTTGACGTCACGAGGGGTCTATAGAGAAGTGAACAAAGGGTATGCAGTGCAGGAGGAAGGGAGTAACGTTGGTAAAACTTAGGAAATGCTATTGAGGTAGATATAAAATAGAAGTGAATGCAGAAGGGATGGGAGGAAATTGACAGAGAAGAAATGAAAGCAAAATGAATACAAAGAAATAAGAGGGAAATGGCAGGGAGGTAGTATTGTCGTATACAGGTTAACCAACTACGTCATAGGTTTCCCAACACACAAATGGGACTTAAAAATTTTTCAAGGATTTTGGTTCTCCTCACTTAGAAAAAAATTATTGGAGTCAGGAGGATTCGAACCCTGGACCTTCGGCACCAAATGCTTAATACAATGTCTATCCCAACCCTAACCCTAAACCTAACCCCTCAGCCACAAAGTGAATTTGCTTGGTTGGTCTCCTTTTTTGTCATATCTAAATGATGCGCAGGAGGCAGGAACAATTGAATCTGGTCCAATCTGATTTACATGAGAAAAAATTCAGTTTCCCAGGGAAAAAAAGTCCTATTGTTTTACCTCCTATCGTTGCTGCCATTATGTGACGGTGCAAAGCCTCTATAGTAGTTACAAAACGGAAGTGAAACAGACACAGTGAACTCCCGCAGACTACAATTAATAATAACCATATAAGCTAGTGTTAATGAATGAGAATAAAATATACTTACTAATACTAATATGCATGTGAATCCTCCTAAAACAAAGCTTAAATATCGTTCCTGGATCATAGAAAATAGAAATTGAAATGTTATTATGCACTGTTTCTTAATAATAGTGTACGTGATGCGATAATTGACTTATCAATTATAACGCCTGGAATACTAATATCTCAACAATATCATAAAGATATATTTATAAACACACAATGGTTAATACACAATACGTCGTCTAATATAATGTATTCAATTTTTTAAAGGCTTGAACTGTAAATTATGATAGTACAAATAAGAAATAAATATAATAACATCACGTGACGATGGTGTGTTACGCCAAAACTTTACACATAAGCTTTTAAAACTTACTCGGATTTATATAATTCTTAATCAGGAAAAGTTGCATTTAACTTTACACTAAATTCAAAAATTAAAATTTTTAACTTTAATTTTCAAGCTTAAGCTTTAATACTCAAACGAAAGTTCCAAAAACCTACCCTTGGTCTCGTGTCTCCGAACAATGGCGTATCTTCCGCAGCTTCGTACATTGTGACTTTAATATAAAGTCTTGTGAAGAAAGTCCAGGATTAAATTTTCTACGAGTCAATATTGCTTTGCTTTTGATTTTTTAAAGACGATGCAGACACCGTAGAATGACAAGGTAGCAATCACATATCGCTAGGTCAGTATATTACTGCATGCTGAGGCAAATCCTGGTCAATCCTTGCAACCAAAACTCCTCATAAACACCTCAAATAGTACTATAACCTTGCAAGCTGGTAGAATGATGGCTAAGGCTCCAGGTATGCTTGTAAAATTGGTGTCTTTTTGTAATCAGCGGGGGATTTTCTTGGTGTTTTGGAAACTTTTTCTTCAATATTCAAGTCATGTGTTTTTGTGCAACAAAATTGCATTTTGATATCTGAACCCGCGATATCCCTAACCAGCTGTTCAGCCCCTCACTCATGCGCATTAGCTTCCAGTCTTCAAATCCAAGATGGCGGCTTTGTCGCGTGTTTCTGGTCTTCCTTCTTTATACCGAAATTGCTCGGGAATTTTTAGAAATTCCGTCCTCAGATCGAAGCAGGTACAATCTTATATGACTGATACATCATATAGTTGTTATAAGTTTTGCAATTCAGCTGTTTTTTATTTGCATTTTTGGTGTAGACGTGGCATCCATATTGTGATGTGGAAACTCTTCTCGTACATGTACATAGCTTATGATAATGTTTATATATATTATTTGCGATTGTCCTTTAAGGAGTAAAATGCAATACTTTACAGCAAAAAACCTACTACCAATGACTTTAGATCTCGTGTATCATTATTAAGTATCCATACTTGAGTAAGCTTATGTCTTAGGCTTGATAAATGTATAAGCTTTGATAAATCAAATTAATGTTTAAGTATAAGTTAAATCCTCAAATATTTGCCCATAATCAGCATGAAGCTCAGCTGTTGACTTTATTATTTACGTACACAACAGTGCCTACCATGAGCCCCTCTGACTTTTTACATGAGTGAAGGGTGGGGGGGGGGGGGGGGGGGAGTATTTTGTCATTTTGTACGGTATAGATATTGTCATAGCTTCTCATGTTAATTTTCATTTAATGCCGAAACATTATAGTCTGAATGTGGCAGGGTTGAATCATTCTGCAAGCGTTTTAAGTATAAGGATAGCAGTATCCATGGTAACCGTGATTATAATCCTTGTAGGTTTCACCTGTCAGTGTTGTTCCAGTCCGGTGGCTGAACCTTCATGAGTATCAAAGCAAGAAGATCATGCAAGATAATGGACTTAATGTTCAACGATTCATAGTCAGTGAGAATGATGAAGAATCTATCAAGCTCTCTAAAGAACTAAGTATGCTTATCTTGTAGTCATTCCTAGTTTAAATGTAGGAGGTTACATTGTTACATGTTGATTGAGATAAAAGGTGTAACAGTCTAATCTGCAATAGTGAAGCGCACAGATACTATTAATAGGCCAAAACTCAGACAAACAAACCAAAACTGAATCTCGATGGATTTGTAAATAGTCATTTTGTTTTGAATGCAAGAATTCTTAGCATATTATAAACTCAGACAAACCTGAATACTGATGTCATCTGTGCGCTTTGCTATTATAGACTACTATCAATCAATTAATTTGGTAGAGTACCCAAAGGTACATGTACATGGGAACCTACTCTAACATTTTACCAATTCGATTAACAATAGCCTATTGCCAGATTTCCTTTTTTCGACACACCACCACAGTCCCAACTAGTATCCACTATTCATCATTAGTTGTTCATCTTTTAATGATATCATTTTGGAATATAGATGCTGCTGAATACGTGGTGAAAGCTCAGATCCTCGCTGGAGGTAGAGGCAAAGGAACATTCAATAGTGGCCTCAAGGGAGGTGTGCACTTGACTAGAGAGTAAGCACAGATTTCAGTATTTTTTTTGAATTTAGACAATATATATGCTTACTAGTTTGCCCCAAGACAAAAAGCTCATCAAGAGGGCTAACTAGCTGTTCTATGTGTACGATATTGATATGCTAAATGAACTACAGTATAAAAAGAGATGATAACTAGCGGTAAGCTAGTGTGGGCTGCGTCGGTGTTTCTAATGAAACAGTTGTGATAAAAAGGTAAATTTTACACCATAAAAAATAAGAAAGATCACTTACTGACGTTTCGGACGCTAGTCCTTCGTTGGAGTCCTAGTCCTCTGACGAAGGATTAGCGTCCGAAATGTCAGTAAGTGATCTTTCTTATTTTTTATGGTGTAAAATTTACCTTTTTACCAATTGAGCTGCTTTGGCTCAAGGGGTCTATACTCATTCTGGAGGACCATGGACCCCACACAGGTGATAGATGACAGACTTGATTGCTTTTAGATTAATAATATGCACTTTTTATGTATTTCTAGCCCAGAGAAAGTTGGCGAACTAACAAAACAAATGTTTGGATTCAACCTTGTGACTAAACAAACATCAGAGGAGGGTGTGCCAGTAAGAAAGGTATTACACTTACTTAATACTCATGAATTATGGACTTCAATTAGCTGATAAAAGTCTTTGAATCTATTATCTGCTCAAAATGGTGTTCAAATACTAACTACCATTTCTGTCAGCCAGAAACAATTCTAATGATTTTGTATAATATTCGTAATAATTATAATGATTTCATGTTCTGATTATGCTAATTTTATAGGTAATGGTGGCAGAAGCCTACGACATCGACAAGGAGACATATCTTGCCATATTGATGGATAGAGACTTTAATGGTCCAGTAATAGTCGGCAGTCCTAAGGGAGGAATGGATATTGAGGAAGTTGCCAAGGAAACACCTGAATATATATACAAGGTACACACACTGTATATGGATGTGCAGATGAAACATACATGATAGTTCCCTGTGCCTTCTTTAAAGCTATAGCCATGCCTTTGCTTTTAATGAAGCGAGACATGAGGTCACCTTGAAATGATAGAGACATGTGAATAATTGTGTTAAAAAAGGTGTTTAAAAAAGTCTCTATCATTGCAAGGTCACCTCATGTCTTGCTTTGATGCATGCAAAGGTACGGCTACCTTTCAAGATGGCACGGGGAACTGTGAAAGGGAATCGTACAGAAATGATTTATAATGATATTATTGATAAATAATGAGAAATATAGATATATTAGAAGTATTATATTTTTTGAAACCTTAGGTTCCTGTGGACATCGTGAAGGGTTTGTCTGACAAAGATGCCAGATGGTTGGCCAGCAAGCTGGAATTCACTGGTAATTTACAAGAACAGGTAAACTTATTTTCTCTATTGTTGTTGGTGGTAACAGTGACCAATGGTGGTGGTGGTCATGGTGGTGGCAGAAGGATGGTGTGGTGGTAAACTGCTCAACTCTCACCTCTGCAGTTTAGGGTTTAATTGCCATTCATCCCATGTGAGCTGAGTTGGTTGGTACTCTTTCTGACTCTGAGGGTTTTTCAGTTTTTCCTTACTAATTCAAACTGGTTAGAGCTGTGCTCTGGACCTTCACATTGCTTTCAGTTTGACCCCATAAAGCTGCACTACTGCTGTACTTGCAATAAAGATTATTGATAAACTCAGTCTATAAACTCTGACAGTTGTAATAAGTTGGTAGTTGTTGTTGTGGTAATGGTAGTGGCTGTAGTGGTGGTGGTGGTTATGGTGGTTATGGTGACAGCAGTGGTGGTGGCAGTGTTGTTACTATATCTTTGATTACTATGCACATGATTTTTAAAAATTAACACTATTTTTTCTATAGGCAGCTCATCAAATCAAAAGGCTTTACAAGCTGTTTCTTAAAGTTGATGCAACCCAAGTAGAAATAAACCCTTTTGGACTGACTCCAGATGGAAAAGGTACCTGCAATAGACAAGAACATTTACTAATAGACTCAATCACTGTTTTCCTTTTAAGATTACATAATATCATTCTCTTGAGTATGATTTCTTTGTTCGCCAGTTATGCTTGAACAAAAACCAGTGATAAAAATTGATTAGAATCAAACAAAGAAGTGTATTCTCCTGGGAAGGGCATATGGTGTAAAGAGAAAACATTACGCATAAATGGATGGCATCTAAGATAAATCTATATTTTCATTCTGATATTGAAGTCATTCCAAATTCTAGCTAAAGCCAAGACTTATGATAAGCATTGCCCTTAGAATAAATAGGTGAAAAAATTAGCAACCTCGATTGGGTTGGGCAAATACCTATATACACAAAGGGCATATTTTCGGAGGTTTGCAATTTCTAAGAACAACGCTTAGAATTACTGTATGTCATTGAGTTTCTTACCTTTGATCTACTTAATCTATGATCTTTCTATATACTTCTTGCTATAATTTCTGATTTGTTTTATCATCTAGTTGTGTGCTTTGATGCCAAGTTCAACTTCGATGACAATGCACGGTTCAGACAGAAAGAAATCTTTGCTCTTGAAGACAACACAGAAACTGATCCACGTGAGGTACAAGCAGCAGAACATGATCTCAACTACATTGGAATGGATGGCAACATTGCTTGCTTAGGTAGTTAAATTTCAAGTCTATTGGAAGAAACACAGAAATTCTAAAAGCTATTTCCTTGTGCACTTCAAAATTTTGTGTTAGGTTACTGTATTTATTTAATAATTATCAATAATCATGAATAATTAATGAGGCAAAACACACAGTATAAAATCCTGACCTAGAAGAAGTTTGTGAATTGGATACAGAATCGTCCCCGTTTCCATTCAACTTTAACCTGGATTTTCTCATTCAAACTCAGTTAAATGTCAAACATCTTAGTAGAACGTGAAACTATACTCCTACGCAAATGATATGCAATATGAGCATCCAATCTGTGTATTACATGAGCTTTACAGCAGTTAACCATTGTAAAATGCAAATAGAGGCACACCTGATTGGCCACTCATATTTATATGTGTTACATGCTAATTATTTGAACTTCTCTTTTAAGTGAATGGTGCCGGCCTTGCTATGGCAACGATGGACATCATAAAATTACATAAAGGTGAACCATCTAACTTCCTTGACCTTGGTGGTGGTGTCCAGGAAGAAGGAGTGCTGCATGCGTTCAAGATTGTTAGCCAGGACCCAAGGGTGTGTACTGTACCTCATTTTACAAATATTCAATGTTGTCCATCTCTTTGTGTGTGTGTTTTGTTCTCTTTCATCCATATAATCTTGTTGATATAATTCCAAGGTTTTATTTAAGAGATCTTGGGGTTGATCGTGAGTCGTTTCGATACGATAATAAGAGAGTGGTGTTTTACTTGATAATCATCTTCATACATCGCAGAATTTTTCCTTAAATTATCACAAAACACCTTTATAACTTACATAATATATATAGTATGTTATGACTTGAAAATATATATGTATCGAATCAGCTATACCATGTGTATTGAAACCACTACTAAAGTGTATCGAAACTGGCTGTATCGAAACTGACACGTAGCGAAACAACTGGTATTCCTTGAAAATGATTGCAAGGTGAAGTATTTGGCAAAGACAAGACTATATGAAAAATAACCCATTACAGAACCCAATACAAGACTCCCAGAATAAGAGAGCATCTGAATCCCAAGGCAGTGATATGATGTTTTAAAATTTTCATTTCAGGTTCGAGTGATCCTAGTTAACATATTTGCTGGTATTGTTGACTGTGCTGTAGTTGCCCGTGGAATCATATCTGCTTATGAGAAGCTCAAGCTTGACGTCCCAATAGTAGTACGTTTAGAAGGTAAAGACAGTTTGGGATTGAAAATGTTTCATCCCTGACTTACCCTTGATGTTGTTGCTGCTGTTATTGTTGTTGGTGCTGCTGCTGTTGTTGATGCTGTTGTTGCTGCTGCTGTTGTTGCTGTTGCTGTTGTTGCTGTTGCTGTTGCTGTTGCTGTTGCTGTTGCTGTTGCTGTTGCTGTTGCTGTTGCTGTTGCTGTTGCTGTTGCTGTTGCTGTTGCTGTTGCTGCTGTTATCATTGCTGCTGCTTTCTTTTGCTCTACATTTTTTAGTCTCAACATGAAAAGTCTTGTTCATTTACAATTAATTTGTTAATTTATCAAATTTTTTCAGGTAATAATGTTGATAAAGCCCAACATATTCTAGAAGAGAGTGGTTTACCATTGATTGCTGCCCATGATATGGATGATGCTGCCATCAAGGCTGTAGTCAGCCTCAGTGATTAAAATATTATTAGCCCTCTGGGGTTTTTAATGTAGTAATGTAGTTTCAATTTCAAGCTAGTAGGACCAGATAAACTTATTCGCAAAATAAGAGATAATATTTCAGATTAACCTGGTTTTAGAGAAGTACAGTACCATCTTTTTGGAATACTACTTGGGAAGACAACTGGATTTGATAGAGGGAAATGGCATTAAAACATGGTACATGTACTTCTTATACCTCAGGTCTTATGAATTGGATTTGAAGAACTCTAACAATGGAATACTTTGCATGTTTTTATAGCCTCAACAACTTCAGGACTGGTGTATGGGGTTTTGGCTTTTCTGTCAATCAAAAAACCTACCCAGGACAATAATATTGTTTATTATATGAAATAGAGTGTGATATTGAGTGACATCAAAATGATAGAATTGATATCCCCACTCCCACCAGTGGCCAGTGGGGATACGATTTATATCAACACTGGTGGTGTCAAATTTCGACTTTTTGCTCAGCAAGTCTCAAATTCTCCATTATTTTTCATTGAAGATTTCATATAATAAACAGAACATTACATGGCCGCTTGGATATACAAATTTTATCTTCTCGTGCTGATATTATCTCTCACTCGTTCGCTGCGCTCACTCGTGAGAGATAACATCAACACTCGAAGATAAAATTCGTATCTCCGCGCGACCATGTAATATCCTCTATATATTTGATTGTTGGGGGTCAAACTATAAGCAAACTTGCCTGGAGTTATCTGTGCTAAAGAAATATGAAGTACAACGTTTTCCCCATGCCTTGGGGGTTAGGCTGAATGGGAATAACTTTGTTTGGACTGATAAAAAAAGAACAACTAATGCTACCTTGTAGTAGAGCAGCTGTGGTACTTTATACAATAAAAGCAAAATTTATTAGAGTATATTTTGAACTTTACCCAAAATTGTTTTCTTTAAACTTTTTTTGCCTCAAATTTAATTTATCATAAATTTTGAAATCCTTACACTTTGGAGTGTCCCTTGTAAATTGTAGCAATTTTGTTTTTTGCATTCTTTCATTTTTCTTTAAAATAATCTTATGTTTATCCTGCATTCCTTTAGTTGGCCTTAGCTTTTTGGCCTTATATTTTTTACTATTTGATTAAACAGGGTATTATATATTTTTTTGTTTAGTTTTTAATTGTATTTTTTTCATCAGTCCCATTTGAAATTTGAAGGTTTTTTTTGGATAGTGTAGCCAGAAAGTCATGAGAAAGATATTATTTTTAAATGTTATTACTAGTCAGAAATATATTCCTCAAAATTATGGGATTAAGAGAAATTAAGAAATACTGCTTTTTTGTATCGTAAATCCTTAGTATGAAATGAAAATAAAAGGTGTGATAATTACTTGTTATTGTTGTTTTTGTTGTTTTATGGGGGGTGGGGAGAGCATGTTTCATTGTTATTGGTTAGCGATCCATCTAATGTTGGCACTTATATACAATGAAATGAATGAAGAAATGTTAGGTATAAATGCACAAAAAATCAATAAGCCCCCCCCCCCCCCCCCCCCAAACGTGCCTGAAATAAATTAGTCCCCCAGGGGGCTTAATAGAAGAGTTATGGTACCAGTGTAAACCAGGTGGTCCCTTATAAGGATAAGGTGCTCACCTTGGAGCTCAACTCACTATAAGTGTCAAATTTCAGTAACAAGTCAATACCTCTTCTTGAGATCTTAATTTATTTTCTAAAAATGTACATCTAACATCTCATTTCTTAATATGCAATTAGGAATGTAACAAATCAGAGCCTGGTGATTATAAATATATTAGTTCATTCCAAGTTTGGTGGTAAGGAATTCCTTCATACCACTATTTTTTTTCCCGGTCAAATGTAATCGAACTGATCAGGTGCTGCAATAATTTTAAGCATGGCAGTACTTATACAGGCATTTATTTATAATAATAACATGTGCTCCATTGGAGAAAAGGACTTGTAAGTGAAGATGAGTGAAACAGGATGATAAAGTTAACTAGATGATGTCACCCCCACCCCCCACCCCCCTTAACAATTAACAAATATATTTATTCACAAGTTGTCCAAGCCCACAGAAGCAGATGTTGTATGGGCAAGGAAAAAACTACTCCAAGCCTAGGCATATTGTATTTTGACAAAACTAGGTCCTTTTTGATGAGAGAGATGAAACGATAAAAATTTCTGCATTTTAAAATGCAAAGTTCCAGCAACAAGATGTTGTCACCCATTTGGACAAACACCATTTGATGTTTCCATGTTTGACAATATCGAATTTAAATCAAATAGATGTTTGAAGGTTGGGCTTAACTTCATTTGGTTAAACTTGTTTCATCAACCTTGAAAATTACCGAATTTTTTTTAAAACAAATTTAGGTTCTAAACATCAGTTGTAGATGGCACTGTTGGTTTGCACAAACCTATGATCATGAGGCAACACTTATAAAAAAATGTTCAGACTGGTTTCCATTCACCATTGTACAGAAAATGGTATCATCTTCCAAAAATATGTATGCAGATTTTTTCCAAATCTAAATGTGTGTTTTAATGCTCGGACAGTGGTCTCTTTCTAATTAGGTTTATAGTAAACCTTTCAAGATAAGAAATTAGTGCAATAATGATTTATCCATGTATGTATAATCAATACGTCTGATAATGAATATGCTATACAAAATTATCTACAACTACCTAATTTCAAATCGCTGCCATACAAAATACTTGCGCATCAAACCTTGGGAATCATTTTTGATTTAAAAACTGTTAGTAACGTACCAACAGCATGTGGAAAATATGCATAAGGGGATATTCTAATATATGCAATAGACAGGATCACGTGATCTTTTCCCGCCAAAAGAAAAATATATAAATTGGTCGAGAAAGAAACATTCTAAAAATAAAAGGCATTGTCAGAGTTATTTCCATGTTTCTGAGACCAGACAACTCCACGCACGGTACTTTTTCTCGTATTTTTGCTTCAAGTCTTCTGTCCATCCATAAAATTTCCAATGGTTGGATTCAGTACATTTTTGACGCAAGCAAAACCCTAACGTCTAAACTGTGCAAATACATGAAAAACAGCTCGAACATTAATAGAAACGGCAAATTAATTTTCGTCTATTTTTTACATTGACAAAAAGGCGGGAAATCATCACGTGATCCAGTGTCCCGGCCTGTAACGTCTATGAATTACTTTCGTTACTTTACAAGGCATCTAGAACTGTCTCTGTTTACCATACTAAAATATTCACTTAATGAATTCGAATCTCAAAGGTATAAACTCAATCTTAGAGTGATTCCATCTAAGCCATAAATTTTGCATGCGCAATTACAGACAACTCTCGTTCTACAGCGGACAATCTCGGGACCAGATCACGTGGTGACCGTAATAGCGAGCGTCCGCAATAGCTAGAAATTCTTTGTCAGTATTTGTTGCCGGGAATTTTGCTACTATCCGCAATAGCAGGGTGTCCGTATTTTCGTAGTCTCTTTAAGACGATTTTTAAATTTTTTTCAGAGGGGGTTAAATGGAATCACTCAAAGTACTTGCTGAAATTTTCAATGGTGAAAAATTACTGAATTTCGCATGCGTTATCTTTTTCCTGTATGATAATAAAATTATTGATTTTCAAAACTAAAAGTAATTTGTTTTTCATTTCATAAAATAATGTTAGTCGCATCGATCGACTTTCTCAATCTTTAATGATCGTTCTACGATATGTGTATGTCGGGATCCTGAATCTACATACGATAGTCCAATCAATATCTGAGAATTTATACGTAATATATCTTGAATTTTTTTTAACAATTAGAGTGTGTTTTTACTGGCTCTTGATTATAGTATATTACATGTTGAACTCCGTGGCGGAGTTGATACTGAGCCATTCGACATGTGCTTCGAATGTGAATGGTTTTTCGAGCTTTCTTCGACGATCTTCGCAACTTTGACCACCGCTTTAGCAGCAGCATCACTGTTACCGTCCACTACAGCCTGAGCAACTTCAGCTGCCGCAGCAGCCGCTTTCACTGCTTCAGGAGAATTGTCCGCTTTTGAAATATGCTGCGCCGTCGCTCCAGCGACAGCGGCTGCAACTGCACTAGCTGCCATGCGCTGGACCTGAGTCTCTTCGCTTTCTTCGGGCTCCACAATGTCGGCTATGTGAGGCTTTGAGAATTTTAATATTTCAGCCGGTTTTTCTGGATCCTTGGATCTCTCGTGATTTATCAAGCTTGTCTTTCTTGTGTCTTCTTTATGATTCGGAGGCGAAGACTGTCGATGAAGATTTCCAAGGTTGTTTTCGTTTTGAATATGGAAGGTACTATCGGGGCTTACCGGAGGCTCCGGTGGGTGAATATCTCCTGTACCGTATAATATACCGTTACACTGCGTGACAAGTTTTGTTAATTGTCCTTGGTCGTATTGATGTGACAGCGCTTCACCACAACCCGCGTCAAAATCCAAACAGATTGCGTGACTTTTTAGTTTGGTTTCAAGCTCGTTGTCGACTGGCCAGCTGGTCTTGTCGAACAGTAACGCAATCACTGGCTTGTGATTCTCAAGAGCAAGATTGATGTCCTGCTGGGCACGTGACCATTTCAAGTAACTGAAAAAAACAAACAAAGTGATTCAATATTATGCTTATATTTTTACGTATCCTTGGTGTTTCCATAGTGGAAAGATCTCATGATTATGGGAATAAGAGTGGTGTTAGTCGTACATGGTTGTTACAGGGCCCGATAAATTTTTAAAGGTTAGAAGGGAAGAGGAAAGGACAGAAGAGAAGAGAAGGTAAAAGAAGACAAAGAAAGGGAAAACAAGACAAGACAAGATAAGAGAAAGAAGAAAGGAAGGAAAGGAAGGGAAGAACAAAGGGAATAACAGCGAAAAACAAGAGAAGAAAAAAGAAAAGAACAGAACAGAAAAGAGAAAGAAGATCGACATCAAGGAAACAACGAAACAAAGAACGGAATAAAAATAACAAAAGAAAGATGGCAAAGATGACAAGGACAAAAAATGACATAAATTCAATAAGAAACAATGTCAGAGACTGAAGTCCTATTGCTATCTTCACATCCTACGATATCCAAACATGTCCTTTACAAATTGAACACTAATGCGTGCTCCACGCCCGCCTCTGATTGGTGCAATCAAAAAAGGAGGGAAAAAATATGTCACGTTGTTGATCGCGAGCGTCTATACTGGCAAAACAATATTTGAAATGTCAGGTAGTAAAAAGTCTATGTATCAAGCTAAGTATCACACGTAGACGATGCTATCAATCACATCATACTGCAGAAAAAACATCGAGAAATGACCACACTACTTCCGTAATGACTCAAATAGTATGTATAACAGTCCTTAAAGAACGATTTGCACAGCCATTTATTAAAATTCTCAATCACGATGAAATTATGATGTCCTAGTTTGACTCAAATACAAATAACTCGATGTTGATCGAGAAAAGAAAGAATTGATTGAAAACTAATTACTCTGGCAATCTTAGATGATGGTTTATGAAAATAAAGTTCAAGCCCTTACGAGTGGCTAAGACGCCACAAGTACAGCCGGAAACAGATCAGTCTGTTGCAGTTAAAGAGTTAAAAGCTTCAATGAATGAAATGTCTGGGCTTTCAATACATTTTTCATTGAGATTGGTGCTGCTAAAAGAGCAATGAAGGTCTTTGTAGGTTTTTTCAGCACTAAATATTTAAAGAAAGGTTTGTAAAATATAAATTACCTTAGTCTAAAGCAAAGAAAATTTCAGATAGTAATCCATCGGAGTATCCCACTAGATAAATAGCTGCTCAATATTTGTACCATAAGGAAAGTAGCGTTTTTATTCAGGGTACTACTTCTCGTCGATCTGTTTATGGCGGGAAATGCTCACAAAATGAGGCCTTAAGTAACCAAATGAAGGTTATATTAAGAAACTAACTCTCTACTACTCTATTAGCATGTCATGGACAAATTTGTAAACAAAACTGCATATTGTTTTCAAGACTTGCTTTTATTTGAAAGAATAAGGGATGGGATAGGAAAAGGCAGGCACATTGGATGTCAAATCCAAGAAGCATTACCGGCTGCAAACTATATATGGAATTTTATTTTTAGAGTTTTAGTAGCCTGTTTTCTAAAGGATTACATTTTCTCGTCTCTTATATAAACAAGTTGTATGGTAATTTTCGGATTTCTGCATATTAACAGCGCTTGAGATGAAAACTTTGTATTTGAAAACACATTCAATACTCGATGAATATTATGACAACGAATGTAAATAAATTACAAACGATAACCAGAAGTTCTATAAAAAATACGTCTTTCTCATTTAAAACGTGAATATTACGAGTAATACAATGTTAGATATTTTGAAATGGAAATATTACATTTAAATTTATTTTGGAAATTACGAATTGTGACCTGAACTGAAATTTTAATGTCGATAATAATTGACCAAGATTTTAGAGTTGAATTCAAACAAGAGACCATGATGTCCTTCATGGTCTCTTGATTAAAAATATGAATGGCTTAGTGATTTTATCCTTTTTTGTACTTATATTTTTAACTTTGTAACCGTAAGAGAGAATGGATTGAAATGATGTTTGGAAACAAATTTTAGTGGGTTTTTTCTTTCTTTCCTTTTTTACGAGAATTAGTCTACTTTTATCTCTGCCTGAAGATTTAGTCTTTGCTTGCGGCAACATATATTTTTCTATCAGGAGCAACTAACTTAAAAAATTACAAAGAATTACCGAATTGTAGTTTGGACTATCTGACGACTAATACTTAAGTCTGATTATTCATGTACTCTATAACTTTGATAAGCCAGCCCGAAAGAAAGGAAGCTGAAAAAGATAAATTCATAAAACTAAACAGTTATCATTATTTTGAGAAAAATAAAAAAATATTTTGCTATTCAGTGTTTGTTCCTTTATTTTTTTTAGTGATTTTAAGATGACGATTACCTTTTTGGAATCGAAAGGGACTCGGATATCTGATAAACATAATCCCGTTAGAGAAAAAAACGGCTCCACGATACTCGCATATCGATCGAGATTTTAAAATTAAAGAAAACTGGACTAGGAATTCAAGCTAGATTATGAATAATTATTACGTTGGTCGATATTTCGAATCTTCTTACACTTTTACGAAGAACTGTTAACACTTGTCTTCGATCATATACGACTTGGGTTTAATAAAACAGAGAAACTCTTGTGGAAAAACACACTGGAAAAAAATTCCCGATTTGTTTACCTTAAGGTTGGTTTATCGATGCAATGTTTTCTCCTTTGACGATAAGTTCAATTCACAGCTTTCAAATTTCCTTGATATTTAGGTGAAACTCCTCATCGACTTGTAGTCATGCTCGTTAAATATTCCAATTCGTTTGTTTATTATCTTGGATACAGCGCTTCAATGCCTGTTTCTATGTGACAATAAATCTTCGGCTGCGAAACAGCTGAAAACTAAGAATGACGTCATAAAGGAGGCGTGTCTCCTTATAAGTGATTGACAGTTCTCAAGGACATTAATTACGCTGATGACAACGCGCAATGAAAGCGCTTACAAGTTCAAATGACTTTAGCCAAGGAAGAGGAAATTGTGGGTAAAAAAAGAAAAGAAAACGAATTGAAAACCGTCAAAGAAAAATTTTAAAAAGCTTCCAGTGAATCGAATTCACATCTGGTAGCGCGCGGAGATTTAATTTCGCAATAAAGCTGTCGGGAAATTGTAGACTTTTCATAATTATTCATGCGATAGGATAAAAACAAATACTTATTCTAGTGAGCAAAATTATTTTTTCAAGGAAACGGTATGCTGGAGAAAAAAAGGAAAACTCTTCAGTTGAAGAAACATCGGCAATTTTCGGATTACATATCAATGACGAAATATAAAAATTATGAATTGATTAATGAAATAGTAGGGAAATGAGAGAAACACTGAATCAAATGCAAAAAAAACACCATAAGCAAATATGAAATTAGTCACTGATGCACAACACAGCTAAAAAATAAGTATTTGGATGGAAAAAAGAAATACTGAATAGGAGAATCATCTTAACTACAAACATCAACAACGCGATTACAACATCTCACAATCAAAAAAAAAATGTTTTTTTCGGGAAAAAACATGAAACTGCACTATTATTTTAACGATGAGGCAAAATTATCTCCAAACGACGAGGATATACTACATAGAAACCTCTTATCTCTAACAAAACCCTTTTAATATGTTTGCAATTCCAAACTATGCGAGGATGATATGTGATTTGTGGCCGGGTATTTGCCATGGTTTTCGAGAAAACCCGTTAAACAGCATTATGGAATCTTGCACAGATGTTTCAGACATGTTAGCACAAAGATGATTTTGAATCCAAGAATAACAGTTTACTTAAAATACTGCTTGGAGATGACTTAAAGAAATATAATTAATGTCAAAATATTTTGGCAAAAGAAATTAAAAAGATTATGAATAAACACACAAAAAAATGGATTTTCAAAACTGACGAAAGGGCTATTTAATAGGATATTAGTTGGCCACTATTTTTTGCTAAAATTTGTACTATTAACAAAAGCAGCTAAAAAGGCCGAAGTTATATATTTGGCTTAAAAAAGCCTGTGTTCTCCTCTTTTTGGGGCTCGCTGTAAAACACTTGTAAGGAGTAAGCATGGATGGCTTGAAGATTAGTTGGTTAATGTGCTGCAAGTTATGAAAGGCGCCGGTTACTGCTCTCCGGTTGCACGCTAAATTCCATTTCGATCTGTGAATTAGCCGTGCCCTGATTTATATCATATAATATAGAAGTCTAATATTGTTTATTTTATTGAGTTTTAAGAACTTAAGAAATTAATCATTTGATCAGCACAGAGCCTGTTATCGATAAAATTCTGCACCGATTTTCGCCAACATATTTTAAGCATGATGAGATAACTCGAGAAGCATTCGACTAGGCTGCTAAAATGAAATAAGGCGAACCAAAAATGAGCTTGTTTACAATGACATATATATGCCATAAAGAACGCTACTGAAAATCTCGTAGGCATACATCTTCAAAACGCCTTGACACCGAAAACTATTATGTAAGCACAAATTTGACGTAAATTATCTGTCAATATTCTTACTGTTAACAAGAACCTCGTCTGCCACAGAATGACGTCACTGAGTTGTGTGCAACAATATCAGAACTCTTCACTTTACAAAACCAATATTGGTAATCATTTAGAAAAAAAAAAGCTGAAACTGCTCAAAAATTCTAAACTATTATCAGTATAGGATGTGAAAGCTCAAAGAAGAAGCCCCAAAAGAGTCAATTTTTTCATAATTTTCAAACGGCAATATTTTACAACGCTAAAAACCTAACTGGCGGACAAAATGTAAAAGAATATTAGTCAATGTCAAATTGATGGATGCAGGAAAAAAAATAAATCATATATTTGAAGGATTGAATATCCCTTGAAGTTATTTGGTGACTTTCAAATTTTCAATCTTGTTCATTTAATTCGAGCTCGCGTGGCGGCCATGTTGGTTTACGACCACGTCAAAACTAATTAATTTTATGATACTGCATAAAATAATAAAGATGGGTCAATAGAATACCAAATCATTAGTTTATTCTATGTCCTAAACAAATATATTTAATAACATCAGTGCCTGAATCCATTAACTTCGGTATATTTTTTTAAGGACCACATGCCGCCATTTTGAAAATTGAAATCAGTTGTCGCAAGGCAGTCTGGGATACTTATTTTTCTAAAACCTTACAAAACCGACACGATTGTAAAACGTCTGCGCATGCTCGCGCGCAAATTATTCAATACGTCTTCCTGCTAATCGTAAAAATATGCAAATTTGACTTTCAAAATCGCCTGACCAATGGACTTAAGGACTTTCATATTGTCTTTATTGATACAGTATCTTGGTCTCACAAAAGTTAGTGTACTCACGAATTTTTCTGTAGACTCGGAGCAGAAAACGAAGATTTATTTTCTCATTAAAACTCTTCTAAATTCTTGGAAGCGTGCTGAAAGGCACGCATGCGCAAACGTATTTTCTAATGTCTCCAAAACCTTCAATTTTTTTCCTACTTTTTCAACAGCAAGGTTTTGGTCATTGTGAACTTACTAAAATGGATTTACGGTGATTAAAACAAGAAAGGCTTCTTGGTTGATTATATATGAGTATGGAATAGCCTGATGAATTGGTCTGGCCTTGTGAAGTAATTCACGGCGTGTTATCAGACAGTCTAGTTATTATCTGTATAATGCAAGCATCAGGGAGCGAGCACTTTGTAATAATTGAATATATAGGCATACTCTCAAGGGTCTCAGTGCATAACGAGCCGGGTTTTTATCTCTTGTTTTAAGTAAAAAGACAAATTCACGCTTGCATAAAACAAATTCCATTCGGCTGTGAAAACCCTGGCGGTGCTACTGAACATGTCGTGCAGTGCCGTGTCTGTGATGTTAGCGTGCCCCTAGAGATCTCGCACGCTACACAACATTTGATCATTCAATGTCATCAATTTCGTTCCCTGACGATACAAATTGTTCTTCCGTTTCGTAATCTTGCGAAATCTACTCTATATAACGTCATATACTACCACAGCCAGAATCACTGGCACACTTTCTTAGTTTGCTGAATGAATTAGAAACTGTCCTGGCGGCCTTGTACGTAGTATGAGGCTAGAAAATTATGGATCACGGGCGAGTTTTGCCTCCTACGCAGAAGGTTTTTCCATGGTCGTCACGCAACGTTTCTGATAACATCTGCGAGTTCTAGAGGCTAGGGCGAGTTAGGCACTGTAAAATCAATGTATCCTAGTTCCAGAGGCTATGCAGAAGTAATTTTGAGATGTGATTTTGAGATGCGTAGCGGTGAGCTAGGTTCGTAGCAGCGAGAAAACCTGGCAGACTTTCTTGCTGCTTCGCAGATCAAACTTACGGCCTAGAATTACGGTCAGAGAATCTTGAACCATGGTAATATATATTTCATTCATCCTACGCTTAGATCATTATCCCTTTATTAGCCCCCTGAGCCACTGACTGATGATCGACGGAGGATTCTGGAGAGATTAGTTCCAGATAGAAAGGTCTTGCTTAAAATAATTGCCTCAGGGTTTATCATAATAAAAATTTAGTCAGGGAGGAATAATTACTAGAATCACGACATCACTAAAAACAACAGCACATTACTAACAACACTCAACTGAGCAAGGAAATCAGTGGGAGTTGAGGACGGAGTTGAGTGATGTGTGTTGTAAATGTACTAGTGGTAGTGGTAGTGGTAGTGGTAGTGGTAGTGGTAGTGGTAGTGGTAGTGGTAGTGGTAGTGGTAGTGGTAGTGGTAGTGGTAGTGGTAGTGGTAGTGGTAGTGGTAGTGGTAGTGGTAGTGGTAGTGGTAGTGGTAGTGGTAGTGGTAGTGGTAGTGGTAGTGGTAGTGGTAGTGGTAGTGGTAGTGGTAGTGGTAGTGGTAGTGGTAGTGGTAGTGGTAGTGGTAGTGGTAGTGGTAGTGGTAGTGGTAGTGCATCCATGCTTACAGGCGAACTTCACAGAAGAGCCCCTTATAGAGAGTGATGGTTGTAAGATATATAAAATATATTAGCAACATCAAGGAAAACCGGGGGAGAGGGGAGGCCGGGGGAGACGTACGTGGAATTAACTGAGGCGAAAGCAGGTCAATTTGGAGAAATCATGCGTCTAACTCTATGAACCTCTATGTTATCAAACAACGATGACTAAACAACACATTAAACTTGTTACTATGTTCGATTGTGTATTTTACGTCAATATAAAGTAGCTCAATCCATTTTCAATCATTTTTTTTTAGTAATTTTGATCCATTAGAATTCTACTCGACTGCGTTGCTTTGTCGACTTGCAAATAGGCTTACCACTGAGCAGTCTCAATAATTGCTCTGTTAAATCAGCTTCAAAGCCAAGAGACGAAAAGAGACCATGGTTCTGGGGGTATTTTTTTTCCTTTTCACAGCGAGAAGCTAAATACGTGTTAAACTTGACAGTAACGTCATTGGGTTATGTAATTGCCCTATTCTCCGGCTCTGTTGTTCTATACACTCATTATGTTGTAGCTGATATTGTTCCTGGATTTACAAGAGCTAAATTTTATAATACAATAGAAACCTCTTTTAGTCAATAAAATTCGAAGTTCGATGTTAGAAGAACTAGGTGGGGAAACAAACTAGAAAAAATACTAGAAAGAGTTACAATTGTAAAAAATGAGCAGAATGCATATGTACCCGCTGCTGAAACATGAGAGGCAAAACGTGCCAGGCGAAGACTGAGCAAAGATAAAATCAAAATTAGATATGGTGGAGATAAGGAGGTGGATACTTCAGTTATAATATTTTTGTGTTAAGACATGACTTATAATTTGAAAATAGGCAGTAATGATAGCAACAAAAATACCAAAAACTCAAACAAAATTGACGAAGTCATAGACAATAATTAATGTCAATCAAGCAAAAAAGTCCTCCCTAACAACACGTAGTATCAACACAAATAAACATCCTAAGCAATTACTCGCAAATATTATCTGGAATAATTGCTTATGTTTTGCGTTTGTATTTTAAAGAATAAACAAACACCAAACAGAAATATTAATTTAGAATGTTCTCGGGAAAATACGCCAATACGTTGAGCCACATGTAATTGAAAGTACTGAATATATCAAAACGACTAATTCTATTCAGCTTTTGGCACATGAAACAGCTGGTTAAAACGCTTTGAAACATGTACTCGAAACCAGACACGCTTTCCTCAAGGCGAATAAAAGAAAACTTCTGCGTGGAGAAGTCTGAAAACATTGGCATTCTTAACCCAAAATGTTAATGAACTTTTGAAGCTAAATTTGCTCAAAATTTTAAGCTCAAACAATGTCCCTACTTTCTGAATTCTATAGAAACAAAGTACCTACCAGAGGGGAAAATATTTCTTCTGTTTCAAAGGCAAAAGAGCTTGAATTCGAATCAATCCATTGAAGTCGTTGAAGGTCTGGAGACGCGCACGGCAACTCCAAGCAAGAAATAAGATACGATAATTTTTGACATCATTTTTGCAACATCCGCTTCCAAGCCCTAGCCAATCACCATCGTTTGAAAATGACCCCCTGGGACCTAAGTTAATAGAGAAAGTGTCTGTTGTAATTCATCTAAAATTTTCGGTTCACCGTGAACATTTGGCATATCGGGTATTTTTACTTCCTCTCTAGGGGTTTGCATTAATTTTATCAATGGCAGTGAACAATTTGATAGATTTTTAATCCAAAGTTAAAACATACGGTGAAAAACCAGTCTAAACTTTTATTGAGGGTCAAATATAGATATAAAATACAAATGTATTATATAATGAATACAATATTCAATAAAATTCATAGACAATAAAAAAATTGGCATATCAAAGTTTCATAGTTTTACGGTTTTCACGCGTAATTATTAAACATTTTAGGCAATATTTTTAGTATTCAAATCCAAAAAGACAATTTAAAAAGCACAATAAAAAAGGTCTGTCTGTGTGTGTTCTCTCAGTAACCGATTTTTAAACAAAGCACCGATAAGCTAATCCTTTAAGCTTAGTAAAACCGATTGAAAATTATGAATGAATCGATATGTTTGCTGTTGCCATGGAAACGTTTACCAAAGACAAACAGCGGCAACAGTAAGGCAGAACTACGGATTTGTAGGCAGATTTAGGCGAAGATGAAACGACATTTTAAATTATTTGTAGGCTATTTCTTTATCTCTTGCTCGTCGATTAATTTGAGGTTCGATTCTGTAACAACTAATGAATGATTTAAAGAACATTACGAAAAGTTATCAATTTAGTTTTGTTTTCTTTAAGGAAAGGGGTTGTTAAAAGCATTTACAAGCAACAAAACAGCTGGCAAATGCGAGATGTGCCAAAGAGTAGGATGCTCATATTTTTTCGATTAAGTGACAGACGTTTATGTCACTCAGATATAATAATATAAAAACCGATGCGGCTCAATATATAATGCTCCATAGGATATTGTAATTTAGGAAAATAAACTAATGAAATAATATGAAGAAAAAAGCACATAAAAATTTTCATTCGCTTTTCTGCCCCCACCCCACTCCACTCCGTCTCTCCCTCTCTCCATGGGTTTGAAACAAGGAAGTCGAGTTTAATCCTCTGACAACAAATACCAAGCCATATACACCTATTTCAAAAAAGGTTGTCGCAGCTGGAAGCAACAACACAAGACGGCAAAGAACATCCGTATTTTACTCCTTATTCATCATTTAATTTAGACGCGATTATTTCAGTCGCTTTGTAATGGTAGCCTGCAACTGTACATATGGATGTTTCGTTTCTTTAAGTGTTGTCCCGAATCTTCAGCTAATTCAAGCATTGTTTGCAGGTGGCCTTGGCTTGTTGCTTTTCGCTTGTTGCTTTTGGCTACGACAACATTTATTGAAATAGGTGTATATTGTGCCATTGTGCATGCCCACTACGAAAGCCCTCGATCCTTCGTATAATGCCCTATTGTACAGGAGTAAACTACTACTATTTAGGCATTTTGCGCATGAATAACCTGAATGCCATGTTAGCGTACCCGGTATCTTACCAGGAAGATACACAGCACAGTTAGTAATGTTCCCAGTAATAGACCCCAGAATATTGCCCAGTACTTACTCAGGGGTAACAAATGCTAGCAATAAGGAGGATCCCATAATGCTTTGCCTTCGTTTCTCCGTCAGTTCTTGGCCTTGACCAATCAGTGTCCATTCTCCTACGCAATTGAATCCTGAATGTTCCAAGCTTACACGAAGTAGTTTAACCTCATCTTGATGGTCGCTTTGGTAGCTGATAAACAATGTGGATTTCCCTTTAAACAAAAAAATGTACGACGTTATTTGTATCGAGTCATTTGGATAATGAATGAGTTAACAAAAAAAGAAAAGAAAAAAAGAATGATGGAAATGGGAGAAATATGTTTGGGTGGGTGTTTGGTTGACGAAAAGAAAGGATGGATGAGAGGGAAGGAGAAAGGGAGTGATGAATGGATGAATGAAAGGGAAGGATGGGAGGATGGATGGATGGATGATTAAGTGGAGGGATAAGTGAATGAGAGGAACGGAAAGATGGAAAGATAGAGGGAAGGAACGATGATCGATGGATGGATGGGAAGCAGGAACCAAGAAAACAAAAAAAGAAGAAAAAAGGAAGCAAGACTTACTTGCAATAGTTGCCAACCACGTGCTCGTATCTGAAGGAATCTGTGTATGTTCTTCTGCATCAAGCCCTAATTCATATATAAAATTTAAACTATTCTTAACTATGAAAGAGACTCAGGTACTAAATTTACATGTATATAGCTATATCCTTAAACGTAGCACCACTATGCACCCAAAACTAACCTCCTGGAGGCAGAAACCATCTGTAGTTGGCCAAATGACTCGGTTGGACGTTATAATCCTTGACCAGTTCGAATAACGACTTGTGCTTGGGTCGACTGCATCCATACAAAGGGACCATTATCTAAACAAAGTGACCAGAATTTTAATTAGAAAATATGTTGTTTAGTGCCCATCACACCCTAACCCGAGAGAACCTGGATAAAACCCCTTGAATTAAGGAGCTGAGATACCCAATAACGACTGCTCACATGTGAGGCGGAGTTCAGTGGTCAAACCCTGAGAACGCAAAGGCCGTGAGAGGCGAGTGCACGACCTACAGCTACCCTACTCTTCATTTTCAAGGTTAGATTTATTTTCACATGCATGCATAAGGGTGTCTTACCTCTGGGCTGAGTCCACAGTAGTTTAACAGAAGAGTATCAGTGACGTAAAAGAACTGTGCTAGGATAAACCAAGTCATATTGAGAGCCTGCTTACTGCCATGCAATATCTTACATCGACCAATCATATCCAAATATGACCCATCACGTGATATCTTCACCATGACGTCACCGACCTTGAGCACCAGGCAGCGTTGGCAATAACAGTAAATGTCGCTGCTCATCTTGTAGTTCCGACAGGCGGCTATTATCAAGGTAGAGCAGTTGGAAGATACTTCATCCGGGAATTTAAAACGCCAGCCTACCTGGATAAATCCCTCTGGTACACCACTGGGCCATACTTCTGGTGTCTGTGGAAGTCAAAAAAGCGAGTTAGTAAATTTTCGGTGAAAAAATGCGCTGATGAGGGACGTGGTCTCGGTGTCTCGGTGTGCTCGAGCGTATGAAAAGAAAATGAGCGAGCGGATATAACATTATGTCCTAAGTTGCATGAGCTTGCATTGTAACTTCGCATGCTGAATGTGCGCACTGATAGGGTACTAACCTTGGTGTCAGCTGGCAGTTTATTTTGAAGAGGAAGAAAATATCTTTTAAAGACAGAAAGGTTCTTGTAGTAGGCAAGTACTAATTCCACCTCGTAGCTGCCCTTAGGCGCACCTTCAACAAGTACGCCGATGTTACGACAAAAGGATAAGATCTTGAGTACCTCTTCTTCTTCCAAGTGCATTGCCTGAACAACGTTCATAAAAATAAATGAACCATGCGCAGTATCAATGGTCCTGTTTTTAATGTTTTTAATGATTTTAATCCCTACCAAGACATAACCCGGAGAGGCCCTGCTACACGATAAGTATATAGAAGCTTGAATCTAACTAAACCTTGGGTGAAACGAGACACATTTCAATACACGAGTGTTACAAGGTAATTGCTAGTGAAACCTGTCGCGCAACGCAATCACACTGTCTTAGCTAAAAGTTTCGAAAGTAGAGTAGAAGGCGCGCTACTTTAGTGCTATAAATACCGACAGGCAGTTAGGCTTTCTCTTGTAAATAACAAAGGACGAGGAATGTTACAAGGTCATTGCTGATGAAACCTATCGCGCAACGCCGTCACACTGTTTTAGCTAAAAGTTTCGAAAGTAGAGTAGAAGGCGCGCT
This sequence comes from Anthopleura xanthogrammica, assembly GCA_964019055.1. NCBI lineage: Eukaryota > Metazoa > Cnidaria > Anthozoa > Actiniaria > Actiniidae > Anthopleura > Anthopleura xanthogrammica. The sequence continues at coordinate 2,057,416 of OZ025211.1, forward strand.
ACTTTAGTGCTATAAATACCAACACGCAGTTAGGCTTTCTCTCGTAAATAACAAAGGAGTTAAATAGCGTCCGTCTTCGGATATTATGATGTACAACTTTTTATAAATCAACTCACCTGGAAACACAGCGGTATAACAGCCTCCCTGATGAGTCCCTTCGATACGATATCATCTATGGCCGAGCGTAATGTCCAGTCATTAGGCTTGGTATTGGTAGGCCAGTATCTCTCCAGGAATCCCGCTTTAATAAACCGCGGTACAAATTCCCGTGGTTCCGTTTCGTTATGCATACATGCCAAACAATCCAATAGGACACTTGGGTTAACGCACACTGTTTGAGTTGGGCCAAGATCCTGAGTACGTGCTGGAATTCTGAATACTGTAATACAACCCTGGAACAAAAGTTTCGGATAAGTTATATCGACCATAATAAATGTTTCTTTTGGACACTGAAACGTTAAAAATAATTTGGCGCCTAGATTCGGAGGCGCGCGGGTCGAAGTTTGATACTTTATCAGAGCAATCTAAGGTAACTTTGAATTCGATGAGCCAGAAAAACTTACCCTGCATTCCAGTACTGCTGTTGCGCTTTGCACTTCTTCTGGATCTGTGATCCCAGACTCCGAAGCCAATTTTACATACTGATCCCAAGGAATCACAACAATCCTTTCTTCTCTGAGCCTCAGAATCTCTGAGTACAGGTAAGTCAAGTTGATATTGATCTTTTCCGTCAGGTGTGGAAATAATGATAGATCTAAAAGATGGCGGAAGATTTCATTTTGCACCTCACTTATTCCCTGTAAAGAAAGAAAAATCTTTTATTTAAACTGGAAACAATATATGGGCTTAAAAACGTGCCAATATTACTCATAAATATATATATAATATACTGTCTAAAAATATATACTGTTCACATCCAGAATTTAGAATTGTATACGTACTGATTTGGGGAGAGGCGAAAACCAGAAAAATCCTCGAAGGCAGGAGAAAAGATAGCCTACTTTGCAGACTCGATCATTTTACGCTCGAAAATTTCGCCAAAATATAGAGAGAACCAAAAGCAACTTTGCTCACGTACATTATACGACACTGAACAATTTTAGGGATTGGTTTCGGGTCTCAATATAATGAGAGGAGTTCTCTATCTTCTTGAATCGCTACGTTAAACAATATGCATTGCATGCATGCTTCCAAGAACAACGAAGTATAAGCTTACCTTTCCTTTTATAGAACTGACATACAATACTTTGTCTGGTAATCGCGGTCTGCAATTCAGCAACTGCTCCAATCTTTGGATTCGCGCACAAATGAAAGAGTCTTCTTGTTTGTCTGTTGTCCTTTGAACATAAAATGTACTCATTAACTTAAAGACATGGGATGAAATGCAAGGAAGTTTTTTTATTATCATCATCATCTTCATCGCGCATATTATCTTCTTCATCATCATCCTCAGCATCATCATCATCATCATCACCATCATCATCATCATCATTCAAGGGCGGATCCAGGTTGGAGTTGAATATAATAAGAATAAAAGAAATAAAGGATAAGATAAGACCAAAAAAGAAAGTCATGTCATCGTCGTCGTCGTCGTCATCATCATTTGGAAATATATTTCCGATAGTTTGCATCAAGAGCGCAAAAGAGCTCATCGAGGGGGCTCACTATTAACCTAATCTTAACTTATTTGAATTGGGGACTTACTTTAATACGTCCAGCTCGGCCTTAACTTCAAGATAATGCTCTTCTTCAGCATTTTTCAGGGTATTTAATACCTGTTTGCTGATCTTCGAAAAATCTGTACTGGATCCATCGGCATGCGTACCAACGACTATTATAGGACAACCGGGTGTCTACATGAAAAAAGAAATTTGTTAAATATGAAGTAAAAGAAAACAATTTTAGGTATTGAGAAAAGATTATTTTGCAAAATAAAAAAAAAACTTAAAATCAAATCTTCTAGCTCTTGCGACGGAATTTTACATGCAAAGTCCGTTTTGGCGGGAAAAGACGCGTTCTTGTTTCGAATGGAATACGCATGCGCTAAATGTCAAATATGCCTCTCAAAAATTAGTTGCTATGGCGAGAGCCAATCAGAAATAAAGGAAAGCCATTTGTCTGTCCGTTGCCTTTACATTTACACTTCAACTAAAAAATTTTCGAAACTCTTTTTTTTCTGTCTTACGTGAATGGAGCAGGAGCTTATTAGTTTTTCATTATAAGATTTCTTTATAACTACAGTGAAAGAAAAAAAAAACAGAGCCTAAGCTCTTGAGTAAGTAGACAAATGCTTTTTCGTGAAAAACATTCCAGGGCTTATACATCAAAGCCGCTTTGTCAGTTTTGCTTGAAAAGATGGTAGAGCGAAAGTTCACGTGTACACAAAGGAAAAAAGGTAAGATTTGGTTTATAACGTTTAAAGCTTATCTTTCTTAGACAATACTTTACTGTCTTACTGGTCATAGCAAGCACTTTAACATAAAATGAAATGACAGACGGACACTTAGTTTATAAGCTTATCTTTTTTTAAAGAAAGCTTGGGAAAACGACAGAAGGCTTTTTCTCAACGAAACTCTAAAAAACTTGTAAAAACGCTAACAAGCGATAAAGCTCGCACATGTATTCAGAGGATAAATTTAAAGTGCTTCAGTACACTGGAATTTAGGTAGCGGATCTCCGAATGATGCTTTATTCATAAGAATGTAGCCGACATTTTATGACAAATAAAACTATCATTCTAAATGACAGAAACCGCACAAAAAAAGTTTTATAGCAAAAACACCGTATTTACGATTAGAATTAAATTGCCAATTAATAGTTAATGAATAAATTAATAAATATTAGTATTGTCAAAAACATTTGCACATACCTTGGTCTGAACCAAGAAGAGCCAGTTTGGCATATTTTTGATTTCCATAGGATTGTTTATATCAAACGTTAGCACGTATAATGTCTGATCTGTAAAAAATAATGGATGAAGTCCTTGGATGCACTGCAAAAAAATAAAAAGAATCACATAATTATATACTCCATTCTTGCATAGAACTGGCTAGAATGGTAAATAAAGAGGATGGCAAAATGGTATATGAAGATAGCTAAATTGTCATTTTTATTTTCCAGTTTATGTATCATAAAACTCCATAAATAGGTACAAACCTTGCGGCCTCCACAATCCCAAACTTCTATGGTCAAGTCTTTCCATTCATCATTCACAGGCATTCCAAGTGTGTTTTTGTCTACTGCTTCATCTTTTATTATAAAAATATATGTATATACAATGAAATGAGAAAGTTCTTCCTGGTTATAATAAGGAAAAAAATAATAATAATAATGTAAGAATGTCATGAAACATTATTTCTTTATATGAAGTCTACAATAGTAGCTTGAAGCAATCTAGAGGCATCACTTTAGTATCTGTAAGTGCTTAATCAATGGTAAAGGGTAAGGGAGCATTAATTTTTTAGGAGGGGGGACGGAGGAATTAGGGGGGGGGGTCATTAAAAAATTACTAGATAAAAAGGGGGGTCACATTTTTTTTGAATGTTGAACCAGGGGGGGTCATGAATAAAAATACAGTGTTTTTTTTTTTTTAGTCTTTTTCTGGAGGGGGGGGGGGGGGGCTAGAAAATTTTTATATTTGGAAGTGGGGGGGGGGGGGTTATCGAAATATTCAATTCCTTACCATGGGGGCTAGCATTTTTTTTCTATTTGATTCCTCTAATTCCTCCGCCCCCCCTCCTAAAAAATGAATGCTCCCTAAGCGTTTTTGTTTTCTTAGTTTTGACTGGAACAAAGACCCAACAGTGATATAATTGCTTATTTCTTCTCTCTGTGTAGCATAAAGCAAATAGGGGTTATTGATACACTTCTCCCACTTTATGGGATGCTCGGCATCCATCATAAGACCTACCTTCTTTTCCAGAGAACGGTCTCCATCTAGAAACATTAACTCCTTCTGTACTAGAATCAGCAACAGCTAAAGACGAACTTACTACACATAGAGACAAGCTACTTTTGCCACTTCCCTCGTCCCCTATAAATGCTAGTCTGCACATACAATGCAGATTACTGTCTTCTAAAAACTGTTTAGTTGCTGCAACTCCTTTCATTGTCACTTCCAATGAAGGACATTTAAGTCCTGTGCAGTCCTCTACAAGTAATTGTTTTAAAGAAGACAGTTTTACAAAGTCATAAGGTATGTGTTTCACTGAACAGTGTCGGATATCTATATGCTCAAGATGAGGACAGTTTGTTGAAAGAGCTTGTAAGGATTTCTCTGTTATCTTTAGACACCAGGCTAATTTTATAGTCTTCAAAGAATGACAATGTTCTGACAATGAAAGCACAGATTTGTCAGTTAATTCATTGCAACCACATAAATCTACTGATTGTAGTAACGTACATTTGGAACAAAAATGTTCAATTCCTTTGTCTGTAAGATTGCAGTATCCAAAATTAATACTTGTCAATTTGGGACATAGTTTAGCAATATCATGTGATAATTTATCTGTTATTGCTGGAAGTTCACTCAGGTCAAGCGAGATTAGAGATCCAGAAATATGTTTGATAAATTTTCTCAATCCATCAGAGGTGACATTCTTGAACCCAGACAACCCAAAGTGTTCTAAAGAGATTTCTCTTTTGTCAATAATTGCAGATAGTAAACTATCATCAAGTGCCCATTCACCATCAATGTCATCAGCATCATCACTTTCACAAGATAAAACTGATAATGACTTTAACTCATGACACTTCTTAGTCAAGTTTCCAATGCCTACATTTGTTATGTCTTTAAAATTTCCACTAAATGTGATGCAAGAAAGTCTGGTACAATGATCCAATATTTTGTCCACCAATCCATCATTAAAATGATTACAGCTGTTTATAGTAAGTGTAGTCAATTCTGGATTTATGAGTTCAATAAGAGAGGCTGTATCTTCATAGGTTAAGTTTGTGCAGTTTCTTAAATGTAAAGTTTCTGATGAAGAATTTTCTTCAAGTAGTTTCTGAAAGAAAATAGAAAATAGTTCAGTTATCTAAAAGAATTATTTTACAGTAAACAACCATGAAAGAGACAAATTAATTTCTTTCAATAAAAATCAAAAAAGCACATTCAAGAAGAAACATGGGAACATTTAGTGTTATCAAGCTACAATTGTGTCTGATAAAATTATGTAAATTAAATCTATATTTCTAAACTATAGAAAGATAAACCTGTAGATTCCATTGCTAAAATCATACTAAAATAAGTGTATGCCAAATGAATGCAGAAATTTATCATTAACTAAATTTTATCATAATGACCTAGCAATTTTGTTAGTTACTTTAGAACCAAATCTACCAGACATCCAATATTGCAACATTTAATTGTATCCTAGCAGCAACATTATTTACTTAAAAACATTGCCTAATTGTAGTCATTTTTACCCTAAATTTATAATTCCTTGTCTAATAATCACCAGAGCAACTTGAATATTAGGGATAATAAAATGAAAATACCATGAATCATGAGAAAAAGGGAAATCACATTCTTAAAATTTTATGTTTAGTGGTAAATTTATAAATTTATATGTTCACGAAAAAAAAAATATTTCCTTATCTCATTATTTACTGGTCATAAACATTTGAGAAGAGAATGCTGGTCAATTTCCAACTATGTGTATGCACATGTAATGAATATGAATATACATGCATTTTCTTTAGAAGGTAACTCACGTTGATTGAATATGCAACCACATTGAGAGTGTACAATCACAATTATTAATGCATTTCATAGAAAATGTCATACTCATTCAATTTGAAAAAAAACAAGAGATTATGATAATAATATATTGTAATAATGGTCACATATGAACGAATATCACCACTTACATCCTAAAAACTTTTTAGAGTAATCGGGAAAAATATAATAATGAACAATATGAAAATAAACAATGCATAAACCATACAAATTAAGTTTTTTTCTATTTTTTCTTAGCTTTTTTTTCTAAGCTTTTTTTTCTTTTTTTTCTTTCTTTTGTTTAAATTGTGGGTTTTTTTTTGTTTTGTTTGAATCATGTTTTTTTTTTCTTTCTTTTATCTCTGTAGTCTCTTTTGTTTTGTTTTCATAATAGTATCCATGGTTAAAATATCAAGAAAAACTAATAAATATTTACATAAGGAAAGCTGATTATTACAAAACAAACAATCTACAATTTTAATCAAGTTGCAGATTGGTCAAAACATTATTTTATTTCCAGTTAAGATTGACAGAGTTTGATATTGGTTTGAGAAGCTAATGCATAGAAAGTAATTTTAATGCAAAGATGGCAGCTTTCTAAGTTGAACATACTCTAACCAAAAAGTCATCAGTAAAGGCAGACGTTTTTCTTTTTGATAAAGATGTTCAATACCAGGTGATATTCCATCCTGAGGGCATGATTACTGTCTAATAAATGTATTAAGATTTTTGTACAAAAGTATACACATTGAACTGGCATATATCCATTTGGCAAATCAGTAGTCTTTGTAATAAATTTTTTTTTATTAAAAAGAGGAACAGATTTATCTATAGTAGTTATAAAGACATGCTTAAAAAAAGGAAAGGATGACTGTCAAGGTGGACAAATTTCATTTTTGACAAAAGAATAGATTTTATGGCACTCTTTTTATTAAATATTTTAAAATTTATTTCCAGATATAGAGCAACACCTGCTGCTAACTTAGCTTTATGTTTCACAAAGGCCAAGAGCTTTCAAATATTTTATTAGTTTATAAAAACAAGAATACATCATACGTCAGTGCAGTCAGTACCTTACATAACAGTTATACAATAAGTCGTTTAAAAGTGTGAAAATTTCTTAGTATTAGCTTGTGAAGAAAAAAATGCAAATGAGGCAGTTTGTGATTTGAGGAAAATTCATCAGATAGTTATTTGAATATAATTTCAACTATTGTATACCCAGGAATCCACAGATTACTTATTCCCGCTATTTCATTTCCTTTTTTTATGAGAAATAATGAAAAGAAATCAATCTTACAATGACATGGGATATAAAGAACTAAGTTACTAGACAAAAATAACTGCTCAACTGATTTCACATTATTTTATCAAAGAATGATTCAGATTTTTTAAAATTTTGATCCTAAAATTGTCCACTGGTCGACCTTCATCCCTATTTGAACAAATTTAAACATGAAAATAATTTACCGTAAATACCTGTGGCATATATGTTTTCACACTAAATTTTGTTGTTGAAAATTTAAGTGGTTTTAATTTTCAAATACAAATCTCAGACAAATCTGGCTATTTTGGCTTTAGAAATAATATATTTATCCCAACAAGGCACAGCAGATTTTCTATATGATTACAGTTAAAACTAGAAATTATTTGAAGGTAGCCTTTGAGTTTAGCTATGCCATTAAAGTAATCCACCTGCTTCTTTATATTAAAAATGCTGCCTTTTAGTTACACCAACATATGAATTACAAAAATTCTGGGTATGCAAGTAGGATGTAATGAGTTGAAATGGAACATTAAGTTTCTTGACAGTCCACTTTGTGTTTACTTTCGAACAAGATTTTTTAAAAGAAAAATATGTTTGAAATCTTACTTATTTAAAATTTTTAATGAAAGGAAAAATTCTGATGTTTAACACCTTTTGAGAAAGTCAACTGTGGTCTAATGGCTTATGGTCCCATCAATTTATATAGTATTACCATGAAAAGAAATGCAAATCATACCCCATTATCATGGTCAATAATAAGGATTGATATTGAGAAGTGAAATGAAGGTAGATATTTTTTAGGGAAAATATATCATTTATTTTTAAATTCGTGAAATCCTATAATATATGCACATGTTTCTCCAAGATTAAGCTTAAGAAAACATGGCAAATTTCTAATCAAAACAAACTTAACGATGTTGTTTTAAATGTAATTATACCTCACATCATAAAATATCTTTTCCGACCTATAATTTCATGACCACATGAACAGCAGAAGTACAAATCATCAGTTGATAATATATACATTTTTCCTTTCAGTCTGTAGATCTCACTTATGTAAACATTCGGGACGATGAAACGAGGGCATTTATCGTTTCTTGTAGTAAACAAAGAACAACAAGTAAATAAAAGTCACGGGGATTTACGCTAAACCAAGATTCCAATCCCTATCTAAGATCTGGTATTATCATGTATGTCATAGATAAGAAGAATTCCTAAAAAATACTCTTCGTAGAAAGCAAATAAGGTAAAGTAAAGTTGGTGTATTTGTTGGTGGAGTTCGTCATGGTTACGCCAATCGTACATAAAATTAATAATTAAGTTATAGATTTTAGCTTTTGTAATAAGAGAAGAAGGGGTACTACAAAAAACCTTGGTTGATTTTATAGACAGCCCCAAGCATTCCTAGTGTCAAGAAAGGATCAAATGAAATTGGAGAAAGTAGGGATTTGGATCTAACGGGGGAAAATCACAATCGGTGCAAATGAGACCTGCCTCTCCAGAAAGTTAATGGTTCACAAATCGATCGAAAACTTTTTTTAATGGGAATCATTGAAAAGCTCTGAAGCGATGTATGTGCTACTCTAAGTACTTTAATAGCCAGGCTAAGCATTTTCTAGCCCGAATTAATAGAGCTGAGGGCCGATCGGTACTAACTTGACAGCGATTATGAAAAACAACAGGAGACTGACCAAAAAAAAAGTCGCGAAGAATTAACACTACGCAGATCGAGAAACTTGTTGTCGATTTTGACGATAAATATCGCTCCCGATTGCACCAACTCATCAGCATTATTACATTATAAATAGCAACAAAGGTCGATCCTGGTCAGTAGCGTTCCGTTCCTTTACTCGATCACTATCTCACAATATCTGTACTTTAGTTAGTAAAGTGTAAACTATAGCAACATGTATTATAGTCGTTCACGCTCACCTTTGCTTCTTCTAAGCTGACATTTTTCTCTAGAATAATCTCCTTTAAACCCATGTGTCTTTAGCAAGGTCTACAGAAGACCGTTGATGATTGAGATCAAGTTTTAGATGTTCGTTTAGATTGTGACGAAGCCATATTTCAGTTCTAGCGCTTCTTCTAGCGCTGTTTCCATAGAACTGAGAAGCCAACGAGATGTTTTCCAGCTGGCACTCTTGAGCATGCGCAAATGAAGCACTCGAAAGTACACAGGTAGCCCATTTTTTTACTTTCGGAAATTGAATTTGACAGATCAGTCTTTGAAAATCATTGCCAATTCAATCTTCTATCAGTTTCCATTGATTATTCTCTATTCGCTCTCTTACCGTAAAGTTAATCTCTGTGAATCTAACCTATCTTTCTGTATATTTGAATCCACGTAATTATTTCATAGGCCTGGAAATCGGCCAAGGTCTTCGTGCGGTCAGATGTTACACCCATTTTCCTAATCAGAGTAATGCGAGCCAGACGACTAGCTATAATTCGAGTCGTGTGCGTTATTGGCCTTCGTCAAATAAATTTTCAACAGCTTGAGTTAGTAAATTTTTGATCGACGTCAGCCAAAAACCTAGACGTCTTGTTGTGTTGGTGGCATAATTATAAAAATGGGCGTAATCCTTAGTTTAACTAGAATTTAGTCGTGCTGCACGCAGGCTAGCTTCTAGACCTTGATTTACCATCCATTAAAACATTTCCATAAAAGAATAGCAAGCTAAAAAGATGATCAAAGAAGAAACTTTTTAACTCACAACAGTTTCCACGCCCCTTAAAATTCTTTGTTTGTTTGTTTGTTTGTTTGTTTTTGCTTGAGGGCTTGAGGAAGGGGAGAGGGCCATTTTCTCCAACTACAAGATCCACCATTGGGGGGGGGGGGGGGGGGGGGCGGTCAGGCATAAGTTGTCAGCCAAAGCAAGAGCACAACAAACAACTAAGACAAATATCTCTTAAAATGAACCTTTATTTAATCTAAGTTGAAAACTAATTTACGAGACCAGCTAATAATCCTATTGACTGATGATATATTAGACACAAGTGAAGAAATGAGTTTATTTCACTAATGGAAAAAAATGTCATCAATCAATTTAATATCAGCAAGTCATTTATTATTTAAAATGTTGCGTTAACTTTAGTTGGAAAAAAATTGCTATACAACTAACCATTAACCGAATAGAGAATTAGGCATTAATATTTCTATAAGTCTTTCGTTTTCAGTCTTGATGTCCGGCAGCTCATGTGATTGTCCTTACATACACACATACATAAATTGCATGATCTTTATTTTACTTCGGATTTAATTTGGGAGAGTAGCATACAAGATGCTAGTATCTTTCAGCTTGTATTTGTAGAAATGATTTTTCAAGTTTTTTTTCCGTATTTATCAATGAATATTCATGAGGTAGAAGACTTATGATCAGTATATGGATTTTTAAAGAGCGCACCAAAGTTGCATGGCACACTCATCTATCGTATTAATTAGAAAGTATGCTACTGCTGAACATTGACTACTACGTATACTTGGGCTAGTTTTTGAATATTAATTGCAGACTATTTCTATATATGTATATGTATATATCTATATGGTTTCCTACTTCAGCGTTTTTGCAGATTGATACAGGCCTCGAAGGATTAATTGTCGTGTCCGTTTAACCATAGGTTATATATGTCTAGGTTAATTGAAATCTTGATTTCGGTCGTCAAGTTTATATTCTTATAAACATCTTATTCCTATCCTATCTCTTGTTGTATCTTTTGCTGTTCTCCGAGCTCGAGCTCGCCTTACAGTTTTTACAGCATTTATTTTAATGCAAAGTTACAAGTAGTCATCCGAAAAACTACAAAGATAAGACTAGTTAGGATTACTGGGTGGACAAAGCTTAAAATGTTGCGACCACCAGCTGAAGTTAAATTTGACCTCCTGTGAGAATCCTTAATACCAAATGGTGTAATCCCGTTTAAAATATTATCCGTTATCTTCAACGGCTTCTGCTTTGTAGCTTTTTTAATGACAACAGCATCGAAAAATGTATTTGCTATTTATGATTATAGCATACAGTGCCCACTGGAAAATCCAAGCCTTTTCAAATCGCGGATGCCTGTCTGATTAGAACATGACTTTTCTTGAGAATTATTATCTGCATATTTTAAAGAAAAGTTTATGCCATTGAAAAAGTTTGCATTATTTCCAGCAGTGTGGTATTCATAATCAATTCAAATTTGAAGGTTGTTTAGGAAAAGAGTGGGCGTATGTGATGGTGTTTCGGGGTTTTTTTTCGCGTAGTTATTTGAGTTCAAGCCTTCATAGTTTGTTCATGCGTTGGTTGAGCCTTTACTCGAGTGCGAATCACGTCTTTTGGAATCACCGCTGTCTTCTAGAGCATCATTTTCATGCGGATCCCTGACGTCGTGTAATTCGATGTCGACCTTGTTTTCATCGTAGACATTTCCATGGATATTTTTGTCATCAACCATAGTCGTCATGGTAATTTTACGCTTGGGTTGATCACTGTTGCTTTCCTTCCGTAGAATCCAGTTTTTTACTTTAACGTAAGGCGCCTCGGAACTATGTTGACTCTCCCCAAACCCACGCGATCTTTGATGCGAAGTTTCGCTTTCCTTGTGACTGAATCCCAACCCACTAACAAAGAAGGTCCATTGGTTCCGCACTTCTTTTATTCTGGCGCAGTGGAAAAAGAATATGAAGAAACCTTGTAGCGAGTTAAAGATGCAGAAGAGATACTCAAAGGCAAGTCTTGCACCTGAGATTGCCAGCGCACCAAATAGCCAAGTAAGGCCAAGCAGACTCATAATGGCGAGGGCGGTCCAACAGCGTTTCTTCTGGTTTGATTTGGTATCCACAGTTACCATGGCCCCGGTGAAGTTGAGTTTATAAATGACAAGTATGAAAATGACCAAATTGAAGACAATAATTACAAGAATGGGCACGAACCATGAAACCATCTTGTACGTGTAGTTGTGAAGAATACACCTAAATAGAAATACTTGAATTAGTCCTAATTTCTCTGGGTAAATTCTACATTCTGGAAGATTAGAGCAAAAGGCAAATCCAGTGGATAGATCGAATGTTTTCTGAATCACCTTTTGTCCTCACTTTTCTACATGGTGTTGACAATGATATGACCTTCACAGGGGCGGATCCAGGGGTGGTGAGGGGGGTTACTAGTCACCCCCTCCCTTTCGCACAAATAAAATAAAAATTTGTCGTAAATGCTAACGTATATCCGGATAAACTTTCACTCGGTTTACTTGAAGCTCTCAAGATAATTTCCGTCAATTCTAGACACCCTTTTTTTCACCATTTTCCCGCCTTTTATGGGTTTCCAATGGTACTGCCGCGAGTTACGCTGTAAGAGTCACCCCCCCCCCCCCTCTTAAAATAAATCCTGGATCCGCCCCTACATCAAATGAATCTTTTGGGCCTTCTCCCTCCATTGAAAAGTTGCTGTACTTTGGTACAGTTTTATTCATATCAAGATCTCTTGAGAATTTTGAAAAGTAATGAGCTGATACTGTACGATATTTTCCCGCTCTTTTTGTGGCCTAATCTTCAAGTAATTACTCACGTTCTCCACATTCCATTTTATCTCCAGTTTTTCATTTCAAAATGCTTATCATTTTTCTAGAGAATTACTCTTTGTACTTACACTTTGTCATTCCCATAGTAAAACACTCGATCACTGTCTTCATTTGCATTGTATTCAATGACTGCTGCAACAACTGTGGCTGTCACAATGAGAGCAGGCACTCCCCAAGCAAAAAGAGACGCCTTGAGCATAAATTTCCGATGGTATATCGCCATAACTTTGACAAGTTGAAGATAGAGATTGTATGCCTCGACCCCCATCCAAAGTACTGTTGCAAGGCTAAAATAATGAAGAAGTGCAGCAGCAATTTGACAACCAAGTCGTAGATTGCCAGCTCTGTCTACGCCCACCACGAACACAATGAGTAACAATGCTATGGCAACGCATAAGCTCATCAGGATCGGCTGTTGGTTTGTCTTACGCAGGTGTCTAGAGAAATAGAAAAAGTAACCTTAGAGAATTGAACGGCTATTGGCTCGGTGGGTGTCAGACGGATTATATCAGGAAAAATAATGAATAAAAGATAAAAGGGGACGACAGAGAAAATGTGCGGAAACATGAACTGACAGCTAAAAGAAAACATTCATCAGTTCATTTCCTAGATTTAACCGTAACCTTTTGACTGCCGGAAACAAGAACTGTTGTATTAGGCGATGTTACTTTCTGAAATATGCTTAAGATATTATTGTCGGCTTCTAGAGGGCCAATTTTTCTTCCGCACTGAAAAAATATTTTTCTCACAAGAAGTAAACGGAGACTTCATCAAAATTTGCACAGATGTTTTCTATTTCTTCGAGTAAATAAAAGTTAATCCTAAAATAGTATGTAATTACTGCTAATTAACTTTCGTTCTAGATGATTCATTTGATCATTCTCATATACCCACGCATTGCAAGCGAAACGGTAGTTCTACGCTTCTTCCGTGATGCGCGCGCAGTGGTGTTTTCTGAAAAGAAGTAATTTTGGCGGCATTTTTTTCTTGAGTTTTGAAGCGGTGGTTTAAAACAAGATAAATGAATGTTACAAAGATATGCATTCTTTGACAGTTTTTTACAAAATTAGCTGAGATGCATTCCGCAAAGCTGACCATGGAAGGCCCAGCTAACATATCGTATATGAAATGAATAAGCAAGGCAAAGATAAACTGACGGGCGGAAAAAAGAAAGGAGAGAATTCCTACCTGAATAATGAGTAAGTTAGGAAAGTCAGCACCACCCCCGCGAGAGAGATACCACACCCAACATAACTGATGATACTTAGGATTCTTGCGTGCTTGGGGAGGGGTTCCTTCTGTGTTGAAAATAAAACTGCAAAACTTGTCAAGTGGTTGCAGCAGCACTTTGTACTGGTCTCGTCGCCGTCACTGGCACACTGGAAACATCCTTCGTTCGACCATCGTCGTACTAGAATGAAAAAGAAATATAATGCTAATTCACACTTTGGAAGGAACTGCAAACTTTAGACAGCTACATCTGATCGTGCCCTTGCTATTACTTGCATAACAAAGCCATTAAATTCACATTGATTGGAAGAAAACACCAAGCTAATAAGGAATAAACATCAATATGGATTGTTTAGTAAGGTTCAACTTAAACCATCCGCTCAGTGTAGTTATTCAGAAGATCTTCCAATATGACAGCATTTGCATGCATACCCATCTTTGTCAAATTCATTGCCATCAGTATAACAAAAGTAAGTGGGTACATTTTTAGTAAGCATTGACCTTACTCGCCTGTGGATATAAATTAATTGTAGATTTTGCGCAAAATGGGACAACTGTATGTTCGCGCATATATCAACAACCTACCTTCTTCATACCAGTAGACACATGATGAGTTTCCCAAGTTTTCTCTTTCAGGTCTCGGAAAAGATAAAGTTACATTTTCGGACAACTTTGAAGTATTTGTATTGAAAACACTGCTGGACAAAACCTCATTACTGGGTGTTCTTTCATTAACTGATTCGTCGTCTTCATCTTCCTCAGTAAATAAGTTATGATTTGCAAAATAAATGAAGCCAATACGAATGGGAGAGCTTTTGTTGGAATTTTCTATTGCAGCCTTTGGTAATTTAACGAAGAGTCTAGTCTGCTCCTCACTTGTTACAACACTTTTGCCACCATTCCCATTCTTACTGATACCAAATCCAAGGCCGTTGAACGTGGAAGCATCCACTGCATTTGCTTGTATGGCGAGATTTGTGCTGTTCAACACCTTTGAAGTACCTTTCTCTAAGGGAATCTTCTCCGCAACTTTGTCCAACGCTTTAATAATTCTGCACACACATAAAAGTAAGAACGATTGTAGAAAAACTCCGGCAACATATTCAATGTAAGAAACAAGATTCTCTAACTGTCAAGTTTTCAAATGAATGCAAACTTTCCTACCTTGTAGATGCATTTGCCGTCAGGGTTGATGCGTTCATCTCCATCATTGTATCAATAATTTCGACAACCATATCAGCAGTCTGATAATACAAAAGAGTAACACAAAGATCGGGACTCCCCTATATAGTATCCATTTCTTATTTGTATCGTTATGCAGCGCTCTTTTGGTTTGTTTATAGAGATGGATAGTCCTTACCTATGACGCTCCTCCCGCGCAAAACCTTCCGCAAACATTGCTCCCTTACAAAATATGTGCCCACATTAATCTTTACTGCTATTATCTTCAAAAATTATTGCACTGCCTTGATTTATTTAGATTGACTAAATTTACTGTTAATATGATAACAAATATGTCTAAATAAGAGAAAAAATTCACAATGCCGAAAGTAAATAAAATTTCTAGTATTGATGCTCAAAGGATGTTTTTCTTTTTACCTCGTTCAGCTTATCCTCTACCGATAAGATGTTATCCACCACGTCTGCCGCAATATTAGCATCAGCCTCAGACATGTCTTTAGCGGATCCTGATTTGAACTGCTTGGTGAAATTCTTGGCAACTTCTTTGGCGTTGTCAGATGTAACTTTGGTCTATGGGCAAAAAATAATGTTGGTAAAGCTAAAATGATTCGACTCTAGTTCAGTGCATGGGCGTTGCTACGCAACGATGTCTCGTGCAAGTTCCTGTCTCTCCCAGAAAAAAATTGTTGCAGAAACATACGCTTGAGCGAGTTATATTTTCCTGCTAGTTTGTTAGTTTTGTTGTTATTCTTTTCGTCTTGTTTTGTTTTTGTTTGTTTGTTTATTTGTTTCTGTTTTTAGCAAGTTAGTTTGTTTTTGTTTCAGAAAGAGCAGAACTAAATTTCGTAATTTCCTCGCGTAGTGAAATCTTGTCATTCAACAGCGCTTTATCTCCTATTGGATGACAGTATTTCTCGTAGGTGCACAATTCAACCACAATATTCGAGTTAGTAGACCAGATAAATGCACCTTCTATGTGCAGTTCATTAAGGGCTAGTTACATTGTTCGGCACTAAAAACGTGCTTATATACTGGTGACTACACCAATTACTGACCTTGGACAACTTGTTCATTGCCTCGGTTTTCTTTGACTTGTATGTGCAGTTATCATAAACCGGGTCATTCCACTGAGCACCAGTATTGAAGCTCCCGCCACATGTTCGTGTAGCATACCGCCCACTGGATCCCAAAGGACACTCAACAGTCTTTGAGTCACCTATTTTTGTTGAGTTCCATAAAAAGAAGCCTTGGATGTTTTGCTTTCCTGTCGTTTCTTTGATACATGTTCCTATGAAGATGATATACTGAGTCATAAACATTCGACGAACCATAGTTAATGGGGTGGAATGGTTTGGAAACCTATTGTTCTAGGTTTTTGTTCAACTTTTTCTATTGTTATATGACGTTGACCGTGGACAGAGAAGGAAATGTTGCAGCGTTTGTTCATCGTAAATTAGGGAATATAGACGATTTTTTTCTCAAAAATGTTATAAAATAGGAGATATTTCTTAATTAATTCTAGTAACTTAACTGTATCTGCGCGGAATTATTCATCCTCTTCTTCGTAATCTTAGAATGAAAATTTTACACTTTCAAAATATTCGTACATGAAAATAGTCCGAAAACTAGTATTTTCAGCCATACTTGCTTTGGTTCATTGTGCACGGTCAATATCACGTGATGGTACGTTTCAACATCGCTCGCCAAACAAAAACCTAGAACACAGTTTACAAACCATTCCATGCCACTCCATTAACTATGGACGAACTGATAGTTACATGCTACACGTTAGATCTTGCCATTAGATCAGTCATCTAAAATGCACCAGCACTCCCTAATCTGAAGCGTGATGGATGTTTGGACAAGGGGTATGGTCAGTTAAAAACGTGAACGTGTATATATATCATTTTTGTGATATACAGTCATATAGAGAAAGCAATATACATAGCTATATTGTCTTAGTCCATACCTGTGTCTTTTACTGAGATTGATTTCCAATAGATTTTCCAGCCTTTGTTCTCTTTCTTCTTCGTTCCTTCTGTAAATATTTTGACTAGGTTTTTATGATACCTGTCCAAGTCTTTGTCTTGGCTTTTCTTCTTTCCATAAATAACACATTCCACACGAATCTTTTTGGACCACTCCTCCCTGTCACGATAACATATAAACATAAAAAACCAAAGCAAATTGCCAAACTCGCTAAAACTTTTCAAGCTAATATCCGAAAAAAAGCAAGATCTCTATATTTCCATATCTTTTTGTGTACGAAAGCCATTATTAAATATCTTGAAATATAGTACCGAAGTGATGACGTCATAAAATTATTTCGACTGTATTATAATTTCGATTTCGATAAACGTTAAGAACCAAGCCGAAAATACAGTGATTTGTATGGGGAAACTATATATTCAAACCGCCATATCTCCGTTGCTTTTTAACCAATTCCCATGAAACTTGGCGTGTTAACGTCTTTCTTGATGCTCTATCGAAATTGAAGATCGAAAATTGTCTAAAGCAAAATAGTTCTTTTCGTGACGTCACACTGTAGTACTCTATTTCAAGATATTTAATAATGGCTATGGAAATATAGAGATCTTGCTTTTTTTCGGATATTAGCTTGAAAAGTCAGCTTATGTTTATTAACTTTTTTGCTAATTTTTTTTGACTTAATGTTTACAATTAGACGTTTCGATCCCTGATCACGGATCTTCTTCAGTATATAACGATGTTTACACGCGCGCAAGATTGAACATTTAAAACGTCAGAGAACGAAAAACTAGTAAAAAAATTAAAATTAACAGCCATTATTATTCAAACACTCAGTACAGTTCAGTTTGTTCGTATTTTGATTGTTTCATTACTCACCAGTGTCTGCATGTAGTTCTGTGTTTATACTCTCTTGGTGTATCTTTGCTTGAAAGGTAATTAGCAATTTCTCCACAAGATTGACAAGGGTCCTGTAAAGAAAAGTAAACCGCATACCATCAACACATGACTGTAAAAGATTAAAGAGCAGCAGTCAGTAAGCAATTATTGGACGAGGTTGAGCAAAATATCGTGATTCGTTAGTGCCTTCGGCATCGGCAAATAATTGCTTGCAAGACACTAACAAATCACGATATTTTGCGATAACCGAATTCAATAATTGTTTTATCATTCAAATTATTTTTTTCTAATCTTTGAGGTGCAGTGCGCATGAGTCAAACAATAAATGTTATACTCGTGAGCGCTTAAAAATGCTTGATTGCGCGATGAGCGTGAGTTAAGCAGTTGATTGTAACTGTCGTTGTTTGTTACATTTAGCCCTGAGGATGGGCAATTAAGCCCGAAAGCTTGGCAAAATAAATGTCAATTCATGGTTGAGGATACAATTTATGTTTGAATTATGATACCAACCAACAAAGAAATTTTGGAAATAACAAAGAAGTCAGCTCATTTTTTTCAGGGAAGCGAGCCATTGTCAAATGCAGCGTTACTGCGCATGAGCAGACCGTTATTTGCAGCAAGATGGCTTTGCACCGTAATGCGCATGAGCAGACCGTTATTTGTAGGCAGTTATTTGCAGTTCTCTCGGCCAATCAGAATGACGGAAAAAATAATTTGAATGATAATAAAGATTACTGCTGGGTCAGAGAAGTATATTCTAACCAATCAAAGCACGAAGGAAAAGTTGCAAGTAAAAAAAGTTGCCGTGCGACAAATGTATAACAATAAAAGATGACTAAATACAAAATGATTACTTGGTTGTTTTTGTTTGGTTTGCTTTTCTTTGTCTTGAAACTTAAAATTGAAGTGAAGTAATCTGAAAAAGAATGATAAACAAGTGATGAGTAAAACAAGCGCGTTGCTTATGACAAATCTGTTACTAGCGCAATATTCCCTAGATGAGGCCTCATCTAGGTGTAGTAGAAATATATAGAGGATATTCAGTACACAGTCGCGAAGATATGAAGTTTATCTTCGAGTGGTAAACAAGAGAAGATAAACTTCATATCTTCAAACCAACGTGTAATATTTTATTTTATTATATACATACCGAGATTTACTCAGTAAAATCCCGGGTAATAAATGTTCGTTCGTTTACTTTTACCATCCTATCACAATGCGCGTATCGCTTTTTCACGTGTGAGAAAAACAATACGTCCAATCAGAAGCCACGTATGGCTTTTCTTCACGTGTGAGAAAAACGATACGTCCAATCAGAAGCCGGCAGTAACGGGCTGTTCTTTCGTGTGAGACTTTCGACTACACTAGAAAGTTTGAGTTCAAAACATGAATGAAACTATATCTTAGACGACAAAACCAAAGAGAAAATCGATGAATTGCCTTTAGTTAAGCGGAGAAAAAGCTCACTCAGAGATGTAAATCTATTGGAAAAGTTCTTAAAAAGTACTGAAAACTTAAACAACAACAAGGAAAGGCAGCTTCAGTTGTTTTTGTCAAGAAGGCGACTTCGGTGAGACCTAAACTAGAAAGTTTGAGTTCAAAACATGGATAAAAATATAATTTAGACGACAAAACCAAAGAGAAAATCGATGTAACACCAATATAGTAGAGCGGAGGAAAGACTGACCGACATGTAAATCTCGTGGAAAAGTTCTTAAAAAGTATTAAACAACAACGAGGAAAGGCAGCTATGTCGTGTAAGAAGGCGACAGAAACAACGGTAAGCTTTCTCAATCATTTATGGTGTAAACTAAAAGCCTAGAAGTTGAAAATATTAAAATTAGAAACCGAATTAGAAGTTAATCAGTATAAGTTTTTATCCTGCTTGTAAGACAGTGTTGTAAAATAAAGAACTATTGCAATATAAGTTTTAGTTTGCAAACTGAGCTTTTTTTACAAACTTTGTATACTACTAATACTTCACAACTCGTGAATAAAAACCGTACGCGCGCATTTTCCGTGAAGTAATCTCTACTTATTATATAGACACACAAAAAACAAAACAACAAAAACTACGCAACACGCGTTAAAATGAGCGGGGAAACATCGAAAGTGGCGTCATCGATATCTTTACTTGTGAGGATATGGAAAATATGTCACTGAGGTCTCGGATGATGAGTTCATATAAAGAATACGAGTGGCGTCTTTCCTAGCTAGTATTACACAAGTGTCTATGATAAATCGTAAATATCATTTAGTGCTTATTTTATATACTTAATTCCATTATCCAATGGAACATTTAATCTAGGATTTGTCGTATTTACAACATTTAGAAATCCGCTGCACCTTACCTGTAACAACAAGTAAAGCCCTTCTACTTTCTGCTGTACCATATCTATTACTTGCTTTACACCAATAGTAACCCTGATTAGAAACGTCCATTGTTACAGTGTTGGTGCCGATTTCATTTGTCCCCCTGTACCACGTGATATTAGCAGGAAGAGAGCTTAATACGATGCAGGATAATGTGACGTTTGTCCCGGATGTAACACTCTTAGACTCTGGTCCACTGGTGATGTTGGGTTTTACTAAAATATATCAACAAAGCACGAGTAAGAGAACAGTGAATGTCATGTTGCCCTAAACAGATACCTTCACAAGTGAAAGGAATAGGTTGACCAAAGTATGGTCTGAGGATGGACAATATTATTGAATTTGTAATTCGAATAGTTTTCTGCAAACAAAAGCTCATATCAGGAGGAGACATGGAGCAAACTTACCCACACAGTGTCCATAACGCATGCGCAGATTATCAGGATCTGATTCACATTTTCCAACATTCATTGAGTTTGTCCAGTTGAACACAGCATCCAGACATGTCCATCTCCCAGCACAACTTTCGGGATGTTTAGGTACAGTTACCAATGTCAAGCTTGCTGATCTAATACAAGTGTTGCTAAGCAACGTAATGTTAATAGCAGGCCCTGTCACGATGATAGGCTTTTTAAATCTGTATTCGACGCTTGTACGACCCTCGATTTTACCACTGAAAAACACGATATTTGTTGTAACGTTTATCAACCCGTGTCTCATGCTGACATTGAACGTACTACAGCTATTTCCCGTTATATTCGTCACATATATCTTGTTGATTGAATGAATATTCGTACTATTGACAACCACTTGTCTTGTATCGTTGATCTGTATAGTAATGTTTGTTTTTGAACAGGCATAACTCGCCTTCTCGTATAACGGTCTTACATCTTTACACACATCCACACAAGTGATAGTAACCCTTCCATCCGGGTTGATAATCGTTCCAATAGAAACATTTCCTGAGTCAGAAACCTTGATGCTGATAACAAACTTATCGCCCTCTGAACAGTTGAAGTTTTTGTTGATGGCGATACTGCCGTTGCCATGGTAAATGCAGAAAGGAAATGAAGAGTTACTGGCAGGTTGAGAACAGGAATCGATATCACCAGATGTTACATCAGTTGTTCTTGCTTGTGGGGATTTAGTAACACCTGTTATCGTGTAAGTCAAGGGTGTAATGACCATTAGAGCTGAGTTTGCCTGATAACTTGCTTTGAAGTTTGCCACAATGAATCCTGGTTTGACGTCATCTGGAGGGACATTCACTTCAAGACTTGAAACCTTGATTGGATTTTCAGCTGTTTACAATCAAATGCGAAACAAAATACGATTATTACTACAAAAATAATATACACACACTTAAATTATTATCTCACACACAATTTGTAAACAACTTGCTTTTAACACTATAATAATAAGACATATTCTTTAAACATCAGATAAATTTCATGTAATCTTTGACATAATGAAACTACATTTGTTTATTTTCCTAAACTTTGCACAATGTATAAAATGTAACAGTCAAGTTGTGCCAGTACTAACCGGTACACTGTTCTTTATTTGCCACAGCTTTTCTTCCCCACGTCAGTTTTCCTCTTTTACATCCCATGCAAAGGTTGTTTTTGTGTTTATAATGGTCCACTGGACATGGCTGACATAGCAGTTTAAGAAGACTGCTTGCTTTAATGTAACCAGAGGGACAAGCTAGTAACAAGAGAAAAGTCAGACATTGTTTCAAACTTCATGCAAGATTTTCGCCTTCAGCATAGACCCTTTGCATAAGCACTATTTAATCATTATAGAAAAATCCTTTCATATATAACTTTATGCAAAGAAGGTCTTCTTTGGATATATGAAAACCAACAATGTTTCTGTAATTGTTTCACATCGTTGTAACGTATCTGCATACCATTATAACTAAATTTATGAAAAGGCAAGTCATAATTCAATGTTTGGAAATAAGATATACGCGGTAACTTTGTATGAAGCTCGTCTCCCATCAGGGTTGGTATCCGGTACGACGCAAGTTTCAGTAGCACTATAGAGAATTTATCAGTCCCTTATTTTCTTTTTCTTTTTTTTTTTTTTTTTTTGTAACGCGGACTGTATTTTTTTTTTTTTTTTTTACTCGGATATAACATGCTCCAATTTATTCCTATAACATTATCCTGATTACACGTCCGGTGGGGAGTTGCGAGAGTTTCATGCACTGCCAAACGCAAGTAATTACGAAATTTCAATATATTTGATATAAAAACTATCTCTATATCGAAAAAAAAGGTAAAGGTAAAGAAACTATATTTAACGTCGGTAGTTCTTTCGGCTACGTGGCTGCTATCAATGTAAGCAAGATTAGTATCTTGGTTGAGTTACATAAGAACAGCGTCTTTTCGCTTGAAGTGTACATGTGTATCATAGAATCACTATATCACGATCAGTTATGCTAAATAAGTTGGCAATTAGCTGATCATGCACCAGCCTGAAATACAATTACTGATTACACGTATGCTTAAATTAAATTAATAGGTTATTATGTCAGCTTAGTTAGGAAACATTAGTATAATAATTTGATAGGGTTAGGTTTTGTTATATGTCAATGCTAAGTGATCATCACAACCATTCCAAAAAAGCATACACGACAAAATGAAAACGATACAACTTCAGCCAGCTCATTGTCAGTAAACGAAAACAACTTACAAACGAAGGCGTAGACGTCATTAGCCCATTTTCCACCAATACCATTTGAACAATTGGTAGAATTGCCATATATGGCGTATGTAAGATTTGCGTTCACTCCAGACCAACATTCACGCCCATTGTACTGAACACCAAACACTTGGTACCCTTTACTCCATGTGACCATGGCACATCTATTTATTGAAGAAATATTTCTTTTCGGCCAGTTAAGTCCAAGATAAACAGGCATGGCACGCGTCCATTTATCTTTAAAGCATCCGATGTACCGATAGTGGATTTCATTATTGACGTTATCTGAGAGGACATACAATTTTTTAAACTGTCACAAAATATGCATGAAAAATACAGGAAGAATTCAACAAAAGCTACAGAAAGATCTGGAAAAAAATACTACAAAAAGAAATAACGAAATATATAAAGAAAACAGCAGCTTTACAATGACAAAATTATTATACGGCTTTCAGAAATATAATCATGTATGTTTGCGTTGGACATTCATTCTATCAAGATAACGAGTCTTTGTTTTCACATATCCAACGAGATGGTAGCAGTCACCGCTGATAGTGCGGAAATCGTGGACCAGATAACCCGGGTTTTGTCTTCTCCAGTTTTAAGGCAACACCTGTTGAAGAGTTTCCAGCTATGCATCCAAGTTTCCATTCGTTCATTTCAATCTTTCCTCCTTTTTAAAATCATAAACATTTATTTAACATTATTTAATAATATAATTTAATAATTATAATTTATTTAACATTACATATTTAAAGGTTAGATTACTATACTTGTTAATGTTTTTATCCATTTAGATCTTATTATCTGAGTTAACTTAGCTTATTTTTATTATTTTTATTTCTTTGTAATTATGTCAGTCATTATTAATCTCAGGCTAGCTGAAAGTGGGATCAAATTACCAGATTTCAACCCATTGAAGATCAGTTCATTTGAAACATTACGAAGGCCAGGCGAGATTGGCTGAGCCTACAAGCTAACTTGCTTATCCTTCAGCAGTTTGTAAATATACAAATATTTCAAAAGGAAGTTGCTTTTCTGAAAATTGTATAGTAAATAAAGCGCTACCTTTCAAAAATTTAAGCAAATAAATTTAAGCCTTTGTTTCAAGTTTTAACGTTTTGGTAATGGAAAATGTTGGTATCTGGAAAACTCCGCTTTATATAAATAACGCAATGAAATAAGCTGAAATTTACCACGCAGTAAAACGCTCACAAGAGAACCTCTTTTGAAATAGCAGCATTCAACGAATTACACTTTAAATTTCTACGACAGATTCAAGAAACTTCGCTGTAAAGACCTAAGGCAGTAGTTGGCATCACATGCAAAGGGAAATAGACATCCAGCGCTAATTGCAAAGGCTGGTGACTTTATAAAAACAAACTTTATAAAAACAACTTTTATAAAAACTCGCAATAAAATTACAACCACCTTACTTTTCTTATGAGCTGGTGTTGTTGGTGTTTGAACTGCTGTTGTCCGCGATGTTGGTTTTCGAGTTGCAGTTCGCGACATCACTGTCTGAGATGCTGTTGGCCGCAGTGTCGTGGTTCTACGTATAGCTGTTGATCTTCCCGATGTAGTTATTGAGGGCGATCGTTTTTGATGTGTAGATCGCGAATGCATTGTCTGAGAAGCTGTTGGCCGCAGTGTCGTGGTTCTACGTATAGCTGTTGATCTTCCCGATGTAGTTATTGAGGGCGATCGTTTTTGATGTGTAGATTGCGAATGCATTGTCTGAGATGCTGTTGGCCGCAGTGCCGTGGTTCTACGTATAGCTGTTGATCTTCCCGATGTAGTTATTGAGGGCGATCGTTTTTGATGTGTAGATCGCGAATGCATTGTCTGAGATGCTGTTGGCCGCAGTGTCGTGGTTCTACGTATAGCTGTTGATCTTCCCGATGTAGTTATTGAGGGCGATCGTTTTTGATGTGTAGATCGCGAATGCATTGTCTGAGATGCTGTTGGCCGCAGTGTCGTGGTTCTACGTATAGCTGTTGATCTTCCCGATGTAGTTATTGAGGGCGATCGTTTTTGATGTGTAGATCGCGAATACACTGTCTGAGATGATGTTGGCCGCAGTGCCGTGGTTCTACGTATAGCTGTTGATCTTCCCGATGTAGTTATTGAGGGCGATCGTTTTTGATGTGTAGATCGCGAATGCACTGTCTGAGATGCTGTTGGCCGCAGTGTCGTGGTTCTACGTATAGCTGTTGATCTTCCCGATGTAGTTATTGGAGGCGTTGACTTTGGAAGTGTTGCTCGATAGGCTAGTGTTCTTTGGGTATTTGTATCGTGTACTATCGGCTGAGTTCCTAGTTTTCGAGGTGTTGATGGTGTACTAGTTGTTTTCGTAAACTCTGGAAGATTTATGAAATTTTGTATTAAAGTGTAATTCGCAAAACAAGTGACTAAAACGTTCAATTATGAAATCGATAGAAATCTTGTGCTCATCGCAGTCTAGCTAACAAAACACGTGATCAGTACCGCTTATATTGGATTGAAAACTATTTCTCTTTTACAGTGAAGATTTTGTTAAAAATATATAACCACTCAGGAAACGGAATTATTTTTTCGAAGGATGATGTAATTATATTCCTGTTTCTATCCAATAAGGCGGAAGTGATCACGTGACTCACTCATGAATCAGGGACGTAGCTAGACGATATCGTAATATACACACAAAGAATTAAAAATTGAGCGCCAATTAAAGGTGCGAACAACTCAAATTTTCAAATCAGGTCGAGGATTTGAAGTCAGTGTACGCACGTGCGTAAGTGCATATGTGGTAGCTACGCCCCTGTGAATATGGTCGCCATACTCGATAAAGATTGCTTGCTACTCATAAAAAACAATTATAATATATTCCTTACTTTTGTCTTACGACATCAGATTACTGCTAGTTTAACTTACGTTTATCTATAGCCCATTGCTGATAAAAAAATATTAGCCATCGTTCAAGTTAGTCTTAAAATTAATCCCTTGGCACAAAATTTGGTTTTCATCGTGTTAACTGATCTCTTATTAACTACGCAGCTGCTCTCCCAAAAAAAACTGCAAATGTTAGTATTTTTGGCGATGTCAATAATTTTATAATTAGTATCAATAGCGGTATATGGTAAACGATAATGATTATGATTATGTGTCAGTGAAGCCAGTATCATTAAGAGATCGAGTCTTTAGCCACTGAAGAATCCAGGCCCATAGTCAAGCACATCAGACAACGCATCTCACACTAATAGAAATAACTGATCGGCAAACTTACTATTGAAAATGTAGACAAAATAACTGTTCTTTTTACCCATACCATCTTTACAGTTATTGACTGGGATTGAAAATTGGACCACATTTGTACTCCTCCATCCAAAGCATTCTGCGTGTTCTTTGAGACCGAAAACCTTATAGCCTGACTTCCATGCTGCTTTAGCACATCCTTGAATTTCCGCCGCGCTGTCTATCACCGTTCCAATCCCAGAAAGGAGACACTCGGGCGACGAAAGGCTGACTTTTTCGAAGCATCCACGAGAATGGTATTTAGGTGGGACTGAACAGGAAGTAAGAGGGTTGGCCAGGCCATTTTCTAGTATGTTCTATACTGTTACTAATACGTTGTTATAAACATATACGACAAAGCTTCCAAGATCCAAACACATCGATACATCACAACCATCCACCTCAAGTATCCATGAATGTGTATTTATATGCTTTTATATTTTCATTTTGAAATTATTTTCTTTCGTAATCAATTTGTTTTTTAATTTACTAAGTAAAGTCTTTGAAACTTCCTTGCTGATTCATATGTTTTGCTTTTATAGCACAATTTTTTAGATTTGTTGTCTATAATTGTGGATATTTTTATTCATATTGTTTATGTATTTATATCATTTTTTTAATCATTTTTTAATATCATTTTAAAAAATTTGTTTTTATCGCTGTTTACTTCATTTTTATTAAGTAATTCCATCTTATAGTGTCATCCAATTCAGTTTCTCAGTTCGAAATTCCAATGATCGCCATAAAATATCCGGCGAATGGGCGCTCAGACCTTGATTGAGTGCATGAACAAACTGAGTTGGTATATGCGGAAACTAAGATAAGGTACAAAATCTTAACTATTGATCGGAGAAAAAATTAAACAGATCAGATGAAATCGCATTTTAACTTTTTCGGAATCCGAATCCCTATTTCCGATTGTACTTTTATAAAAGCATTCTCCAACTTGCCGAACCAGGAAACACTCTATTGTAAGTTACACTAGGAAATGTGAAATGAATGCCATATCCAGATAAGCGCTACCGTAGATCTAGTCACAGTTACTAAAATACAAAATAGAGGAGTTTCACGGAAGCTATGATGTATGCAAAAATATTGCTTGTTTCTCGTTGTCCTAAAACATGGCTGCCGTGAAACCACTCTACAAAAAGGTGCATGCATGGAAGCTATCGCAGGAAATATGCTGGAGTCGTTCATATTTTTTAAGGTTTTTACAAAAAGGCTGTCGGCTCGTTTACACACAATGAATACTGCACACTTGGCACCGTGCTTTTCATATTAATATAAAAAAATAGATAAATGGCAGTCTTTTACGAAAAAATAACTAATTGTAAATTATTTGTAAATGTCATTGAAAAATCTTCAGCATATAATTTATCATAGAAATCCCGCCCGCCGAGCCTCAAAGATATGATGCATGCAGTATTCGTTAACAGACAACCATTTTGGATTAACTGTGGTACTTAATATTATACCCAAGACCACCATGGTCGGTTTTCTTACTTCTTTCTTCAGTTGTTGGTGTGATCACTGCTGGTAGTGTTACTGTTACTTGAGGTGCTGAGGTTGTAGGCACACTCACTGTAAAAAGAATAAATCCAAACCAGACGCCTAAGATTGGTTTCGCAAAAGAATAACGAGATATTTGTTTCATAGATTCTTTTTTGCTTTCTTATATTAATTATGTCTTCGAACATTTGACCAAGTGATTCCTATTGTGCGCGTGCGAAAAAATTATTTTAGAATGAAACTTGAGATTCCTTATCCGTTCCCGGAGCCTACTATCTGCGAGCGTTGTTGAGTTCATATAACACTGAAATTTGATGTTTCAGTATCATGCTTGAACTGAATAAGGGATGAAAGTCGGTCTTAATATGGATTTAAATCTTTATTTATTCATGGTAATCCTCATTCAGTGTCTCTACGTATACTGCTATCACTCAATGGGAGCCCTGCATGGATTCGAAGGAAACACGGTGAAAGTTCTCATGACTTTTGGTATTAATATGCAAGACCTGTTGTTTAATTTTATTCATGAACTTACTATTGATTCGATACACTTCTATTTTCAAGTGTCCACCAGCACCGTTTCCACATGCTTCAGTAGCATAACCATGTTTGTTATAAGTAACATCAGCGTTGTTCCCAGACCAGCATTCACCACAGTTCTGTAAACCGAAGACCTTAGTGAATCCCTTTTTCCACGCGGCTCTTGCACAGCTCTGGATTGGATCAGGATTCCTTGTGCTTTTATTGGCTACGAGGACTGGCATGGCTCTATCGGTGGGATCTTCATTAAAACAGCCAACATGGGAAACCTTAACTGAGATGGTAGGAAAGGTATACTTGTCAAGAACGTCGTAATGATCTGACCAATCAACAATTATTAAAATATGCTGGCTTACTTCACTGATCATCAACCTAGATTTGAATATTTATACATATATAGCTTTCCGAAAAAGAAAGAAACTCACCAGACAAGAAGTAGACATCATTGGCCTTCACTCCACCAGTGCCATTCGTACAGCTGCTATCTTTACCATATTTGGCATAGACAAAGATAGCGTCTATCCCCGACCAGCATTCACCATTGTTCTGCACACCGAATGCTTTATAACCCTTTAGCCCTGCTGTACTTGCACAGCTTTTGACTCTATCAATATTGCTTTGATCACTTTGGCTGTAATTTGCCAGTAGGATAGGCAAGGCCCTGTGACTAATGTCTTCTTTATAGCAGCCAACATGAAAATACTTATTATCTAAGATATGGTGAGAAAGTTGATGCGAAAAAAGTTATCAAAATACCTTAACCTGCTATTAAATATAAGTAAGTTAAGGGTTTCAGTTCTTGCATACAAGCTTTCCGCGAGAGGGGGGCCACATGCGTATTCCCAACATAGTCACCATCCTGGATCAATGAAACTGAGCAAACGAAAAAATTAACAAAGGGTCGGCAAACGCATGCTCCTGGATTCGTCCACCATGGCGGCCATGTTGTCACGTCACACACATGCATGTCAAAACAAGCAAGTAAAATATTATCCAAATGAAATCCCACGCACCCAAAGAAAATTCCAGAGAAACACAACCTTAAAAAACATTTGGTAACCATGCGCAATATCAGGATTATGTTAAACATGATATGTTTACTAAAACAACACGAAAATAATACTAATGACATGAATAGATGGTCACCTGCAGGAAAGGACATTGTTTGGTTGTTAAGAGAATGTTGGCTTTAAAATTAATATATACATTAATTTATATTCGTATTTTGTCGAGGCATTTTTCCGACGACGCCTAATGTACAAGAAGAGTTATTTTTCGTGTTTTCTTGTTTGTTCGAAAGTTAATAGTGTGATAAAGATGATTTGCGTAAGATGATGGAATATGAATTAATGTATATGTGATCGTACCATACTGAATGGACTCAGAATAATTTGTGGTATTAATCATGAGATGTTTTGTGTAATTGTTGCGAAAAACTATAATATTGAATATTTGTATAACTGAGTCAGGTGATACTTGCAAGCCTGAAGGAGATGCTTGAGAAACAACTCACTATCACAAAAGCCTTTTTTTAAAAGTGAATCCGAAAACGAAATTTTAATTAGAGGATATCGCAACTGAATTAAATATTACCTATGTCAAATTGAATTTCATTTACACATTTTTTCTGTTTTTTTTTCTTCGATCTTATTGGAAAATAAACACCAAATCGGCTAACCGACAGTACTCAGCAACAAGAATGATCTTCAAACCTAATATAATGATAAAAATCGACCGATTTCTCTTTATCTCACGAGACAAACGAATGACTCATATTCGAATCAATATCAGGAGGCTCTTTAAAAATACGAAAATGAAATTTGCATGGCTCCTATTCGAGAAAAGTGTCTATGCAACATTTTAAGCAGGAGTGAGCCTGTTGAATTGAACGAATAAGTTTACCAAACGCTTCATGTTAAGTGGCTTAATGCTTTAAAGTTTCTGATGCACGTTTTATAAGAGATGTATTTATAAAACGGTCCAGTGCAAATTAGTGGCCTTTATTGCTGTTATTATAACTAAAACCTCAGTAAAAGTGATGTTTAGTGGTAATGAAAACAGATTTTCTCATTCGTTCTATCTCCAACTTTCTTGAGAATATATCTTCCGAAAAATTTAGAACTTTAGAATTTTTTAGAATGTTATGAAGAAGTAAATATTTATTCGTAAAGAATATTTTATAGCGTTGCTTTGTCTTCACCCATCGGTAACTGCATTTTTATCATATTATTAAGAGATGCACTACTGGATACCTCCCAACACGTGTTGAAATTAAATTATTTTTTTTCAGATCAAGGTTTTAGATATTACATAGAAAATATGCCAATGTTTATAATATAATATATGATCCAATGGGAGTGATATGGGTTCCGTGCAGCAAACATTAAGGTGCTAAATAGGGATTAGTGAATAAGTAACTTGACATTGGAGAGCACGGTATTGACAGAGTTGCCGACACGACCTTGCACAACATTCAAATATGTTACTCTTAAATCACACCATCTTATAAAATAAATAATATTAATTGAATGATATTACTTTGAAAATAATTTTAAAATAATTCTTTGCACTCATAAGATCAAACATTTTTTGCTGAAAACAAAATATTATGGAACTTACCTATGTCTTGGCCTTCTACTTTGCAACCAGCAAGAAACACAACTAAAGACCATGCTATTATAAAATATACCATAACGATTCCTCGTTGACTACCCATCTTAACGTCTTACTTGGTTAGTCGAGAATGCTATTACTCTTGTATTCCAAGAATTCGTTTGAATCACCAACCTCCAAAGTTCTAGAAGTGCAAAACGACTGCAATAATGATTCCAATTCCTAAATTTCCTCCAAGTTTTCTTGTGCACCAAGTATGTTTTCATTCATTATATAACTCCTAGATGTAAGGAAAGAGCAGAAATAATAAAAATAAGGGTACTCAACGGTTCAAACCCTAATTCTAGCCCACACGGAAACAAATAATCAAGTCTTATTGGGTAGCACCGAGTACCTGAAGTAAATTGCGTTTTCGGGTAGTGACGCATCGTGACCGGCTGATTGACATCTAATGACAAAGCCATTAACAATATATATGTACATACTACGTCAGTGTCACGCATGTTTGCTTGCCTCTGGAATATTTCTTAGGTTATGCCATGGGTATTAATAGAAAGCCCGAAAACACAACCCAAACAAAAATACCCATAAGAAACTCAAGTCCAAAAAATAACCCGGTTTTGGAAAACCTGAAAAATGGCACTTTTGACAAATCGGAATTTGCTTGAAAACACTACTTGATGCAAATTCTTTTGGGTTCTCGAAATTTCCTCAGCGTTAGCTATCTACTTCAAGAGCAACTGAGCCATAAATCATCAACCATTACTCTTTAATTGCATATCAGCTGTGGTACTTTGAGTTCACTTACGGAAGCGGATTACTCTTTCCTTTTTGCGTCATTTAATACTCAATAGATATACGATGATGTTTCTCTTTCAGCTTTCATCATTAGCATTGCAAAGAAATATATCGTTCTTGTTTTGGATCAAAGCACTATTGCAGCTGCCTTTTCCCTATTTCTACTTTCTTTAATTCTCTCGTTTTTCTTAATTTTTTTTCAGTATTTCAATTCATTCATTCACTTTATTCTGTTTTTCTACTTCTTCTTTTTTGTGGTTGTTGTTGTTCTTTCACTTCCCTTGTCATTCTTATTTTTAGTTTTTTCTTTCTTTCTATTCATCTTTCGTTCTTTATCTCATTCCTTTTGACAGGATTCTCCAAAAGTCCCTGATCAAAATTAAACTAAATTATGCAAATGTCACAACACATTGGCACTTGAATGACGTAACCTTCCCATCTTTTATTCGTTGACTGTGAGTAGTGCACTTAAACAACCTATCGAAAGTTCAAAGCTAAAATAGATACTGGATTTACCAATGATCTGTCATATATGACGGGTAACATGGTAACATGATTTATTTCAATTCGAAAAAAAAAAAATGATCGATCTTTTTCTCTAGGATAGAACCGAATTGTCCATGCTCCGATTCCAAGTGGAAGCCTGCAGGCTCCAACACTTTTGCTATTTATTTGTATATTCATGTACAGCTCCAATTAAAAAAAAAAATGAATGGTTTCCCATGCGTGTACGATGCTTTTCGCTAAAAAAATTGCCATGAAAATATATTTGAACTAACTTTTCTTTTCTTTTCTAAAAAAAATGACACTTTCTTTCTTCTTCCCATTCCGTTTTGAAATAACTAAAAAAACGGCGGAAATGATAAGAGACAGCTCGAAATGCGATGGCCTACTTTTAATTTTGACAATACATCAATAATACAGTAAAAATTGAAACCTTTATAAAGAGAAACAACAGAGTATTTCAAAGCCAGTTTCCTTTCACTCTTAATATATTTGCATTCCACTCCATTGCATTTAGAGAAAACTCTAAATAAGGCCTCACAAGTTTCACTTTCAGTAAGGTGTAGGAATGATACTCGGATAAACTTATTCTTGGAACTCAATATTATATATCTTGATAATGATGGTTTGCGTATGATGATGGAATATGAAATGTATATGTGATCGTATACCATACTGAATGGACTCTGAATGGACATCTGGGGCTCAGAATTTTTTCTGTGTCCATTCAGTATGGTACGATCACTATACATTTCATATTATATATCTTGATTGCAAAAACAAAGTTTCTTTTTATTGAATCTATCATTATTGCTAAAAATACGATTTGACATGCAAGAAACGTACTAGATGGCAAGAAACTGTACTAGATGTGTCGCCTGTAAAGGAACGGAGCGATATTTTGTGACAACGTATGTCATTCGATATCTTTCTAAGACGTGTAAGCTTATTGAACTAAAGCCACTAAACTTAGTTCAAAATTGTGCGAACTGCAACTGAATGCAAGCAGCATCTTTGGGCAAGACATTAGAAGACAAACAAGAGACAAATCGAAAGCTGACGTCCTCTGAGCACTTCATAGTAAATTGATGCAGTTTCAATCATCGGAACTTTCACACTAAGATTCACAAACACTGATCTTTAAGGCATAACTCCTCTATTTTCCTCAATTTTCTTGAATACAACTTACTAGATACAACATGTACAATAACAGAAGGACAAATGGCTATTTTATATGCATTTGACACGGTTGAAGGAAGTGAAGATGAATAACATACAGAACAATAGTATGTCACACTTACCTACCACATCAGCCGTCTGTAATCGTCAATGTGGGTAACACGGCTCAGGCCCTTACACTTAGTACAAAATCCAACAATATTGTTCAATGTACACAAGAAGTATAAAGTTCTTTTTACTTAGAATGGAACTTATTTCCCCTATTAATGGAATTAACTCGACATATCTGTAGCTCTTCCGGTCTGCATTTCATGGCCGTTGACGTTGAGGAGGGTCAAAGGGTAAGAACCTACCAAAACGTTCATTTACGTAAGCAATGATGAATCGAAACAATGAGAAGCACATGACCAGACCCGTCTCAATACATTTCTGAGAACAATATATAAGGTTTTCAGCACAAGAAAATATAATTTTATAAATAGCTGATTGTGTCAGGTTTGAGAAAATAGAACTAGTTTTTGCAATGGTTTAATTCATTGTATTGTCTGTAGTTATTTTCCTCTTTCATTTACTTACCAGGCCATTATTTCAGTATCATTTATTCATTCTCTATATTTTCCCCTTTCTCTCTCTTTTTTTTTTATCATTTCAATTTTTTTCTTTTTATTATTGCAACAGAAATCCTTGCTTACTGATGACAACAATAAATGCCTATAATATCCCCCTTTTTATCTTTTAACTTACAACAAATACCTGTGAACTTTATTGAAACGGTCCGGCGAAAAATAATTCAACTCGAATGTCGTCTACATTTATACTAATGCTATTTATAGCACTAAAGAGGTAACCAATGAAGTACTTTCATTTATCTGACGTCATCAATGTTTACCAATCACGTCAGAGCTTTAGAATTTCGAACATCCAGTCAAGACTTCCTGCATGGTGCCTTTGATTAACAAGCTGTCAGAAAAAATAAAGAATACCAATGTGTACAAGCATATTTTAATAGCTCGAAATTCAAAGATCGGCTCTCTGTAAAAAGGCGGGCTTAATAATGTAGACAAGGAAGTTTAGTCATATTAAATGTATATGTGATCGTACCATACTGAATGGACTCAGAAAAAATTCTGAGCCCCAGATGGGAATCGAACCCACGACCCTCCGTATGCTAGTCGGACGCTCAGTCTCCAGCAGCTCAGTGGTAGAGCGTCCGACTAGCATACGGCGGGTCGTGTGTTCGATTCCCATCTGGGGCTCATTCAGTATGGTACGATCACATATACATTTAATATTCTATCACCATACGCAAACCAACATTATCACGAAGTTTAGTCAATAACGTTAAGATAAGCATGTCCCTGCAAAAACGTGCTATCTATCTGTCACTGCATGGGATGTCCGAATAATGACTAGTGTTTACAAAATAGGAAAAGTATGATAAAACCCATGGTACGAACTTGCCGGGACGTGACCGTGACCGTGACGTGACCGTGACGGTACTGTGTGCATGTAATCATGTTAATTGACTCGCGTTGTGATTGGTTCAAGAGATGTCATCAATTCCAGACACGATCGCAATGCCACGTGTCGTGCCGCTTCTTAGTTAAACGATATATAGTCTCGATTGTCAGTGAAGATAGGCCCGATTTAGACGTCGGAGTTCAAATGTGCTGAATCTAATGCACATGAGCAAAACTATTGTTTGAATTCAATTGATTTAATAGATTCGGCACATGTGAACTTCGACGTCTAAACCGGGCCTAAGTTTTTATAACTTTTTGGTCATTTCTTCTGTCATTTATTTACTTAATTTTTTTATTTTTTATTTTATTCATTCCTTTTCTTTGCTTTCTTTTTCATGAAAATTCGACATCTCGTTAATTTCATGATACAAATTATATATTTTTTTGTTTTTTAAATATCTGTATTTTATGCCAGAGGTTTTTTAAGTTTTTTTAAAACTCGTTATGAAAGAATGCACATTGTATAAATAAAAATTCCTTCCTTTCTTCCTTTCTTCCTTTCTTCCTTCCTTCTTTCTTTTTTCTTTAACTTTCTACATTTTCCTTTTCTTTCATTTTATCTAATTCATCATCTTTTGCAACAATGTGCTTTGATGGATGATGCTTTGAAGTCTTCAGTTGTAGATTGACGCCTCTTTCTTTCACAATGACAATATTCACTTTTCGTTGATCACTTTTGTTTCTCTTTGTGTTATTGTGGTTGGTAAGATGTCGCCTAAACAATCTACCCAATGCTCTTCTTAAATACAACAGCGGGTTAACAGACGAGCTAGACCATACAATGAAGTCACAGAAACGTATAACACTGTAGTATATATATTCAGTTTTCCCAGGGAAAAGAAGAGAAGAAACTCCCAAACTGATAACAGCAATAATATATGGAATATAACAAATAATTATTGCAGACAAAATAATCAGCATTGTTTTCAAAGTTTTTTGATACTTCTTGACATGAACTATGGGAGAAACGTGTGATATTAGCGTCCTTAGCTCTTGAATCTTGAATCAAAACGATTGGCAAAAACTTCGACGAATTTCTTTCAAGATCGAAGACAATCGATTGAATCAGAACTCCCGATCCGGTCCAAAAACTAAACAATGCGACTCCGATTCTTCTTGTAGTTAGAACGTTACGATAGGAGGTCTTTAGTTTAATGGCGAGCATACGATCTATGCTGATGAGAGTGAGGATGTATAAGGAAACAGGACCCAGCCAGTAGGCGCTGGCTCTTGTCACCAACGCAGAAGCACATATTTCTTTGGTTATTTCACTGGACGAATTATAACTAACTGAATTGAGAAGTAGGACATTTCTTGTGACTCTTGCATGCTGGCTGGCTGACAGCACCGACCAAGAAGTCTGCTAAAGCAAGATTAGCAAGAAGTACAAATGATGGCTTGTGAAGTGATGCTGTTTTCCAGATGGTCAAGAGAATGACAGAATTCAACGCCATTGTTGTTATCGCTGTTAAGGAGTTAGCAATCGATAAGGTGACTAGAAAGGAAGGAGAGCTTGGTTGAGACAAATTTAAGCCAGAAAAGCATTTTTTCCTTCCATTGTGTAATATCACATAGATGATGATCTCAGCAGAAAGGCGAACGGCTTGATGATACCAATAGGCGACTAGCAGACTGGTGACAGGCTTGCTTTTCGCCTTGTTTTTGTAGCTTGTGGCTAAGAAAAATCACTTAACACTATAAAATCTAAAGAATTTTCAATTGCTCTAACTTAAAATATTATTGTTTTGAAGTAGGAAGGTTGGACTAAGCTTTTTAGTCAGAGGAAATGCTTTAAGTGTTGGGATACTCCACTCATAGTATGGTTTAAAGCATTCAAGTTAACCATTGAGAGCTTGAAATGCTGTCAATGTGTTTTGAAGCTAGAAATATGAATACAATAACCACGGAAGA
Organism: Anthopleura xanthogrammica; assembly: GCA_964019055.1. Classification (NCBI taxonomy): domain Eukaryota; kingdom Metazoa; phylum Cnidaria; class Anthozoa; order Actiniaria; family Actiniidae; genus Anthopleura; species Anthopleura xanthogrammica. The sequence goes on from OZ025211.1 coordinate 2,094,194, forward strand.
CTATATATTCATTCCAAGACAATCCTACACTTGAGGAACTCCACGCAATCGGAAACATTGAAGTTCAGTGATCGAAAACATAAGTATGAATGGGCGATTCTACCAAGAGGTCACATTGTTAAATTCGCCTCTGATAGCTCATTTCTTCAGTGCTAGTGCTCTTGATCGTCTCTTAAATTTTGCTTTTGTTGCTCGTAAATTAGCTCTCCTTTTTTTTTTTTTTTTTTGCAATATATCTTTTTACCAAGCAGCCATCTTAAATTATTTGATGCCAAAGTGGCAAACGTAGAAATATCTCATGATAAAGCATAGATGGCGCGGTTGCTTTCTCAAATAATTTTCCTCTTTGATGTTTCACATTTCACTCCAACTATCAAATTCAATTGGTTTTTAAATGTGTTTCTCAATTGTTAACGTTAGATTATATTAAAAGACACCCTGCAGCGGCTGTGCATACAATACATTTTCCAATAATTGCCTCCTTGGCATCTCATGTCTTAATTAAAATAATAATAGAATTCACGAAGAATCGCCGCCGTATCGGTAAAAAAGGTCTATTGGAACCTCAGTTGTTTTCTTGCTTATTTTTGATTCCACTTATCTTTTTATTTTATTTTCATTGTTGATCCTTATTATTACTAGTTTCTTGATTGTTGTGATTCTGTGTTTATTTGCTTGCTTGCTTGGATGCTTGCTTGCTTGGATGCTTGCTTGCTTGGATGCTTGCTTGCTTGGATGCTTGCTTGCTTGTTTGCTTGCTTGGTTGCTTGCTTGGATGCTTGCTTGCTAAGGGTCAATTCACAGCTCAGTGCCGTCCTAATTTTGATTCAGCTTCATACCTATGTACTCATATCAAAACAGCTTGTGTCCAATTCCTTCTGGATCTCTCGATAACATCAATTTTCTTCAGTTAACGAACTGTTTAGAAACTAATTTGATAAGGAAAAATCTATCTCGTCATATTAAGAACTTAGGACTCCCCCAGCTTAATGCACGTTCAACGGGAAGCCATGACAGCTAACGGTATTATGTTGGTGTTATTGGTCATATCTCTAGCGATAAGTGGTCAAGCACAATTCAATGGAAATGCTGGTAAGATTATTTTAGTATCATTGCTTATGAACTAAAGGAGATGTTAGACGACTGCTAATTTTGTTCTCTTTTGTCTGAAACTGGACTGAAGTACACATTCCAAAGAGGGCACGATGAAAAAAAACAAACAAACCAAAACACATTCGAAAATAGTCAAGAACTAAAATTCTAACTTTATAAGTTAAACGTTTATACATCAACATGTTCTTCTGTTATCAGGGATAGTTTGTGTTTAAAGCATACACGTACAACTTCTCTTCCATCTCACATAAACTCTTACTTCCCGTCGATAGAGACATAACCATCCCGGTACTAGTGAGCAAATAAACTAAAAATGCGTGTAAGGAATCCAAAATTGATTCAGAGATGAAAAGAGCCGCGTGGTACAAGAGATTTGATCTATAAAGCCTTCGGCATCAAATTTTGAGTTTTTTTCTCCCTCCTCAAAAATTAACTCCTAAATTCCTATTTGAATGCAGTGGAAGAAGAGCCACTCTGTGGATATCCACTGTGTTAATTCTCATTTATTTTATTTTTTCTATTTATTTTATGTTGGGTCTCTCCCTTGATGCGACAGCTGTTCTCTGGGTTCTCCGATTGATTAGAAGAAATTAGTAAATAAAATTAGAGATTTAGTTGGGACCGGATTCTTCGTGTGTTTGGTCACGTGACGTTGTTGAATATAGGGACGAGCAGTTAGGTAGAGACATTTGATTTTGACAAGTAAACATGTTTTAAAATATCTTTACCAAAACATCTCAACATCTCATGGCATATAATTCAGCCGCAAAACTAAACAACCACTGTTTAGATTCAAATTATCATTATTTAGTTTACTTATTTGTATATCTCGTAGTTTCCCCCTCTTTTCAATTACTTTTCTATTGTAATGCGCATTTGAAAACGAATGTTGAAACCTGCGCAATATAAATAAATTTTATTATTATTATTATTATCATTATTATTATTATTATTATTAACTATTGCTCAAAGTCAGTCATGTGTGGTGAATCTCAAAACCGCCGATTTTCCTCTCTCCAGCTGCAATTTTTCATTTCGACTGTTACTGTAAATGATAAATAAAGTACAACTGACACTGCTCTTATCATCTCCTAGGTAATGACTCCAGTTATGAGATCTACTATCGGCACATTGGATGCTTTAAGGATACATGGGATCGTGCCTTGCCTGAACATATTCATGGATCTTTTTGGCCATACGGAAATAGAACTTCAATAGGGAGATGTGCAAGGATCACATGGAGTAGAGGATACAAAGTGTTTAGTGTACAGTTTGAAGGGCGTGAGTGTTTTTCTGGAGTGAACGCCCATCTTACCTATGCCAAACATGGTATTGCTACAAATTGTATGAATGGTATTGGTGGAGTCTGGGCCAATGACGTCTACGCTTTTGTCCGCAGTAAGTTATAACGTATTGTACTCAAAATGTTGCATGATAATTTTATTGGTCATAACGATATACTACAAGATATTAAAAGATTTATTGTAAATATTAAAGAAAAAATATTGCAAACAAACAAACAAAAAACAGCACTGAATGATTTATAATAAACACTTAATATAGAATAAAAAATAAAAGATTAAAAGAAAAAAACTCACTAGTAGGACTTGGAATTAGGCTTTCCATAATCAAATAAATCAAACACTTCACAAACATATATTCATGAAATTGGTGGGCCACAAGCTCGTCAGTTTTTAACTGTTAAGTGTCACCCTAGTAAAAGAAAGTTGGTTATTATTATTATTATTATTATCATTATTATCAGTTATTATTATTATTATTATTATTATTATTATTATTATCATTATTAAAATATGATTTTTCTACTTTATTTCTTTGTTACCAGTTTGTCCTTCTCGTTTCATTCACAATGGAAACCTTACACAATGTCAGCCATGTCCAGTGGACCATTATATACAAAACAACACGAAATGCAAGAAGTGTGAAGGAGGAAAAAAGACATGGGGAAGAAAAGGCGTGGCAACTGCAGGACAGTGTACTGGTTAGTAGTCACGACTTGATTAAATGTATTTCCTCGTAGTTTTTTAGTACCAATCTTATTTCGTGTTGTACTAAAGTCAATGCAATTTTCTTAACAGCTGAAAATCCAATCAAGCTATCAAGCTTTGAAGTGAACGTCCCTTCAGAAGACGTCAAACAAGGATTGATCGTGGCAAATTTCAAGGCAAGTTATCAGGCAAATTCTCATGTCATTGCACCCTTGACCTACAAGACAACAAGTGTTACTAGATACTTGTCACAAACAAGAACACCTGATGTAATATCTGGTGATATCGATCCCTGTTCTCAACATGCCAGTAACTCTTCCTTTCCTTTCTGCATTTACCATGGCAACGGCAGTATCGCCATCAACAAAAACTTCAACTGTTCGGACGGCGATAAGTTCGTTATCAGCATCAATATTTCTGACTCAAGAAATGATACCACTGGAACGATTATCAACCCGGATGGAAAGGTTACTATCAATTGTGTGGTGTGTAAAGATGTAAGACGGTTATACGAGAAGGCGAGGAACAACTGTTCAAAACCTGCACAGATCAACGATACAAGACAAGTGGTTATCAATAGTACGAATATTCATTTAATCAACGAGATATATGTGACGAATATACTGGGAAATAGATGTAGTACCTTCATTGTCAGTATGAGACACGGGCTGATAAACATTACAACAAATATCGTGTTTTTTGGTAACATCGAGGGTCGTACAAGCGTCAAAAACAGATTTGAAAACCCTATCATCGTGACAGGGCCTGCTATTAAAATTAGGTTGCTTAGCAACAATTGTATTAAATCAGCAAGCTTGACATTGGTAACTGTACCTAAACATCCTGAAAGTTGTGCTGGGAGATGGAAGTGTCTGGATGCTGTGTTCAACTGGAAAAACTCACCGAATGCTGGAAAATGTGGATCAGATCCTGATAACCTGCGCATGCGTTATGGACACTGTGTGGGTAAGTTAACTACATGTCTCCTCCTGATATGAGCCTTGATTTTCGGAAAGCCGTTTAAATTACAAGTTCTAATCAGTAATAATGTCCATCCTCAGGCTTTTACTTGTGAAGATATCTGTGTAGGACAACATCTGAACATCATATTTAGTTCTCTGTTCTCTAACTCATGCTTTGTTGACTTATTCCAGTAAAACCCAACATTACGAGAGGACCAGAGTCCAAGAGTGTTACATCCGGGACACAAGTCACATTATCTTGCGTCGTATCAAGCTCTCTTCCTGCTAATATCACGTGGTACAGGGGAACAATTGAAATCGTCACAAACGCTGTAACAATGGACGTTTCTAATCAGGGTTACTATTGGTGTAAAGCAAGTAATAGATATGGTACAGCAGCAAGTGGAAGGGCTTTACTTGTTGTTACAGGTAAGTTACAGGGTCTTTTAATAATGGTAATAGAACTGAGTTGAGTGCAATTTGGGCTGAAATCGCAAGAGTGATTACAAAATTGCACGACCGCGCAGCAGGAGTGCAATTTGTTAATCACGAGTGTGATTTCTGCCCAAAATTGCAAGACACTCAGTTCTATTACCTATTAATCATTTCCATTTTGAAACTTAATATATTAAAATACTCAACAGTTATATGTAGCTTCAAAAGTGATTGTTTGACAAAATGATGCAATTAATAATTCAAAATAGTGCAATTAATGCTTAAATCGCACACTTTGTAGCCAATCAGATTTCAGGATTTGCTAATGATTTCAAAATGGATATGATTAATGATGTAATACCATGATCTCCTCGGAGTTCATTGTTTTTGGAGGGACGTTTAATGGCTAACATCCCTCCTTCATGAATAGGATGAGGGAAATTTAGAAACTAAATTTCCCTCATCTTATTCATGAGGTTGTCCCTCATGCAACCCAATCATCGGGACACCGAGTCTGAAAGACCCTATTCGAAATCGGATGCATTTTTAATCAGGATGTATGTGGTCCTTCTACAAGCTTTATTCAATGTGGGATAGAGAAATTTGTCTTTGGGCCTGAGTGAACACGCTAAAACGATATTCGCGCATGCGTAAACGATGTTGTTGGTCACCATTTGATTTCAAACAAAACGTTTTCCCATGAGACGCATTATAGATTAGACACATATCAGAGATGATAACTAGCGGTAAGCTAGTGTGGGCTGCGTCGGTGTTTCTAATGAAACAGTTGTGATAAAAAGTTAAATTTTACACCGTAAAAAATAAGAGAGATCACTTACTGACGTTTCGGACGCTAGTCCTTCGTCGGAGTAAAAGAGAGAATAAGAGTGGAAGGTAGTGTATATATGATAAAGATAGAAAATAGATAACCAATGAGAGCTTTCTTGTAACCTTGCCTACCTTGCTCTCATTGGTTATCTATTTTCTATCTTTATCATATATCACTCTTATTCTCTCTTTTACTCCGACGAAGGACTAGCGTCCGAAACGTCAGTAAGTGATCTCTCTTATTTTTTACGGTGTAAAATTTAACTTTTTATCACAACTGTAGACACATATCAGTTTATTGTGCTAACAATGAACATTCCTCAGCGTTCCCCAGAGTAAGGAGTCATCAAGGCTCTTTCAACGAAATCTCTTTTAATTAATACAACGATGCCATTGTCAACATCTCAACTCTTCGACTATACGCTGACGATACAACGCAATATGGTTCTGATGAATCTCCTGCTGTTCTTGAGTTCCTGCTGAACCAAGACGCTGAAGTCGTGACTACATGGTTCTCTGATAACTTTCTTCAGGTCAACGCGTCAAAAACACAAGCAATGACTTTGGGTAGATCCCAATATGCATATGACTTTTATTTGAATAATAATAGAATTCAACCTAAGGATACTCTAAGAATATTAGGTGTTACCTTAGATCATCACCTAAGTTTCAAACCTCATGTTAATGAAATCTTAAAGAAAGCCTATGCTAAAATTGCGACCCTTAGCCGCCTAAAGCATTTTGTTCCCAAATACATCTTAGTCAAATTATATAAAGCATATGTCTTACCACATTTTGAATATTGCAGTCCAATTTTGTTAGGCATTGGTAAGACATTGAATAAGAAAATGGAGTCAGCTAATGAGTATGGCTTAAGAACAGTATTGAAAGCAGGTTCCAATAGAAGTTACGATGAATTGCTCAGTTTAGCTTCAATGCGATCATTAGAGCGTAGACGTTGTATATATTCACTATCTCTAGTTTACAAGTCTATTAATGGTCTGGCCCCATCGTATATCTCTAGTTTTTTTAGACCAAGAACCACTAAATATAACTTAAGGGGCAACGGTCTCAAGGTTGAGCAAGTATCATACAATAGCTCATTTGTACACAATTCGTTTTCTTATATTGTTACTCATTATTGGAACAATCTAAATAATTCTATCAAGCTCAGTAAATCCATTTCCCAATTTCGAAATAGCATAAGTAATGTCGATTTTAAAGGATGCTCATGTTGCTCCTGCACATCGTGAACTCAGCGTATCAAATTATTATATATATATATATATTTATTTAAATTATAGGCGAGACATCGCTTTGCTGTTGCTCTGGGTTTCGCGCTTGCGCGATCATCAGGCAGGCTTTTTAGCCTGTCTGGTGGTCGCGTGGGCGTGGGGCGCGGAGTGGCAGCAAAGTGATGTCTCGTATAATTATTTATATATTTTTACTTATTCCTTAACTATTTAAGGGTTTCTTATTTCATTAATTAGGGCATTTCTCGTTTCCGTTTTTCTCGTTTCATAACTTAGCTAGATTAATCTTAAGATATATATACTTTTTTAATATTATTATATAGTTTTTGTACTCTTTTTATTAGTTATTTTGTCGAGCGTTTTTAACATGAGCCTCGTTGCTCGGAAGATTGGGCGACCACTTCCCACGTCATCGACCCTAAATAAATTATTATTATTATTATTATTATTATTATTATTATTATTATTATTATTATTATTATTATTAATATATTCTGATTTAAAGCTCATTTAGATCATAATTCTTGATGTTTTCCTCGGAAATCATGGTATTACAAACTAATACCATGGCAATTTCGGGATATTAGTGATTAAATGTCCCTCTGCCTCGGGAGGCTTAGTAAAAGTAAACTAAACCTCTCTCGGCTTCGGGACATTTAATCACTAATATCCCTCATTGCTATGGTATTACTTATAATTAATACAACTCAGTCAGCACTAGATCGTTTTTACTATATTTCTAACACATCCATTGTGCCAGTAACAGAACTCGTCATAAGCAACGCGCTCTATTGTTTTACTCATCACTTGCTTATCATTCTTTTCCAGATTACTTCACGTCAATTTTAAGTTTCAAGGCAAAGAAAAGCAAACCAAACAAAAACAACCAAGTAATGAATTCATATTTAGTCATCATGCGTATGCCCACCTTTTATGGTTATACATATTGACATAGCTTCATCTAATTTACTTGCAACTTTTCCTTCGTGCTTTGATTCGTTGAATTTACTTCTCTGACTCAGCAGAAAACTTTATTGGCTGCAGCTGCTTTTTAATCTTTTCCAGTCATGTGTTGATGGAAACCGTTTTACCTTCCTTTACAGGACCCTTGTCAATCTTGTGGACAAATCTCTGATTACCTTTCAAGCAAAGATACATCAAGAGAGTATAAACACAGAACGACATGCAGACACTGGTGAGTAACATATCAATCCGTTACAGAAAAAGTAACAGATAAACTGAACTGTTCTTTAATAATAATGGGCAATTTATACAAAAAGAAAAATGAAGAGATCTTGTCTTTACGAATTTTAACTTGAAAAACTGAACTCATGCATCGCACTTGTCATCTCGCTACACATATTTCATGGTTCTTAATGTGTATGTGCTCTCATGGTAGGGAGGAGTGGTCCAACAAGCTTGGCGTGGAATGTATTATGTATGGAAAAAAGAAAAGACAAGACGAAGACTTGGACCGTTATTATAGAAACCTGGTGGAGATTCTTACAGAAGAAGCGAAGAAGAACAAGATAGGAGGCTTGAAGATCAACTGGAAATCAATCTTGGTGAAAGACACAGGTATCGACTATGATAACTACTGGAGAATTCCTCATTAAATATTATATACCACTGGTTATCATACATGTTTTTTTTTTAATTGGCCTTAGACCCTGTTTCATAACCGAGCATAACCATGCATGTTATTTTATTTTAGGATCTATAATGGCAAGGTCTAACGTGTAGCATATGCCACACCGTATATTTATGTTTCAGTATTTCGTCTTTATAGGAGTGTGTGTCAAAGAAACAACAGGCAAGCAAAGCATCCAAGGCTTCTTTGCATGGAACTCAACAAAAATAGGCGAATCAACGACTACTGAGTGTCCTTTGGGACCCAGTGGGCGGTATGCTACGCGAACATGTGGCGGGAACTTCAATTCTGGTGCTGTGTGGAATGACCCGGATGATGACAACTGCAATTACAAGTCAAAGAAAACCGAGAGAATGAATAAATTATCTAAGGTAGGGTCGACTAAGATTTTGCTAAAACATTTTGATACTGAAGCTGCGCAGGTTAAATAGGAATTGATTCCTCATTTTCTATTTACAGATCAAGCTCAACTCTCGCAATGCCAAAGAAGTTGCTAAAAACTTTACCAAGCTGTTCAAATCAGGATCCGCTAAAGACATGTCTGAGGCTGATTCTGATCTTGCTGCAGACATGGTGGATAACATCTTATCGGTAGAAGATCAGTTGAACGAGGTAAGGACTACAATTGAATTCATTCGGAATATCATACTATGGATAAGCTGTAATAATATAATGCCTAAATGCTTGAAACCGTGACTATCTATCCCTTTTCCATACATTAAGACGGCTGGTATGGTTGTCGAGGTGATTGACGTTGTCATGGAAATGAGCAAACTTGTCCTTGCCGGTAGCTCAAATGCTTCAACAAGGTAAGGATTTTGATTTTCTGTTGAATCAATACCGACAGTTCTTCATTTGCCATTGCAGCCAGGTTATTTCTAATCCACGTACGTTCTTCTGAAAGACTTACTGTGAGCACGTTCCTTCATCATGTACTATTTTTCTTTCTTACACTTTCTCGTTTCACCAAATTACGCGCTTTCGAAATCTTTTAGTTTAACTAATTAAAGGCAAATGACCGCACGCAAAATTATCAAACCTTTTGCATGTCAATGTAGTGCAGCAACACTAGGTGTTTCTTCAATTCCATAGGTTTATCAAGGCACTTGAAAGGCTGAATCAGAAGATCCCCTTTGAGGAAGGCTCAACATCAAGGGTTATTTATAGCAGTAATGTTGCCATACGAACAATAGAAGTGACTCGCAGTACTTTCCAAGGTATACGTATCACCTTTGGCAACGGCAAGGACAACGACGATGGTATCTCTGTAAAGCTACCAAGAACCATTCTTGAAAACAGTATTCAATCATCCATTCGTATTGGGTTTATTTATTATGCAAACAATAAACTGTTTCAGTCAAGTCCTCAAGAAGCAGACGGGGAACCTTTTTTGATAAGTGATGAGGTGATATCAAGCTCTGTACACAATGAATCCGTGCAGAATTTAACCGAACCTGTTAGAATGACATTTCCAAACTTGAAGGACAGTGATGGGAACCCTGGTACTCCGACAAGTTGTGTCTTCTGGGATGTAGCTCGTGAGTATAGTGATGGTGATGAAAGAGTTGCAGCTGGTGGTGGTGATGTTTTGGAAGACAAAATTATATGAACGACTTCTAGTATATGTTACATCACAGACATATGTGAAAGTGTTCTTGATTATTGTTGGAAGTACTGCAGCTGTTGGCGGGGATGTTGGTGAACGTAGTGGCGTTGGTAATCTTATGGGGTCGGTGATGGCTGTGGTTACGTCGGTTGTGGTAGTGGTGCTTTTAGGATTGTGATGGTCGTGGTGCAGGTAAAGATGGCGGTCGGTGGCGACGGCATTAGTGGTAGTGATGCTGGCGGTACTTCCCGTATCTTTTGCCATGATATTAATGATATTCATGAATTTACGCCGTTTTTATCATATTAATCAATATTTGTGGATCCTAATTGTTTTTATTGCCTCAGAACGTCAGTGGTCCAGCCTAGGATGCAGGTTGCATATTGGCAAACCGGTGGAATGCCACTGCAATCACTTAACAAGCTTTTCGGTCATTTTTGCTTTTAGGTCAGGTAAGTTGCTACCAAAATCCACCGATCCTGGTGAAAACATCAACTCTCTTGCAACGAATGGGAATCGCTTCGGATTCGAATCGGACTTGTATCACATCGGAATTGTATCGGATCGGGATTGCATCGGATTCGTATCGCAATGAAATTAATATTTTGCAATTAAGAGTAAAATTAAACTCATTCAATGCCGAAATGTAAAGAAATCACTAACTAAAAACTTAAAAGCGGACGGCATTCAAATCTGCAAAAAAAAATCCAAAATTCTTAGCCGTTGACCGATAATAATCAAGCTCAATTCGTTTGCCACTTGTTATTATAAAAAAAAATTCAAAACGTACAATTAAGTAATAAGTACAAAGACCGAAAATGAAGAAGAAGATTCCTTGTCTTGCTTTTTTTCGACCTCTACTAGTACTCTTTCTCAACAACTGAACCCTAGTGAAAGAATGGCGTTTCATTTCTATGTACGTATAGCCTGGTATATAATGAATACAGCCCACGATACTGTCATCATATACAGGCAATTTACATTCAGTACATAGAAAGTCTATTCCAGAAATATTTGTACGGCACTGTAGAACAGGACGTGACGTTCTAGGTTCCTACAAATATTTTCTATCGTTATATAGCCTGGTATATAATACAGCCAACGATACTGTCATCATATACAGGCAATATACATATCAATTCCATAGAAGGTATATTCATTTGTGCGAAACTGTAGAACATGAACTTTTAGAGTCCTGCAAATCCCGGGAGGCCTCCCATATATAGAAGGATGGAGATGTTCGTCAAAACTTTTGAGCTCAAATGACGGAAGTCAGATGATAAACAAAAAATGAATATCCTGAACTACAACTGTCATTTCGGCTGTCCTTATTATAATCTATTAATATTTAAATATATTATATATTGCAGATCTGGAATCGTGCAAGGCCCATGCCCATTCCCCACCCCCCTCCCCGAGCTGCAAATATCTTACGAGAATGCAAGGGATATCGGATATTTCTTAGAACACTTTGTTACAGTGTAAAAAGAGAAATATTCGTCGGGTTAAAGTGCATTGCAAATCTTTTATATTCAAACTGATTTGAATGTTATTTGCTAAAATAATAGTTCCAGAAGTAGTTTTTAGTTGCTAGACTGATCTACGTGTGTGTGAAGAGTTTTGACAATGGCGGCTAACAGTCCGGTTTTCCATCAGATCAGAGAAGGTAAGTCAGAAGCCCTTGGTAACGTTTCCAAGCTCCGCGCTTCGCAAAATTGAATGAAAATGAGATGTTATAAGAGAAAACCAACCATTCATTATGATAATGCAAATAGCAAAAAACTAGCCGCTGAAATGACTCTATTGTAAGGCATAGGCACCAACCTACTAACAACATACTTATTTAAAATATTTAACTCAATCGGGTTTTTTTTCTTTCTTTTTTTTTTCTTTTCTTTTTTTCTAGCAAATATTTCGATGCGCATGTGGGTTTACAATACGCATTTGACTGTTCGACACTGAAAAGTCATTAATTAATGCCGGGTTTGAATGCATGAGGTTATGTGAAGTGGTGCTGTCTTCCAGATGGTCGAGAGAATTAATGACAGAATTCATCGCCATTGTTGTTATCGCTGTCAAGGAGTTAGCAATCGATAAGGTGACGAGAAGTAAAAGGAGACCTTGGTTGAGACAAATTTTTAAATTAATAGTTTAAGAAAATATATATTTTTTAATTTTTTTCAATTAAAAAAAAATTAAACTTAAAAGTTTTAAGATAGAGAAATATTTTTTCCCTATCATTGCCATAATATTACATAGATCATGATCTCGGAAAGGCGGACGATTTGATGATACCAGAAGGCAGGCTGGTGTTCACAGCTTGCTTTTGTTTTGTAACTAACACTATAAAATTTAAAGGTATGATTTTTAGGGGACTGCCAAATAATTCACAGAGAAAAGGGAAGCTAGTCAAAAAATGTTCAAGATAAACAGGGGGGGGGGGGGGGGGTCACTTGAATCTTTCACAAGCACACAGAAACACATAGGGGTCTAAAAAATTACTTATTTGGATATTGGGGATAATAGGTTTGCTTAAAATTAGCTTTGATTTTTACCGTTCTTCCTCGCCCCCCCCCCCCCCCCCCTCCTCCTCCACCCCCCTTCCATAACTAAATAATGGATGGTCCCTTAGTATTACAAGTTTCTTGATGTGATTCTTTGTTTGTTTGTTTCCCTTTGCTCACTTGTTTTGGTCTGTGTGTTTGTGACTTCTCAGTCCATTTGTCCATATCTTTTTTAGAATTCCATTGTTTTTGTAGCCAATCTTACAGCTAGGGGTGGCTAAGGGTCAGTTCACAACTTCAAAGCCTATCGGCTCTTAATTAAATTCAGTCTCGAACTCTTGACGTCAAAACATTTGAAGGCCAAATTATTTCCGGTTCATCTCTAAACGATCAGAATTCCCTCTACGACGATTTGTGAGCGACACAGAACTATTTAGTATAAAACTACTATAATAGGAAAACTGACTATTTACAACTGTGTAAACAGTGCAGTCTTAGAAGAAGCTTAACCACTCACTAGTGGCGGAATCCAGTACCACGGTCGATCAGGAAGACAGCAGTTGACGGTACTATGTTGGTGTTACTAATCATATGTCTAGTTGGTCAAGCACTATCCCTTGGTAAGTAATATATATATATATATAATATATACTTATAAAATAGCTCCTTAAAATATGACCGTAGTTATAGTAATTCCATTGATTTTGAGGGATTTTAACCTACTTAAAGAAAATTCATCATTAGAATTCAAGATCCGTCATTATATACCGAATCATGATACCACATGATTTGTCAACAGCCAAGGAATAAGTATTTATAAACACGGAAGATATTTCTAAATCAAAGCAATCCCATGGTCCCAGTTTTAGTAGGCTTCTGAAGATAGATAGTCTCAAAATGCACTCTAATCTTCTTCTGTTTTTCTTGAAATTATTTTTGCCTCATATCATCAGATGATGAGCAATATTTTCATGTTGGCTGCTATAAAGAAGACATCCGTCACAGGGCCTTGCCTATCCTACTGGCAAATCACAGCCAAAGTGACCTTAGCAATATCGATAAAGTCAGGAACTGTGTAAGTACAGCAGGGCTAAAGGGATATGAAGCATTCGGTGTGCAGAACAATGGTGAATGCTGGTCGGGGATAGACGCCATCTTTGCCTATGCCAAATATGGTAAAGATAGCAGCTGTACGAATGGTACTGGTGGAGTGAAGGTCAATGATGTCTACTTCTTGTCGCGTAAGTTTCTTTCCTTTTCAGATAATTACATAATAACTATAGGCTGATGATCAGTGTAGTAAGCCAGCAGATTAGATTATTTACGACGTAATTCACATTAAGTATACCTTTCCTATACCATCTCAGTTAAGTTTTCCCATGTTGGCTGTTTTAACGAAGATCCCACCGATAGGGCCATGCCTGTCCTCGTAGCCAATAAAAACACAAGCGATCGTAATCCAATCCAGAGGTGTGCAAGAGCCGCGTGGAAAAAGGGATTCACTAAGGTTTTCGGTCTACAGAACGGTGGTGAATGCTGGTCTGGAGACAACACTGATGTTACTTATAACAAACATGGTGCTGCTACTGGTGCATGTGGGAACGGTACTGGTGGACACTTGAAAATAGAAGTGTATCGAATCGATAGTAAGTTCATGAATAAATCTAAACATCAAGCCTTGCATTAAAACCTATATACATATATATACGAAAACATTTTTTTGGGAAGGGTTTCTAAACTATCTAAGTGCCTCCTGGAAATCGCATGCTTGGTGTTCCATTAAGATTTGCATTCCTCGTTTCCGACATCCCGTATTTACTAATATTAAAGCTTCGATTTTCAGGGTTATATCAAAACGATTGCAGATTTTTTTTCTTCACAACCTCCAAGCTTCATTTAGATTTTAGTTTGTCACGCGCGGACAATAGGCCACTTTAGAAACGAGCAAGGCACTGGGGCGAGTTTTGAATTTTAATCTAATTAGCAAAAGAAGTTTGTCATCTGATAAAGCATCTCAAGATTAGCTATTGCAAAGCGAAGCAGCATCAATCTTAGGCGTCTGGTTTGGATTTATTTATTTAACAGTGAGAGTGCCTACAACCTCAGTACCTCAAGTAACAGTAACACTACCAGCAGTGATCACACCAACAACTGAAGAAAGTAAGTAAGAAAAAAGATCATGGTGGTCTTGGGTATGATTTAATGAGTTAATAATTCAAATAGTTGTCTTTTTACGAATACTGTATCATATTTTTGAGGCTCAAGTTTTCGTGATAAATGATTAGGCTGTAAGGAAATTGCGACATGTCTTCCGTGAAACTCTTCGATCTATTCTGTATTTTAGTAACGAGAACTAGGGGTGCTTAACATTTAAAAACTAATCCATCTGGTTGGAATGGTAAGCGTTTTTCCAATCTCGATTCTAATCAGACAAACTTCCGACAAATGGTACACACGTCTACTAGAAGAACCGAAAAGAGCAGGAAAAGTGGATTACCTTAATCCGAAGACCGAGTTTTCCAGAACTTTCCGATCGGGATGACATATACTAACATTGGTTTTCCAACCGGAATTTCCATCTTTTTTCGGTTAAATGGTAAGCACCCTTGATCTAAGTTTGCACTTAATATCTGGAATAAGATATTCGCATTTTCTAGTGTAATGATAGAGTGTTTCTTGGTTCGGCAAGTTTGAGGATGCCTCTATAGAATACCAATGGCAAAATGGCCAATCCGAACTTATCCGTTTCCATCTGTTGTGTTTTGTTTTGATTTTCTCACAATCGATAGATAGAATTTCCTCAGTGATGGATCTTAGTCATCGCATACCAACTCATCTACTTTGTGTAGGTTTCATACATGAACTTTTTCTTTTGCGTTTTGTCGTGTGTAATGTGTAGCAATTTCGAAAATTGTATGTCCTCTCAGATAACGTCAATAATGAAATCCATTATCGGTACATCGGATGCTTTAAAGATAACTGGACGCGTGCCATGCCTGAACCTCTTGGACTTAACTGGCCGAAAGGAAATATTTCTTCAATAAATAGATGTGCCACGCTCTCATGGAGTAAAGGGTACCAAGTGTTTGGTGTTGCCTACAATGGGCGTGAATGTTGGTCTGGAGTGAACGCAAATCTTACATACGCCAGATATGGTAATTCTACCGCATGTTCAAATGGCATTGGTGGAGATTTTGTAAATGACGTCTACACCTTTCGTAAGTTGTTTTTACTTTCTGAAAACGAGCTGGATGAAGTTGTTTCATTCATTTGATTGAGTATGTTATTTTGAAATGGTCATCGACAAATAACCGAAAACGTCTAACCTCTTTTTAAGTTATCCTACTAATCTTACCTAACTAAGCTGACTTTATAACTTAGTAATTCAAAATACTGATGTTATGTATAATCATTAATCTTATCTCAGGCTGGTGCATGATCGATAGTTAATAGACCTTCTGCCTTGCCTTTTCGTAAATTTAATAATGTAATTCTAATACACCTCATAAACGCTAGCTGATTTTTTAGATCAGAAAGGTGGGATCTTTCTCATGAAAACAGCCTCTATCACCTGAAAGATCATGTTCAGTACAGTACAGTTTGTTTCTCTGTTGTTGACCTAGTCAACGAAGAGCCAGAGTGAATCGCTGGTGGATCACTCTGCTGAACTCCTTTTTGGACTGTGTCAATCTCTTTGCCTGGTCCACTGATGTTCCCATCAACTGTCCGATCTTTATCCATGGATCCCTGTAATATCTCCTACTCGGCTTCGCAAATAGGACCTTCTTTGTGATTGCACTGTTGTCAGCTCTGCATATATGCGAACAACATATCTGGAAGTTTTCAAGAGTTTAGGATGAAAGCTCAAAAAGATATCGGAGATTTATAGAATTAGTATGAAAATCAGCTCGCGTGCATGAGGTCTAATAAAGTGGCTTTAATTTCTTGGTGCTTTTAACAGAAAAAAAATAACAATGCAGATACATTTTGATACGACAGTGATGTGAAACAATTCCAGAAACATTGATGGTTTTCATATATCCAAAGAAGACCTTCTTTGCATAAAGTTATATTTGAAAGGATTTTTCTATAATGATTAAATAGCGCTTATGCAAAAGGTCTATGCTGAAGGCGAAAATGTTGCATGAAGTTTGAAAACATGTCTGATTTTTCTCTTGTTACTAGACCCCTTACTAGATTGTCTCTCTGGTTACATTTTTAAAAGAAGTATTAAAACTTGTCAGCCATGTCCAGTGGACCATTATAAACACAACAACAATAAGTGCAATAAATGTGAAAAAGGAAAAAAGACATGGGGAAGAAAAGGCGTGACAACTGCTGGACAGTGTATCGGTTAGTACTGGCACAACTTGACTGTTACATTTTACATTGTGCAAAATTTAGGAAAATATAAACAAATGTAGTTTCATTATGTTAAAGATTACATTAGAATTACCTGAAATTTATGTCTTACAATTATAGTGTTAAAAGCAGGTTGTTAAAAAATTGTGTGTGAAATAATAATTAAGTGTGTGTATGATTTTTCTAGTAATAATCGTATTTTATTTTGTAAACATCTTGATTGTGACAGCTGAAAATCCAATCAAAGTTTCAAGTTTTAAAGTGAATGTCCCTCCAGATGACGTCAAACCAGAATTGATCGTAGCAAATTTTACTGCAAGTTACGAGCAAGGTTCTCTCGTCATTGCACCCTTAACCTACACGATAACAGGTGTTACTAAATCCCCACAAGCAAGAACACCTGATGTGACATCTGGCGATATCAATTCCTGTTCTTAACCTGCCAGTAACTCTTCCTTTCCTTTCTGCATTTACCATAGCAACGGCAGTATCGCCATCAACAAAAACTTCAATTGTTCAGAGGGCGATAAGTTTGTTATCAGCATCAAGGTTTCCGACTCAGGAAATGATTCCATTGGAACGATTATCAACCCGGATGGAAGGGTTACTATCACTTGTGTGAATGTGTGTAAAGATGTAAGACGGTTATACGAGGAGGCGAGGAACGTCTGTTCAAAAACAAACGTTACTGTACAGATCAACGATACAAGACAAGTGGTTGTCAATAGTACGAATATTCATTCAATCAATAAGATTTATGTGACGAATATAACGGGAAATAGCTGTAGTACCTTCAATGTCAGTATGACACACGGGTTGATAAACGTTACAAATAACATTGTGAGTTTTAGTAACATCGAAGGGCGTACAAGCGTCGAATACAGATTTGAAAACCCTATCCTCGTGACAGGGCCTACTATTAACATTAGGTTACTTAGCAACAATTGTATTGGGTCAGCAAGCTTGACATTGGTAACTCTACCTAAACATCCTGAAAGTTGTATTGGGAGATGGAAGTGTCTGGATGCTGTGTTTAGCTGGACAAACTCACTGAATGTTGGAAAATGTGGATCAGATCCTGATAATCTACGCATGCGTTATGGACACTGTGTGGGTAAGTTAACTACATGTCTCCTCCTGATGAGCTTTTGTTTGCAGAAAACTATTCGAGTAACAAATTCAATAATATTGTTCATCCTCAGACCATACTTTGGTCAACCTATTCCTTTCACTTGTGAAGGTATCTGTTTAGAGCAACATGACATTCACTGTTCTCTAACTCATGCTTTGTTGACTTATTTCAGTAAAACCCCAAATCACCAGTGGACCAGAATCCAAGAGTGTTACATCCGGGACACTAGTCACATTATCTTGCGTCGTATCAAGCTCTCTTCCTGCTAGTATCACGTGGTACAGGGGAACAAATGAAATCGGCACCAACACTGTAACAATGGACGTTTCTAATCAGGGTTACTATTGGTGTAAAGCAAGTAATAGATATAGTACAGCAGCAAGTGGAAGGGCTTTACTTGTTGTTACAGGTAAGGTGCATCGAATTTCTAAATGTTGTAAATACAACAAATCCCAGATTAAATGTTCCCTGCTTGATGGAATTAAAGATATCAAATGTACACGAGATCGTTTTTACTATATTTCTACCACGACCATCTCGCCCCATCTGGGGAATATTGCGCCAGTAACAGATCTTGCCATAAGCAACGCGCTTGTTTTACTTATCACTTGCTTATCATTCTTTCCAGATTACTTCACGACAATTTTAAGTTTCAAGGCAAAGAAAACCAAACCAAACAAAAACAACCAAGTAATTATTTTGTATTTAGTCATCTTTGTCATCTTTTATTGTTATACATTGATTTGACGCACGGCAACTTTTTTTACTTGCAACTTTTCCTTCGTGCTTTGATTGGTTAGAATTTACTTCTCCGAATCAGCAGAAAACTTTACTGACTGCTGCTCTTTAATCTTTTGCAGCTTTTTATTGATGGTATGCGGTTTACTTTTCTTTACAGGACGTTTGTCAATCTTGTGGAAAAATTGCTAATTACCTTTCAAGCAAAGATGAACCAAGAAAGTATAAAAACAGAACTACATGCAGACACTGGTTAGTAATAAAACAATCAAAATACGAACAAACTGAACTGTACTGAGTGTTTGAATAATAATGGCTGTTTATTTATGATTTTTTTTACTAGTTTTTCGTTCTCTGACGTTTTAACTGTTCAGTCTTGCGCGCGTGTAAACATCGTTATATAACCTGACTGCAATTTCAAGATATTATTAAAATAATGGCTTTCCTACACAACAAGCTATGGAAATATAGAGATCTTGCTTTTTTTCGGATATTAGCTTGAAAAAATTTAGCGAGTTTGGCAATTTGCTTTATTTTTTTTATGTTTATATGTTGTCGTGACAGGGAGGAGTGGTCCAAAAAGATTCGTGTGGAATGTGTTATTTATGGAAAGAAGAAAAGCCAAGAGGAAGACTGGGACAGGTATCATAAAAACCTAGTCAAAATAGTTACAGAAGGAACGAAGAAGAACGAGATCAAAGGCTGGAAGATCTATTGGCAATCAATCTCAGTAAAAGACACAGGTATGGACTAAGACAATATAGCCATGTATATTGCTTTCTCTATATGACTGTATATCACAAAAATAATATATATACACGTTCAAGTTTCTAACTGACCACACTCCTTGTCCAAACATCCATCACGCTTCAGATTAGGGAGTTCTAGTGCATTTTAGATGACTGACCTAATGGCAATATCTAACGTGTAGCATGTAACTAT
The DNA here is from genome assembly GCA_964019055.1 of Anthopleura xanthogrammica. Taxonomy (NCBI): domain Eukaryota; kingdom Metazoa; phylum Cnidaria; class Anthozoa; order Actiniaria; family Actiniidae; genus Anthopleura; species Anthopleura xanthogrammica. The sequence continues at coordinate 2,113,729 of OZ025211.1, forward strand.
CAGTTTGTCGAATGTTTATGACTCAGTATCCCATCTTTATAGGAACATGTATCAAAGAAGCGACAGGAAAGCAAAACATCCAAGGCTTCTTCGCATGGAGCTCAACAAAAATAGGTGACTCAGAGACTGTTGAGTGTCCTTTGGGACCCAGTGGGTGGTATGCTACGCGAACATGTGGCGGGAACTTCAATACTGGTGCTCAGTGGAATGACCCGATTTATGACAACTGTGCATACAAGTCAAAGAAAACCGAGAGAATGTATAGATTATCTAAGGTTAGGGTTGACTAAGATTTTGCTGAAATTGTTTTATGAAGCTGCGCAGGTTAACTTTAAATGGATTCCGCATTTTCTATTTACAGATCAAGCTCAACCCTCGCAACGCCAAAGAAGTTGCTAAAAACTTTACCAAGCTGTTCAAATCAGGATCCGCTAAAGACATGCCTGAGGCTGATTCTGATCTTGCTGCAGACATGGTGGATAACATCTTATCGGAAGAAGATCAGCTGAACGAGGTAGCTAGAGACCACGTTTTTCCTTTCAGTCCAGGTTAATTTGTTTTAATGTATACGATTCAAATCAATATCTCCGATGGTTTGTAACCGTGACATCCCCTTTTCCTCCCATTCATTTAGACTGCTGATATAGTCGTTGAGATGATTGACGTTGTCATGGAAATGAGAAAACTTGTCCTTGCCGGGAGCTCAAGTGCTTCAAAAAGGTAAGGGCTTTTTCAATGCAGTTCTTCATTTTTTAAGGTTATTTCCAATCCACTTCTTTCTGAAAGACTTTTCCTGTAAGCACGTTCTTTTATGTCTATTATTTGTTCCTTTCTACACTTACTCATTTGATCATATATGCGCTTTTGAAATCAGCTTTTACTTTAAGGTGGCTCGCACCTATTGAGCCAGTATAAAGGCATAGAGGAATACATACAGGAATTTTCCGGCCAATCTAGTCCTTAGAAGTTTTTGCGCTGACTGGTAGGATGTGTAGTAGAAATCAAACAAGGTTTTGATGCAAAAAGACGCGATTGAAATTCATGCCCGTCAAACAAATCAATAGGTGCTGGCCACCTTAAATTAATAAAGGCAAATGACTTGAAATTATCAAATCTCAAAACTGACCTCCCATCGTAATTTTCTGGTTACTTTGGTAGATTTTATAAGAAAGATAAACACGAAAAGTTTTGGACGCGTTTCGACGACATCCTGTCATCATTTTTTTGCATGTCAATATAGTGCAACAACATTAAGTGTTTCTTCAATTCCATAGGTTTATCATGGCACTAGAAAGGCTGAATCAGAAGATCCCCTTTGAGGACGGCTCAACATCAAGGGTTATTAATAGCACTAATGTTGCCATACAAGCAATAGAAGTGACTCGCAGTAACTTCCAAGGTATTCTCTTTGGTATTAAGAAAACCGAGGAAGGTAGCTCTCGGCCAGGTACTACTGTCATATCAAGCCCAAACCTGGTCGGCAATGGCAATGGTAACGGCAAGGTTAACAGCAACGTCAACGGCAAGGTTAACGGCAAGGTTAACGGCAACGGCATCTTTGTAAAGCTACCAAGAACCATTATTGAAAACAGTATTCAATCATCAATTCGTATTGGATTTATTTATTACGCAAACAATAAACTGTTTCAGACAAGTCCTCAAGAAGCAGACGGGGAAGCTTTGCTAATAAGTGATGAGGTGATATCAAGTTCTGTATACAATGAATCCGTGCAGAATTTAACCGAACCTGTTAGAATGACATTTCCAAACTTGAAGGACAGTGATGGGAACCCTGGTACTCCGACAAGTTGTGTCTTCTGGGATGTAGCTCGTGAGTATAGCGATGGTGTGGAAAGTGCTGCAGCTGGTGGTGGTGATGTTTTGGAAGACAAAATTGTATGAACAACGACTTCTAGTATGATGTTAAATCAGTGACGTCAGTGAAAGTGTTGCCGGTTTATTGTTCAAAGTGCTGCAGCTGGTGATGGGGATGTTGGTGACGGTAGTGGTGTTGGTAATCTGATGGTGTCGGTGATGGCTGTGGTTACGTCGGTTGTGGTAGTGGTGGTGTTAGGATTGTGATGGTCGTGGTGCAGGTAAAGATGGCGGTCGGTGGGGACGGCATTAGTGGTAGTGATGCTGGCGGTACTTCCCGTATATTTTGCCATGATATTAATGATATTCATGAATTTACGCCGTTTTTATCATATTAATCAATATTTGTGGATGCTAATTGTTTTTATTGCCTCAGAACGACAGTGGTCCAGCCTAGGATGCAGGTTGCATATTGGCAAACCGGTGGAATGCCACTGCAATCACTTAACAAGCTTTTCGGTGGTTTTTGCTTTTAGGTCAGGTAAGTTGCTACAAATATCCGCCGATCCTGATGAAAATCTCAACTCTCTTGCAACGAATGGGAATCGCTTCGGATTCGAATCGGACTTGTTTCATATGAATTCACATCGGAATTGTATCGGATCGGAATTGCATCGGATTCGTATCGCAATGATATTAATATTTTGCAATTAAGAGTAAAATTAAACTCATTCAATGCCGAAATGTAAAGATATTCCCTAACTAGAAATGTTTTTTAAAAATCCCTTAATTTAGGGCGGTTCAAAGCGGATGCCATTCAAATTTGCAAAAAATTCCAAAATTCTTAGCCGTTGATCGATATTAATCAAGCTCAATTCGTTCGCCACTTGTTATTATGAATAAATTTCAAAACGTTCAATTAATCTCAGTTATAAAGACCGACAATGAAACAGAAAGAAAGAAAGTCTCATTGTCTTGCTTCTATTCGACTTCTGCTCTTTATCCACAACTGAATTGCTGGTGAAAGAATAGCGTTTCATTTCTACAGCCAACGATACTGTCATCATATGCAGGCAATATACATTCAGTACATAGAAAGTCTATTCCAAAATATTTGTGCGGCACTGTAGAACATGACGTGACGTTCTAGGTTCCCGGCTACAAATATTTTCTATCGTTATATAGCCTGGTATATAATACAGCCCACGATACTGTCATCATATACAGGCAATATACATTCAGTACATAGAAAGTCTATTCCAGAAATATTTGTACGGCATTGTAGAACATGACGTGACGTTCTAGGTTCCTACAAATATTTTCTATCGTTATATAGCCTGGTATATGATACAGGCAACGATACTGTCATCATATACAGGCAATATACATTCATTTCATAGAAAATCTATTCATTTGTGCAAACTGTAGAACATGAACTTTTAGAGTTCTGCAAATCCTGGGGGGCCTCCCATATATAGAAGCGAGGAGATGCTCGTCAAAACGTTTGTGCTCAAATGACGGAAGTCAGATGATAAACAAAAAATGAATATCCTGAATTACAACTGTCATTCAGGCTGTCCTTAATATAACCTATTAATATTTCAATATATTATAAATTGCAGATCTGGAACCCTAAAAGGCGCGACGAGCATCCCCGCCCTTTTCCAATCGGAGTCCCCACCCCCCTTCCCGAGCTGCAAATATCTTACGAGAATAGAAGGGATATCGGATAATTCTGACACTTGTACTACAGTGTAAACATGGAAATATTCTTTGGGTGGAAGCCAATTGCAAATAATTTATATCCAAACTGATTTGAATGTTATTTGCTAATAATAGTTCCAAAAGTAGGTTTTAGTTGCTAGATTGATCTACGTGTGAAGAGTTTTGACAATGGCGACTAATCGTACGCGTCCATCAGATCAGAAAAGGTAAGTCAGTGGCCCTCAGTGGCGTAGCGAGGACCCAGGATCTGGGGGCACCTAGAATAAAACGCAATTACGCCAAAAATTTGGCGCCAGTGGTATTGGTAACGTTTCTAAGCTCAGAGCTCCGCAAAATTGAGTAGACGTCAGAAATTATAAGAGAAAACCTACCATTCATTATGATAATGCAAATAGCAAAAAACTAGCTGCTGAAATGACTCAGTCTATTGTAAGGCAAAGGCACCAACCTCCTAAAAACCTACTAATTTAAGAATTTTAACAGAATCGTTTCTTTTTTTCTTCTTCTAGGAAATATCTTGATGCGCATGTGGATTTACATTACACATTTGACTGCTCGACAATGAAAAGTCATCAATTAATCCCGGGCTTGAAGTACAAATGAGGGTATGTGAAGTTGGATACCGATTACCAGATGGTCAAGAGAACGGACAGAATTCAACGCCATTGTTGTCATCAATGTTAAGGAGTTAGCAATCTATAGAGCAGTTTTCGTATGACGGACTATGAAAAACTGTGTCAGTGCCGTGCCTTGTATGAAAACATTTGACATTCACATACGTGTCCGCGCCGTGCCCGAACCCTGTCGTGTGCCGTGCCTTTTCACACTTACGAAATTTGCTCTAAGGTGTTAAGCTAGAAAAGCATTTGTTTCCTTCCATTGCTATTATTAAGCACCAGGACGGGAGGACGAGGACGGCGTCAAGTCCGAGAAAGGACTAGGTCGAGAACGCCGTCGGTCCTCTCGTCACGTAACATTAGAGACCTTAAGATCCACGACGGGAGCGGACAGCGACGGCAGACGATGATGCCAGCACGTTTTCAAGACGGTTTTTCGAGTGCGCGCCGTCGTCCTTGCCGTTGCCGTCCTCTCCAGAACGTCACTTGGCGCTTTTTCACGTTCTAGCGAGGACTGCAGCAGCAAGGACGACAGCGCGCGCACGAAAAACCGTCTTGAAAACGAGCTGGCGTCACGTTAGTATTTTGATTTGGTGAAATTTTGCTTGTTTTCCCGTCCTGGTGCTTAAGTGTTACGTTGTGTGAAAACCGACGGCGATCTCGACCTAGTTCTTTCTCGGACTTTACGTCGCCGTCCTCGTCCTCCCGTCCTGGTGCTTAAGGTCCCTAATATCACATAGATGGTGATCTCAGAAGAAAGGCGGACGATTTGATGATACCAGGAGTCCATAACTAAAAATGTCCATCTTCCAATATACAACTTCCGATGTGTTTCAGGAATGAGTTATTTTTAGCAATACCTTAACTTGATGAAATGTAAAATCTTTATTGTAAAATTATTTCTATTTCATTTTTGAAGTATTCAAGTCGCCTTTACCTGTTTTGATCTAGTTTAGTTCAAGTCGGTAAGAAATTGATTTTTGATCGACAAATTTGTCGCTTATCTTTGTCAAATGTGGTGACTTCAAATCGTTTTGTATGATTTTATTTCAAAGAAAGTAATCGTTGAATATTATGTACTTATTGACTGAGTTAAGGTCGGTCCGAACGGGAAAATATTTGGCTCGAGGTCCTGAAGTACGGAACGAGCGCAGCGAGTTCCGTGCCAAGGACCGAGAGCCAAATATTTTCCCGTTCGGACCGACCTTAACTCAGTCAATAAGCATTTTATCATATGACCACATATAAAAAATCGATTTCAAAGCGTTTTTAATAGATGCGAATCAAAATGCGTAGTTTTTACATGATTGACGGCAGCGAGTCCGAACGGCGAGTCCGAACGGGAAGTTATTACACTTTTCGGAAAAGCGTACTTTTTTTGCTGACGACATTTTCCCCAAAGGTTTTTTTTAGAATCACGCGTACAGTGAAATACGGTCATATGATAAATAAGGATTTCACTGTCAAAGCAATTTTTATCCAGAAATATATTTTTTTAATGAAGATTTTATGGGAAAATCATAAGTATAGCACCATTGTTATTTTCTTTTCGTCTTGTTTTGCTTTTTCCGGCTCAACTACATTTTCAGGTTTATAAAATAAATAAATAAATAAATAAATAAATAAATAAATAAATAAATAAATAAATAAATAAATAAATGAATGAATGAATGAATGAATGAATGAATGAATGAATGAATGAATGAATGAATGAATGAATGAATGAATGAATGAATGAATGAATGAATGAATGAATGAATGAATGAATGAATGAATGAATGAATGAATGAATGAATGAATGAATGAATGAATGAATGAATGATTGAATGAATGAATGAATGAATGAATGAATGAATGAATGAATGAATGAATGAATGAATGAATGAATGAATGAATGAATGAATGAATGAATGAATGAATGAATGAATGAATGAATGAATAAATTCAACCCATCGCGTATAATTTCGAGGAATGTGATTGGTTGTGCTGTTCTGTCTAAAAATAACTCATTCCTGAAACACATCGGGTGCCATCCTAATACGAGATGGACACATCTAGATATGGACTTTTGATGATACCAATAGTCGACCGGTTGCTGGTGTTCTTGCTTTTCTGACCTTGTTTTTGTAACTTGTCAGTTCAAACACCAGAAAGAGCACTATAGTTTTGTTCAAGTAGGAACTTGCTTACCTTCAGTCTAGTTCAGTTGAACTTCACAAGAGCAAGAGACAGAGTTATTAATGTAAAATGATAATTTTCTTTATCAGCCTTTGGAAATGTTCTTGAATATTTTCTTATTAAATTTTGAACGAGTCAGTGAAAGACCAGATTATTACATGGTCTTATACAGCTATTTTAAAAAAACGTTGAATACTGAATACTGCATACTGAATAATTCATTCCAGGACCGAAATGCATTTTGGGTCATGTAATATTGTCTAGAGTAAAATAAATAATAAGTATGTACAGAAATATTAAAACTATTGAGAAAAAGTCTTCTTTGATTTGCCGATCGGAGGCGAACAAAATAAAGTAAAAATATACGATTGTTCACTAAAAAAAAAAACACCTGAATTCTTGCAGACTACTTCTTGATCCATAAAAATGGTTATTATGTTTCCAAAAGCGATGTTTTCTATGTATTTACATAGCCTCATGCAAACATGGCTATCAGCCAATCAGAGCGTGCGTACTATTTAATTTATTTTATAAGTATGTATGTTGTACAGACAAGGCGATGGCGCAATCAAGCCATGAAAAATCAACTCGATGGGTTACCATTTTTTCTTATTCTTAAGTATGGTGCTCCGCTTATTCAGCATTCAAGTTAGCCTTTATGAGCTTGAAATACTGTGAACTTATTTGAAGCTAGAAATATGAATACAAAAACCACGGAAGACTATATATTCATTCCAAGACAATTCTACACTTGAGAAACCCCACGCAATCGGAAACATTGAAGTTCAGTGATCGAAAACATGAGAATGAATGGGCGATTCTACCAAGAGGTCACATTCATTATTTTCGACTCTGATAGCTCATTTCGGCTTCTGTGCTCTTGATCTTTTTCTTACATTTTGCTTTTGTTGCTTGTAAATTTGCTCTTTTTTGCAATAGATCTTTTTACCAATACGGCAGCCATCTTAAATTATGGGATGCCAAATTAAGTGGCAAACGTGGAAATATCTATAAAGCATAGATGGCGGGGTTGCTTTCTCAAATAATTTTACGCTTTGGTGTTTCACATATTGCTCTAACTACCAGCAAATTCAATTGGTTTTTAGATGTGTTTCTTATTGGATAACGTTAATTGAACTATATATGAAAAGACACCCTGAAAGCTGTGCATTCTATAAAGTTCCCAATAATTGCCTCCTCGGCATCTCATGTCTTACTTAAAACAATAATAGAAATCAAGATCGCCGCCGTATCGGTAAAAAGGTCTTACTATTGGAACCTCAGTTGTTTTCTTGCTTCATTTTGATTCTACTTATCTTTTTATTTTATTTTCATTGTTGATCCTTATTATTACTAGTTTCTTGATTGTTGTGAATCTGTGTTTGCTTGCTTACTTGCTTTCTTGCTTACTTGTTTCTTTATTTGTTTGCTTGTTTGCTCACTTGTTTTGTTTTATGTTGGTATATATGTCTTTCTCTTTTTTTCACTTCCTTCTCAGCTCCTATATTTTTCTGGCTGACGTCTTTGCAGCTAATCACATATATACTTCGCAGTATCGTCAGGGGTGGCTAAGGGTCAATTCACACTCAGTGTCGTCCTAATATTGATTCAGCTTCATGCCTATGCACTCATACCTAAACAGCTGGCGTCCAATTTAAATTCCTTCTGGCTCATCATCTCACGATAACATCCATTTTCTTTAACGAACTGTTTAGAAACTACACTAATTCGATAAGGAAAAATATATCTCGTGTGTACACCTTGACTGGTATAGTCATAGCTAAGAAACATAAGACTGTGGTTGGTACACGCAGCTTACTGATGCACGTTCAACGGGAAGCCATGACAGCTAACGGTACTATGTTGGTGTTGTTGGTCATATCTCTAGCGATAAGTGGTCAAGCACAATTCAATGGAACTGCTGGTAAGATTATTCTAGTATCATTGCTTATGAACTAAAGGAGATGTTAGATGTCTGTTAATTTTTGTCTCCTCCTGAATCTGAAACTGGATCAAAGTACACATTCCAAAGTAGGGAAGGATAAAAAACGAGCAAACCGAAACAAATTCGAAAAAAGTCAAACTAAAATTCCAACCTTATAATAGTAAACATTTATACATCAACATGTACCTCTATTATCCTTTATTACCAGGGAAAGTTTGTGTGTTAAGCATTCACGTATATTAACTTAGCTTCCGTCTAAGACAAACTCTTACTTAGCTTCCCGTCGATATAGACACATGTCTATCCCGGTACTGAACCAATAAAAGTGCTTGTAAGCTGGGTTTCTGTAGTGTCATATTATAAGAACATGTATGGCGATCCCTAAAAACCTCAATAAAATCGTCAAAATGTAAAATAAAGTAAATGGTTTTCATGTTGTTGTACGGTTTGCATGCCCATTAGCATGCGCCTGTTTTCCCTGGGACTTGTTAGTAGTCATATTCTCCTTGATTTGCATGAATATTCACTTGACGCCGGCGCCTTCCAGACGCAGTAGTATTAGTTTATTTTTAAATTCGGCCGAGCGTAGCGAAAGAGAATAGAAAGAACTCTCAGCTGACCTTTTCCGAATTCTAACCATGCAGGGTGATAGAGGTATTACTTTTCAAAGGTTAGCTAAAGTTTCTTTACTTTATTTCACATTTTGACGATTTTATTGAGGTTTTTAAGGATCGCCATGCATTTTCTCATAATATTACACCACAGAATAGAAACCAAGCTTGGGCTACCTGTGTTGTAAGCAAGCCGCATAGGAAAAGGGATTCAATGTATAAAACCTTCGGCATCTCATGTTGAGTCTCTCCCTTGATGCGAGAGCTGTTCTCTGGGTTCTCCTATTGGCTAGAAGAGATTTGTTTGTTAAACTAGAGATTTATAGTGGGGACCGGTTTCCTTGTATATTTGACACGAGACGTTGCATGTTGACAATACGGTCGACCCGGACGGTCGAGCAGTTAGGTCGAGACATATTTTGATTTTTTGACAAGTAAACATGTTAATATCTTTACCAAAACTATTCAATTATTGCTCAAAGTCAGTCATGTGTGGTTAAACTCAAAACCGCCGATTTTCCTCTCTCCAGCTACAAATGTTCATTTCGATTTGTAAAGTAGCCGTGCCCTGACTTCTAAAAAGACTTATTAAAAGTTTGGCATAAAATAATATAAGCAAATATCTAATTAATCTAATAGCTTTCTTACTGTATATAAATGGTACATAAAGTACGACTGACACTGCTCATATCATCTTTTAGGTAATGACTCTAGTTATGAGATCTACTATCGGCACATTGGATGCTTTAAGGATACATGGGATCGTGCCTTACCTGAACACATTCATGGATCTTTTTGGCCATACGGAAATAAAACTTCAATAGGGAGATGTGCGAGGATCACATGGAGTAGAGGATACAAAGTGTTTAGTGTACAGTTTGAAGGGCGCGAGTGTTTTTCTGGAATTACCGCGTATAATACCTATGCCAAACATGGTATTGCTACAAATTGTATGAATGGTATTGGTGGAGTCTGGGCCAATGACGTCTACGCTTTTGTCCGCAGTAAGTTAGCATATTATACTCAAGATGTTAATAACAATAACAATATATTTAAAAAAATCAAAGAGTAAGTAAAACACGACGTTTCGGAGTCATCATCATGACCTCCTTATTAAGTGAATATCACTTATTCTCTTCAGTTGATAATGATGACTCCGAAACGTCGTGTATTAATTATCTCTTTGAATTTTGTACTATTATGCATAATAATAATTTTATTCTTAGCGCATCCCATTCGAAATCTCAATGCTCTTACTCAAATGAACTAATAATAATTACAAAGTACAGTGTTTTTGTACTATTATGCACAACAATAATTTTATTCTTAGCGCATCCCATTCGAAATCTCAATGCTCTTACTCAAATTAACAATTACAAAGTACAGTGTTTTTGTACTATTATGCACAACAATAATTTTATTCTTAGCGCATCCCATTCGAAATCTCAATGCTCTTACTCAAATTAACAATTACAAAGTACAGTGTTTTTGTACTATTATGCACAACAATAATTTTATTCTTAGCGCATCCCATTCGAAATCTCAATGCTCTTACTCAAATTAACAATTACAAAGTACAGTGTTTTTGTACTATTATGCACAACAATAATTTTATTCTTAGCGCATCCCATTCGAAATCTCAATGCTCTTACTCAAATTAACAATTACAAAGTACAGTGTTTTTAAGAAAACCGAAACCAACGCTCTGACCACTCGACCATGCTGCCTCCCATAACAATATACTACGAGATATTAGAAGATATATTGTAAATATTAAAGAAAAAACATTGCAAACAAACAAAAACGAAAACAGCACTGAATTATTTATAATAAACACTTAAAAATATGAAGATTAAAAGAAAAAACTTACTAGTAGGACTTGCAATTAGGATTTCCATAATCAAAAAAAATCAAACACTTCACAAACATTCATAAAAAATGATTTTTCTACTTTATTTCTTTATTACCAGTTTGTCCTTCTGGTTTCATTCACAATGGAAACCTTACACAATGTCAGCCATGTCCAGTGGACCATTATAAACACAACAACACGAAATGCAAGGAGTGTGAAGGAGGAAAAAAGACATGGGGAAGAAAAGGCGTGACAACTGCAGGACCGTGTACTGGTAAGCAGTCACAACTTGATTGAACGTATTTCCCCGTGGTTTTTTAGTACAAACTTTTTTCGTGTTGTACTAAAGTCAATGCAATTGTTTTTACAGCTGAAAATCCAATCAAGGTTTCAAGTCTTGAAGTGAATGTCTCTCCAGATGATGTCAAACCAGGATTGATTGTGACAAACTTCAAAGCAAGTTATCAGGCAAACTCCGCCCTAATGGTCATTACACCCTTGACTTACATGATAACAAATGTTAATAAATGTCCGTCCCAAGCACGAGCAACTAATATAACTAATTATATAGATGTCTGTTCTCAACCAGCCAGTCACTCTTCCTTTCCTTTCTGCATTTACCATGACAACGGCAGGATCGCCATCAATAAAAACTTCAACTGTACATGTTCAGAGGGCGATAAGTTCGTCATCAGCATTAATGTTTCTGACTCAGGAAATTATACCATTGGAAAGATTTTTAACCCAAATGGAAGGGTTACTATCAATTGTGTGGTGTGTAAAGATGTAAGACGGTTATACGAGAAGGCGAGTAACGCCTGTTCAAAAACAAACGTTACTGTACAGATCAACGATACAAAACAAGTGGTTGTCAATAGTACGAATATTCATTCAATCAACAAGATATATGTGACGAATATAACAGGAAATAGCTGTAGTACGTTCAATGTCAGTATGACACACGGGTTGATAAACCCCATAACAAACAACGTAAGGTTTGGTAACATTGAGGGTCGTACAAGCGTCGAATACAGATTTGAAAACCCTATCATCGTGCCAGGGCCTGCTATCAACATTAGGTTACTTAGCAACAATTGTATTGGATTAGTAAGCTTGACATTGGTAACTGTACCTCAACATCCCGAAAGTTGTGCTGGGAGATGGGAATGTCTGGATGCAGTGTTCAACTGGAAAAACTCCCCGAATGCTGGAAAATGTGGATCAGATCCTGATAATCTGCGCATACGTTATGGACACTGTGTAGGTAAGTTTACTACTTGTTTACTTGTCTTTACTTGTCCAGTAATAATTTCCATCATCAGACGATGTCTTCACCAATATATAGCTTTTACCTGCGAAGGGTTATGTGTAGGGCAACATCTGAACATCATATTTAGTTCTCTGTTTTCTTACTCATGCTTTGATGACTTATTTCAGTAAAACCCAACATTACGAGAGGACCGGAGTCCAAGAGTGTTACATCCGGGACACTAGTCACATTATCTTGCGTCGTATCAAGTTCTCTTGCGTCTAGTATCACGTGGTACAGGGGGACAAATGAAATCGTCACAAACATTGTAACAATGGACGTTTATAATCAGGGTTACTATTGGTGTAAAGCAAGTAATAGATATGGTACAGCAGCAAGTGGAAGGGCTTTACTTGTTGTTACAGGTAAGTTACAGGGGATTTCTATTTATGCTGAATACAACGACTAATGAATTATCATAAAGGTCTCATTTGCTAATATAACTGTTTGAATTAAAGAAACCAACTCGGCACCAAAACGTTTTTACTATATTTCTACCACACCCATATATATACACACGTCTTGTGGACAATATTGTGAAAATAACAGATTAGCAACACCTTGGTTTACTCATCACTTGTTGATGATTCTTTTTCAGATTACTTCACGTCACTTATAAGTTTCAAGGCAAAGAAAAACAAGCCAAACAAAAGCAACCAAGTAACTAATTTGTATTTAGTCATCATGCCCATCTTTTATTGTTACACATTGACACAGCTTCAAATAATAGCATTTTTCACGGTTACTAAAAATATATATCGCAAAGCCTTGTGGAAATTTGGACAAACACATTGTAAAAAAGGCTTCGGTTACAAGGAAAAGAAGATCAAGATCAGTCGAAAAAACATAAAGTTTCAACGAATTAGAAACAACAAGACAACAAAACATTGTCGCAGCATATTAGCATGCGTTTTGAGCTTGGTTTGTCCGCATTTCAATCCCATAATGCATCATCGTGACGTCATCCGTGGAAAGCACTGTTTACTTGATACTTTTACTGTGCTTTGGTTGGGTTGAATCAACGTCTTTCAAATCCTGATTGAATGATGTTGCTCTTTATTGTTTCCCAGTCATGTGTTGAGGGCATGTCGTTTCTCTATCTTTCCAGTACCCATGTCAATCTTGTGGAGAAATTGCTAATTACCTTTCAAGCAAAGATACACCAAGAGAGTATAAACACAGAACTACATGCAGGCACTGGTGAGTAATGAATACACTGTGTTTGAAAAACTGAACTGAACTGATGCTTCTTACTTGTCATCTCGCTATACATGTTTCATGGTTCTTTTAAATGTGTGTGTATTCTTGGTAGGGAGAAGAGGTCCAACAAAATTGGTGTGGAATGTGTTATATATGGAAAGAAGAAAAGCCAAGACGAAGACTTGGATAGCTATTATAGAAACATGGTGACGATTCTTAAAGAAGGAGCGCAGAGGAACAATATAGAAGGCTTGAAGGTTTATTGGAAATCAATCTTGGTGAAAGACACAGGTATAGACTCTGATAAACTACAGGGGAATTCCTCTGTAAATATCGTATACCACAGTACCGGTTGTCATACATGTTTTTTTTAAATTGGCCTTAGACACAGTTACATAACCGAGCATGATCGTATTGTCATTTTATTTTAGCGAGTGCTCGTGCCTTTCAGTGGCAAGATCTAACGTGTAGTATATATTAGCTCGAATGCTTATGACTCAGTATCTCATCTTTATAGGAATGTGTATCAAAGAAGCGACAGGAAAGCAAAACATCCAAGGTTTCTTTACTTGGGAATCAACAAAAATAGGCAACTCAATGAATACTGAGTGTCCTATGGGACCCAGTGGGCGGTCTGCTACACGAACATGTGGCGGGGACTTCACTACTGGTGCTGTGTGGAGTACCCCGGTTGATGATAGCTGTAAATACAAGTCAAAGAAAACCGAGAGAATGAATATATTATCCAAGGTAGGGTCGACTGAGATTTTGCTGAAAACTTCTTATGAAGGTGCAGGCAGGGGCGTACCCCAGATTTTAAAATTTGCAGGCACGGACCAAAACCTGCAGAGTATTGCTTGTGATACCGATTTTGTTGAAAAACAATTGCAGGCCTATAGGCTGGGTACGCAACCGACTGATGGTTAACTTGAAATGGATTCCTCATTTTCTATTTACAGATCAAGCTCAACTCTCGCAATGCCAAAGAAGTTGCTAAAAACTTTACCAAGCTGTTTAGATCAGGATCCGCTAAAGACATGTCTGAGGCTGATGCCGATCTTGCTGCAGACATGGTAGATAACATCTTGTCGGTAGAAGATCAGCTGAACGAGGTAGAGACCACACGTTCTTCATTTCAGTCCAGATTGAATTGTTGTTAGATTGATATGCATTTAAATGATTCAAATCAATATGGTTTATAACCGTGATATTCCCTTTTCCATCCATTTAGACTGCTGATAAGGTTGTTGAGGTGATAGACGTTATCATGGAAATGAGCAAATTTGTCCTTGCCAGCAGCTCAAGTGCTTCGACAAGGTAAGCATTTTTTTCAATACAGTTCTCTATTTGTAGGTTATTCCCAATTGACGCCCTTCTGAAAGACGTTTCCTATGAGCTCGTTCATTCATCATGGCTATTGTTTGTTCTTTCTTATACTTACTAATTTCACTAAATATGCGCTTTCGAATTTTTTTACTTAACTAATTAAGGCAAATGACCGTACTCAAATTATCACATCCAAAACTGACCTCCTATCATAATTTCCTGGTTATTTTGGTAGATATTGTTTGTGTATGTCAATATAGTGAAACAACACTAGGTGTTTCTTCAATTCCATAGGTTTATCATGGCACTAGAAAGGCTGAATCAGAAGATCCCCTTTGAAGAAGGCTCAACATCAAGGGTTATTAATAGCAGTAATGTTGCCATACAAGCAATAGTAGTGTCTCGCAGTACTTTCCAAGGTATCACCTTTAGCAAAGGCAACGACAACGACGATGGCATCTTTGTAAAGCTACCAAGAACCATTCTTGAAAACAGTATTGAATCATCCATTCGTATTGGGTTTATTTACTACGCAAACAACAACCTGTTTCAGGCAGGGCCTCAGGAAGCAGACGGGGAACCTTTGCTGATAAGTGATGAGGTCATATCAAGCTCTGTATACAATGAATCCGTGCAGAATTTAACCGAACCTGTTAGAATGACATTTCCAAACTTGAAGGACAGTGATGGGAACCCTGGTACTCCGACAAGTTGTGTCTTCTGGGATGTAGTTCGTGAGTATAGTGATGGTGATGAAAGTGCTGCAGCTGGTGGTGGTGATGTTTTGGAAGACAAAATTGTATGAACGACTTCTAGTATGATGTTACATCAGTGACATCAGTGAAAGTGTCGTTGTTTATTGTTGGAAGTGCTGCATCTGTTAGTTGTGATGTTGTTGAAGTTAGTGGCGTTGGTAATCTTATCAGTGGTGTCGGTGATGGCTGTGGTTACGTCAGTTGTGGTAGTGGTGCTGTTAGGATTGTGATGGTCGTGGTGCAGGTAAAGATGGCGGTCGGTTGCGACGGCATTAGTGGTAGTAATGCTGGCGGTACTTTCCGTATCTTTTGCCATGATATTCATGAATTTGCGTCGTTTTTATCATATTAATTATTAATCAATATTTGTGGATGCTAATTGTTTTTATTGCCGCAGAACGTCAGTGGTCCAGTCTTGGATGCACATTGCACAAGACAGAAGACGGCAAACCGGTGGAATGCCACTGCAATCACTTAACAAGCTTTTCGGTGGTTTTTGCTTTCAGGTCAGGTAAGTTGCTACCAAAATCCGTCGATCCTGGTGAAAACATCAACTCTCTTGCAACGAATGGGAATCGCTTCAAATTCGAATCGGACTTGTTTCATATGAATTCACATCAGAATTGTATCGGATCGGAATTGCATCGGATTCGTATCGCAATGAATTTAATATTTTGCAATTAAGAGTAAAATTAAACTCATTCAATGCAGAAATGTAAAAAAATTCACTTCGTAGAAAGCGGACGGCATTCAAATCTGCAAAAAAAATCCAAAATTCTTAGCGGTTGACCGATAATAATCAAGCTCAATGCCGTTTGTCACTTGTTATTATAAAAAAAAATTCAAAACGTACAATTAATCAATAAGTACAAAGACCGAAAATGAAGAAGAAGATTCCTTGTCTTGCTTTTGTTCGACCTCTACTAGTACTCTTTCTCAACAACTGAACCCTGGTGAAAGAATGGCGTTTCATTTCTATGTACGTATAGCCTGGTATATAATGAATACAGCCCACGATACTGTCATCATATACAGGCAATATACATTCAGTACATAGAAAGTCTATTCCAGAAATATTTGTACGGCACTGTAGAACATTCTAGGTTCCCGGCTACGAATATTTTCTGTCGTTATATAGCCTGGTATATAATACAGCCAACGATACTGTCATCATATACAGGCAATATACATATCAATTCCATAGAAGGTATATTTATTTGTGCAAACTGTAGAACATGAAGTTTTAGAGTCCTGCAAATCCCGGGGGACTCCCATATATAGAAGGGAGGAGACTTTCGTCAGAACTTTTTAACTCAAATGACGGAAGTCAGATGATAAACCAAAAATGAATATCCTGAACTACAACTGCCATTCCGGCTGTCTATAATATAATCTATTGATATTTAAATATAGTATAAATTGCAGATCTGGAATGCTGCAAGGCACGACGAGCATCCCTGCCCTTTTACAATCGGATTCTCCACCCCCCCTCACCGAGATGCAAATATCTTACGAGAATGGAAGGGATATCGGATATTTCTTAGAACACTTTGTTAAAGTGTAAAACGAGAAATATTCGTTCGGTAAAAGTGCATTGCAAATCTTTTATATCCAAACTGATGTGAATGTTATTTGCTAAATAATAGTTCCAGAAGTAGGTTTTAGTTCCTAGACTGATCTACGTGTGTGTGAAGAGTTTTGACAATGGCGGCTAAGAGTCCGGTTTTCCATCAGATCAAAGAAGGTAAGTCAGAGGCCCTTGGTAACGTTTCCAAGCTCCGCGCTTCGCAATATTGAATGAAAATGAGAAAGTATAAGAGAAAACCTACCATTCATTATGATAATGCAAAAAAGCAAAAAAACTAGCCGCTGAAATGACTCTATTGTAAGGCATAGGCACCAACCTACTAACAACCTACTTATTCAAAATATTTAAAACATTTTTTTTTTCTTTTTCTTTTTTTCTTTTCTTTTTCCCTAGTAAATATTACGATGCGCATGTGGGTTTACATTACGCATTTACGCATTTACGCATCAATTAATCCCGGGTTTGAATGCATGAGGTTATGTGAAGTGAAGCTGTCTTCCAGATGGCCAAGATAATGACAAAAATCATCGGCATTGTTGTTATCGCTGTCAAGGAGTTAGCAATCGATAAGGTGACAAGAAGGAAAGGAGAGCTTAGTTGAGACAATTTTTTAAATTAAAAGTTAAAAAAAAATTTGATTTAAAAAAAAATTTAAATTAAAAGTTTTAAGATAGAGAAACATTTGTTTCCTTCCATTGCCATAATATGACATAGATGATGATCACGGAAAGGCGGATGATTTGATGATACCAATAGTCGACAGGCAGACTGGTGTTCACAGCTTGCTTTTTTTTGTAACTAACACTATGAAATTTTTGATAATAAAATATATGATTTCGTTCAAGTACGAGGATTGCACTAAAAAGGCAATCATCTACCATGTATTTTCAGGGGGCTGCCAAACTATTCACAGAGAAAAGAGAAGCTAGTCATAAAATGTGCGGGATAAAAGAAGAGGGTCACTTGAATCTTTCACAGGCATACAGAAACATATAGGGTCTAAAAAATTACTTATTTGGATAGTGGGGGTAATAGGTTGTCATAAAATTAGTTTTGATTTTTACCATTCCTTCTCTCCCCCCTCTCTTTTTTTTCTTGATTTGATTCTGTTTTTTTGTTTGTTTGTTTGTTTGCTTTTGCTCACTTGTTTTGGTCTGTGTGTTTGTGACTTCTCAGTGCCTTTGCTCATATCTTTTTTAGAATTCCATTGTTTTTGTAGCCAATCTTACATCAATCTTACAGCTAGGGGTGGCTAAGGGTCAGTTCACAACTTCAAAGCCTATCTCCTAATTTGTAATTTAAATTTTAAATTAGATGCAGTTTCGAACGCTATTTCCGGTTCATCTCTGAACGATCAAAATTCCCTCTACGACGATTCATGAGTCTGTAAAGAGGGCAGTCTAAGAAGAATCTTAACTACTCCTGGCTGAATTCAGTACCACAGTCGATCTGGAAGACAGCAGTTGATGGTATCATGTCGTTGGTGCTGTACATGTTGGTGTTACTAATCATATGTCTAACAATTGTTGGTCAAGCAATATCCCCTGGTAGGAGAAAACTATTTAATATATATGCTTACAAAACTAACTCTTTAAAATATAGATATAATAATTCCATTGATTTTCAGGGATTTTAACATGATACTATAAAAAAAGTTCATCATTAGAGCTCGAGCTCGTCAATCGCGGAATCATAATACCACATGATTTGTCAGCAGCCAAGAATTTAAAATATTTATAAAGACGGAAAATATTTCTAAATCAAAGCAATGCCATGTTCCCAGTTTTAGTAGGCTTCTGAAGATAGATAGCCTCAAAATGTACTCTAATTTCCTTCTGTTTCGCCAGACAAGTATTTTTCAGCTAGTCTATGGTTATGAATGAAATAGTTTTTGCCTCATATGATATGATGTTCTGTCATCTCAGCTGATGATCATTATTATCACGTTGGCTGCTATAAAGAAGACATCAGTCACAGGGCCTTGCCTATCCTACTGGCTAATTACAGCCAAAGTGACCTAACCAATATCGATAAAGTCAAGAACTGTGCAAATACAGCAGGGCTAAAGGGATATAAAGCATTCGGTGTGCAGAACAATGGTGAATGCTGGTCGGGGATAGACGCCATCTTTGTCTATGCCAAATATGGTAACGATGGTAGCTGTACGGATGGTACTGGTGGAGTAATGGCCAACGATGTATACTTCTTGTCGCGTGAGTTTCTTTCCTTTTCAGATAATTACATAATAACTATAAGTTGATGATCAGTGTAGTAAGCCAGCAGATTAGATTATTTACGAGTACGTAATTCACATAAGTATACCTTTCCTTTACCATCTCAGTTAAGGTTTTCCGTGCTGGCTGTTTTAATGAAGATCCCACCGATAGAGCCATGCCTGTCCTCGTAGCCAATAAAAACACAAGAGATCCTGATCCGGTCCAGAGCTGTGCAAGAGCCGCGTGGAAAAAGGGATTCACTAAGGTTTTCGGCCTACAGAACGGTGGTGAATGCTGGTCTGGAAACAACACTGATGTTACTTATAGCAAACATGGTGCTGCTACTGGACCATGTAATAGTACTGGTGGACACTTGAAAATAGAAGTCTATCGATTTGAGAGTAAGTTCATGGATAAATCTAAACATCAAGCCTTACATTAATATTCATATACATATATATACATATATATACGAATACATATGTACCATGTAATGGTACTGGTGAACACTTGAAAATAGAAGTGTATCGATTCCATAGTAAGTTCATGGATATAATACACATATACATGTAACAGTGCCTCCTGGAAATCGCCTGCTTTGTGTTCCATTAAGATTTGCATCCCTCGTTTCCAAAATCCCGTATTTACTAATATTGAAGCTTCGATTTTCAGTGTTATATCAAAACGATTGCAGCTTTTTTTGTTTCAAGATTGCAGGCCACAACCTCCTAGCTTCATTTAGATTTTAGTTTGTCACGCGCGCACAATAGGGCACTTTAGAAACGAGCAAGGGACTGGGGCGAGTTTTGAATTTTAATCTAATTAGCAAAAAAAGTTTGTCATCTGATAAAGCATCTCAAGATTAGTTACTGCAAGGCCAAGCAGCATCAATCTTAGGCGTCTGGTTTGGATTTATTCCTTCTACAGTGAGTGTGCCTACAACCTCAGTACCTCGAGTAACAGTAACACTACCAGCAGTGATTACACCAACAACTGAAGAAAGTAAGTAAGAAAAAATATCATGGTGGTCTTGGGTATTATTTAATGATATCAAATAGTTGTCTTTTTACGAATACTGTATCATATCATAGGCTCAAGTTTTCGTGATAAATGATTAGGCTGTAGATTTCTTAGAAATATAATTCACCATTTTTAAAAGACTAACGACGTTTCGTTAATATGAATAGGAGAAGCATAAAAACATATGTTTCCCCAAGGAAATTGCGACATGTCTTCCGTGAAACTCTTCGATCTATTCTGTATTTTAGTAACGAGAACTAGGGGTGCTTAACATTTAAACTAATTCATCTGGTTGGAATGGTAAGCGTTTTTCCAATCTCGATTCTAATCAGACAAACTTCCGACAAATGATACACGCGTCTACTAGAAGAACCGAAAAGAGCAGGAAAAGTGGATTACCTTAATCCGAAGACCGAGTTTTCCAGAACTTTCCGATCGGGATGACATATACTAACATTCGTTTTCCAACCGGAATTTCCATCTTTTTTCGGTTAAATGGTAAGCACCCTAGATCTAAGTTTGCAATTAATATCTGGAATAAGATACTCGCATTTTCTAGTGCAATGATAGAGTGTTTCTTGGTTCGGCGAGTTTGAGGATGCCTCTATAGAATAACAATGGAAAATGGCCAGTCCGAACTTATCCGTTTCCATCTGTTGTGTTTTGTTTTGATTTTCTCACAATCGATAGATAGAATTTTCTCAGTGCTGGATCTTAGTCATCGCATACCAACTCATCTACTTTGTGTAGGTTTTATACATGAACTTTTTCTTTTGCGTTTTGTCGTGTGTAGCCTGTAGCAATTTCGAAAATTGTATGTCCTCTCAGATAACGTCAATAATGAAATCCACTATCGGTACATCGGATGCTTTAAAGATAAATGGACGCGTGCCATGCCTGTTGATCTTGGACTTGAATGGCCGAAAGGAAATATTTCTTCAATAAATAGATGTGCCACGCTCTCATGGAATAAACGGTACCAAGTGTTTGGTGTTCAGTACCATGGGCTTGAATGTTGGTCTGGAGTGAACGCAAGTCTTACATACGCCAGATATGGTAATTCTACCAAATGTTCAAATGGTATTGGTGGACATTGGGCTAATGACGTCTACGCCTTTTCCAAGTTGTTTTTACTTTCTGAAAACGAGCTGGATGAAGTTGTTTCATTCATTTGATTGAGTATGGTATTTTGAAATGGTCATCGACAAATACCGAAAACGTCTAACCTCTTTTTAAGTTATCCTACTAATCTTACCTAACTAAGCTGACTTTATAACTTAGTAATTCAAAGTACTGATGATATGTATAATCATTAATCTTATCTCAGGCTGGTGCATGATCGATAGTTAATTAAGAACTTTTTACCTTTGTTGTTTGTTGTGCCCATTTCAGACCACGTGATGCCACTCTTGGGAGTTGATTCTTTCATGTGTAAATATTTTAACAAAAGAACATTTCTCAAGGGAATGTCATGTGGTCTGAAATGGGCAATTTGCATACGAAGGTAATGAGGTCTATTACAACTTTTTACACGGAAACGAAGATGGGCAAAAGACAAGGTTACGAGTCATGAAGCCGGCGTCCCCGGGCCTATACCAAGATGATATTGTTCGGTTAACGGAAATTATTTTCTCTATGATGTATTGAATAATTTACTTGTGTAACAGATTTCAATGAAACCCTCGCAACTCCTCTTCGGACTTGTAATGATATTGTTAAGGAAGTAGGTAGATTCGAGCATGTACATGTCATGTTGGAGCCAAAAGGTACAGACAGCGTTATAAAAAAAGCTAAAGGATATAAAACAGAGAAATGTTGGCGGCAAATTTGGTATTAGTGAAATGGACAATTGGTCGTATGTCCACAATCTATCTTACGTCGGTCTTGTTCAGTTTCTTTCTAATTTTAACCACTGATGTATATATATAATTCTAACCAACATCACTAGGAGACAAGCTTTATACAATGTTGCTGCGTATATATATCTTATTTCCAGAAATTCAATTATGCCTTGCCTTTTCGTAAATTTAATAATGTAATTATAATAGATCTTATGCGCGAGCTGATTTTTTAGATCAGAAAGGTGAGATCTTTCTCATGAAAACAGCCTCTATCAACTGAAAGATCATGTTCAGAACAACATAACTGGAAGTTTTCAATAGTTTAGGATGAAAGCTCAAAACGATATCGGAGATAGATTTATAGAATTAGTATGAAAATCAGCTCGCGTGCATGAGGTCTAATAAAGTGGCTTTAATTTCTTGGTGCTTTTAACAGAAAAAACTAACAATGCCGATACATTTTGATACGACAGTGATGTGAAACAATTCCAGAAACATTGATGGTTTTCATATATTCAAAGAAGACCTTCTTTGCATAAAGTTATATATGAAAGGATTTATCCATAATGATTAAATAGCGCTTATGCAAAAGGTCTATGCTGAAGGCAAAAATTTTGCATGAAGTTTGAAAACATGTCTGATTTTTCTCTTGTTACTAGACCCCTTACTAGATTGTCCCTCTGGTTACATTTTTAAAAGAAGTATTAAAACTTGTCAGCCATGTCCAGTGGACCATTATAAACACAACAACAATAAGTGCAATAAATGTGAAAGAGGAAAAAAGACATGGGGAAGAAAAGGCGTGGCAACTGCAGTACAGTGTATCGGTTAGTACTGGCACAACTTGACTGTTACATTTTACATTGTACAAAGTTTAGGAAAATAAACAAATGCAGTTTAATTATATTAAAGAATACATTAAAATTATCTGAAGTTTAAGAAATATGTCTTCTAATTATAGTTTTAAAAGCAGGTTGTTTAAAAATTGTGTGTGAGACAATAATTTAATTGTGTGTATATATTATATATATAAGTGATAATCTTAATTTATTTTCCATTTGATTTGTAAACAGCTGTAAATCCAATCAAGGTTTCAAGTCTTGAAGTGATTGTCCCTCCAGATGACGTCAAACCAGGATTGATCGTGGCAAATTTTACTGCAAGTTACAAGCAAGGTTCTCTCGTCATTGCACCCTTGAACTACAAGATAACAAGTGTTATTAAATCTCCACAACCAAGAACACCTGATGTAAAATCTGGTGATATCGACTCCTGTTCTCAACCTGCCAGTAACTCTTCCTTTCCTTTCTGCATTTACCAAGGCAACGGCAGTATCGCCATCAATAAAAACTTCAATTGTTCAGAGGACGATAAGTTTGTTATCAGCATCAATGTTTCTGACTCAGGAAATGTTTATATTGGAACGATTATCAACCCGGATGGCAGGGTTACTATCACTTGTGTGGATGTGTGTAAAGATGTAAGACGGTTATACGAGAACGCGAGGAACGTCTGTTTTAAACCTGCACAGATCAACGATACAAGACAAGTGGTTGTCAATAGTACGAATATCCATTCAATCAACAAGATACATGTGACGAATATAACGGGAAATAGCTGTAGTACGTTCAATGTCAGTATGACACACGGGTCGATAAACGTTACAACAAATATCGTGTTTTTTAGTAACATCGAGGGTCGTACAAGCGTCGAATACAGATTTGAAAACCCTATCATCGTGACAGGGCCTGCTATTAACATTCGGTTGCTTAGCAACAATTGTATTGGGTCAGCAAGCTTGACATTGGTAACTGTACCTAAACATCCTGAAAGTTGTGCTGGGAGATGGAAGTGTCTGGATGCTGTGTTCAACTGGATAAACTCACTGAATGCTCGAAAATGTAGATCAGATACTAATAATCTGCGCATGCGCTATGGACACTGTGTGGGTAAGTTAACTACATGTCTCCTCCTGATGAGCTTTTGTTTGCAGAAAACTATTCGAATCACAAATTCAATAATATTGTCCATCCTCAGACCATACTTTGGTCAACCTATTCCTTTCACTTGTGAAGGTATCTGTTTAGGGCAACATGACATTCACTGTTCTCTTACTCATGCTTTGTTGATATATTTTAGTAAAACCCCAAATCACCAGTGGACCAGAGTTTAAGAGTGTTGCATCCGGGACACAAGTCACATTATCTTGCGTCGTATCAAGCTCTCCTCCTGCTAGTATCACGTGGTACAGAAGACCAAATGAAATCGTCACTAACACTGTAACAATGGATGTTTCTAATCAGGGTTACTATTGGTGTAAAGCAAGTAATAGATATGGTACAGCAGCAAGTGGAAGGGCTTTACTTGTTGTTACAGGTAAGTTACATGGTCTTATAATGATGTTAATACAACAAATCCCAGATTAAACGTTCCTCTGCTTGATGGAATTAAAGATATCAAAGTACACGAAATCGATTTTACTATATTTCTATACTTCACCCATCTCGCCCCATCTAGGGAATATTGCACCAGTAACAGATCTTGTCATTTTTTTAATCTTTTTTTTTTTACTTATCTCAGTTGTATGCTCAGTTGTTTTACTCATCACTTGCTTATCATTCCTTTCCAGATTACTTCACTTCAATTTTAAGTTTCAAGGCAAAGAAAAGCAAGGTAAAAAAAAACAAAAAACAAATAATTAATTTGTATTTAGTCATCTTTTGTTATAAATTGACGCAGCCTTAACTAATTTACTTGCAACTTTTTCTTCGTGCTTTGATTGGTTGAATTTACTTTTCCGACTCACCAGGAATCTTTACTGACTGCTGCTCTTTAATCTTTTCCAGTCATGTGTTGATGGTATGCGGTTTACTTTTCTTTACAGGACCCTTGTCAATCTTGTGGAGAAATTGCTAATTACCTTTCAAGCAAAGATACACCAAGAGAGTATAAACACAGAACTACATGCAGACACTGGTGAGTAATAAAACAATCAAAATACGAACAAACTGAACTGTACTGAGTGTGTGAATAATAATGGCTGTTTATTTATAATTTTTTACTAGTTTTTCGTTCTCTGACGTTTTAAATGTTCAGTCTTGCGCGCATGTAAACATCGGTTTTTACTGAAGAATATCCGTGATCAGGGATCGAAACGTCTAATTTTAAAACTAGCAAAAGAAATCAATAAACATAACCTGACTGCAATGACTGCAATATCAAGATATTTAATAATGGCTTTCGTACACAAGAAGATATGGAGATCTTGCCTTTTTTTCGGATATTAACTTGAAAAGTTTTAGCGAGTATGGCAATTTGCTTTGGTTATTTATGTTTATATGTTGTCGTGACAGGGAGGAGTGGTCCAATAAGATTGGTGTCGAATGTGTTATTTATGGAAAGAAGAAAAGCCAAGAGGAAGACTTGGAAAGGTATTATAGAAACCTAGTCAAAATATTTACAGAAGGAACGAAGAAAAACGAGATCGAAGGCTGGAAGATCTATTGGCAATCAATCTCAGTAAAAGACACAGGTATGGACTAAGACAATATAGCCATGTATATTGCTTTCTCTATATGACTGTATATCACAAAAATGATATATATACACGTTCAAGTTTCTAACTGACCATACCTCTTGTCCAAACATCTATTACGCTTCAGATCAGGGAGTGCTGGTGCATTTTAGATGACTGATCTAATGGCAAGATCTAACGTGTAGCATGTAACTATCAGTTTGTCGAATGTTTATGACTCAGTATCTCATCTTTATAGGAACATGTACCAAAGAAGCGACAGGAAAGCAAAACATCCAAGGCTTCTTCACATGGAGCTCAACAAAAATAGGTAACTCAAAGGCTGTTGAGTGTCCTTTGGGACCCAGTGGGCGGTATGCTACGCGAACATGTGGCGGGAACTTCAATACTGGTGCTCAGTGGAATGACCCGGTTTATGACAACTGTGCATACAAGTCAAAGAAAACCGAGAGAATGTATAGATTATCCAAGGTAGGGTCGACTAAGATTTTGCTGAAATTTTCTTATAAAGCTGCAGGCAGGGGCGTACCCAAGATTATAAAATTTGCAGGCAAAGATCAGAACTAGAGTATTGTGATACCGATTTCTTGAAAAGCAATTGGAGGTACGTGCACGTGCCTGCAGGCCCACAGGCTGAGTACGCCACTGCTGGTTATTAACTTCTATGGATTCCTATTTACAGATCAAGCTCAACCCTCGCAATGCCAAAGAAGTTGCTAAAAACTTTACCCAGCTGTTCAAATCAGGATCCGCTAAAGACATGTCTGAGGCTGATTCTGATCTTGCGGCAGACATGGTGGATAACATATTATCGGAAGAAGATCAGCTGAACGAGGTAGCTAGAGACCACACGTTCTTCTTTTCAGTCCAGGTTAATTTGTTTTAATGTATACGATTCAAATCAATATCTCCGATGGTTTGTAACCGTGACATTCCCTTTTCCACCCATTCATTTAGACTGCTGATATAGTCGTTGAGATGATTGACGTTGTCATGGAAATGAGAAAACTTGTCCTTGCCGGGAGCTCAAGTGCTTCAACAAGGTAAGGGCTTTTTCAATGCAGTTCTTCATTTTTTAAGGTTATTTCCAATCCACTTCTTTCTGAAAGACTTTTCCTATAAGCACGTTCTTTTATGTCTATTATTTGTTCCTTTCTACACTTACTCATTTCACCATATATGTGCTTTCGAAATCAGCTTTTACTTTAACTT
Organism: Anthopleura xanthogrammica; assembly: GCA_964019055.1. Classification (NCBI taxonomy): domain Eukaryota; kingdom Metazoa; phylum Cnidaria; class Anthozoa; order Actiniaria; family Actiniidae; genus Anthopleura; species Anthopleura xanthogrammica. The sequence goes on from OZ025211.1 coordinate 2,140,474, forward strand.
AATAAAGGCAAATGACTCAAAATTATCAAATCTCAAAACTGATCTATCATAATTTCCTGGTTACTTTGGTAGATATTTTTTTTGCATGTCAATAGTTCAACAACATTAGGTGTTTCTTTAATTCCATAGGTTTATCATGGCATTAGAAAGGCTGAATCAGAAGATCCCCTTTGAGGACGGCTCAACATCAAGGGTTATTTATAGCAGTAATGTTGCCATACGAACAATAGAAGTGACTCGCAGTACTTTCCAAGGTATACGTATCACCTTTGGCAACGGCAAGGAAAACGACGATGGTATCTCTGTAAAGCTACCAAGAACCATTCTGGAAAACAGTATTCAATCATCCATTCGTATTGGGTTTATTTATTATGCAAACAATAAACTGTTTCAGCCAAGTCCTCAGGAAGCAGACGGGGAACCTCTGCTAATAAGTGATGAGGTGGTATCAAGTTCCGTATACAATGAATCCGTGCAGAATTTAACTGAACCTGTAAAACTGACATTTCCAAACTTGAAGGACAGTGATGGGAACCCTGGTACTCCAACAAGTTGTGTCTTCTGGGATGTAGCTCGTGAGTATAGCGATGGTGATGAAAGTGCCGCAGTTGGTGGTGTTGACGTTTTGGAAGACAAAATTGTACATCAGTGACATAAGTGACAGTGAAAGTGTTGCCGGTTTATTGTTGGTGACGGTAGTGGTGTTGGTAATCTTATGGTGTCGGTGATGGCTGTGGTTACGTCGGTTGTGGTAGTGGTGCTGTTAGGATTGTGATGGTCGTGGTGCAGGTAAAGATGGCGGTCGGTGGCGACGGCATTAGTGGTAGTGATGCTGGCGGTACTTCCCGTATATTTTGCCATGATATTAATGATATTCATGAATTTGCGCCCTGTTTTATCATTTTAATCAATATTTGTGGATGCTAATTGTTTTTATTGCCTCAGAACGACAGTGGTCCAGCCTAGGATGCAGGTTGCACAAGACAGACAATATTGGCAAACCGGTGGAATGCCACTGCAATCACTTAACAAGCTTTTCGGTGGTTTTTGCTTTTAGGTCAGGTAAGTTGCTACAAATATCCGCCGATCCTGATGAAAACCTCAACTCTCTTGCAACGAATGGGAATCGCTTCGGATTCGAATCGGACTTGTTTCATATGAATTCACATCGGAATTGTATCGGATCGGCATTGCATTGGATTCGTATCGCAATGAAATTAATATTTTGCAATTAAGAGTAAAATTGAACTCATTCAATGCCGAAATGTAAAGATATTCCCTAACTAGAAATGCTTTTTAAAAATCCCTTAATTTAGGGCGGTTGAAAGCGGATGCCATTCAAAATTGCAAAAAATTCCAAAATTCTTAGCCGTTGACCGATATTAATCAAGCTCAATTCGTTTGCCACTTGTTATTATGAATAAAATTCAAAACGATCAATTAATCTCAGTTATAAAGACCGAAAATGAAACAGAAAGAAAAAAACTCTCACTGTCTTGCTTCTATTCGACCTCTGCTCTTTATCCACAACTGAATCGCTGGTGAAAGAATGGCGTTTCATTTCTAAGTACGTATAGCTTGGTATATAATGAAGACAGCCCACGATACTGTCATCATATGCAGGCAATATACATTCAGTACATAGAAAGTCTATTCCAGAAATATTTGTGCGGCACTGTAGAACATGACGTGACGTTCTAGGTTCCTACAAATATTTTCTATTGTTATATAGCCTGTTATATAACACAGCCCACGATACTGTCATCATATACAGGCAATATACATACCAATTTCATAGAAAATCTATTCATTTGTGCAAATTGTAGAACATGAACTTTTAGAGTTCTGCAAATCCCGGGGAGCTTTCCATATATAGAAGGGAGGAGATGCTCGTCAAAACTTTTTTGCTCAAATGACGGAATTCAGATGATAAACCAAAAATGAATATCCTGAATTACAGCTGTTATTTCGGCTGTCATTATTATAATCTATTAATATTTCTAAAAATATATTATAGATTGCAGATCTGGAATCGCAAGACACGACGAGCATCCCCGCCCTTTTCCAATCGGATTCCCCACCCCCCTCCCCGAGCTGCAAATACCTTACGAGAATGGAAGGGATATCGGATATTTCTTAGAACACTTTGTTAAAGTGTAAAAAGAGAAATATTCGTTGGGTAAAAGTACATTGCAAATCTTTTATATTCAAACTGATTTGATGTTATTTGCTAAAATAATAGTTCTACAAGTAGGTTTTAGTTGCTAGATTGATCTACGTGTGAAGAGTTTTGACAATGGCTGCTAACGGTCCGGTTTTCCATCGGATCAGAAAAGGTAAGTCAGAGGCCCTTGGTAACGTTTCCAAGCTCCGCGCTTCGCAAAATTGAATGAAAATGAGAAATTATGAGAGCAAACCTACCATTCATTATGATAATGCAAATAGCAACCTACTAACAACCTACTTATTTAGAATATTTAACACAATCGTTATTTTTTTTCTTTTCTTTTTTTCTAGCAAATATCTCGATGCGCTTGTGGATTTACATTACGCATTTGACTGTTCAACAATGAAAAGTCATTATTAATGATTAATGCTGGGCCTGAATGGTCAAGAGAATTAAAATGACAGAATTCATCGCCATTGTTGTTATCGCTGTCAAGGAGTTAGCAATCGATAAGATGACTGGAAGGAAAGGAGAGCTTGGTTGAGGAAATTTCTTAAATTAAAAGTTTAAAAAAAAAAAAAATTTTAAATGTTTTAAATTTAAAAAATCTTAAACTTAAAAGTTTTAATATAGAGAATTTTTTTTCCCTTTCCATTGCCATAATATGACATAGATGATGATATTAGAAAGCTGACGATTTTATGATACCAAAAGTCGACAGGCAGACTTGCTTTTGTTTTGTTACTGTTAGCTAATAGCAATAGAGAGTTCCAACGACACTAGAAAGACCACTTAACACTATGATATCTGAAGATATGATTTTGTTCGAGTACGAGGGTTGCACTAAGAAGCAATCATTGACCAAGTTTTTTTTAGGGAGGCTGCCATATAATTCCCAGAGAAAAGAGAAGCTAGTAAAAAAATGTGCGAGATAAAAGAAGGAGGTCACTTGAATCTTTCACGAGCACACAGAAACATATATGCATATAGGGTCTAAAAAATTACTTATTTGGATAGTTGTCAGCTTTAAGGTGACGTAGCACTTTTTCGATTCGTTAGGTACCAGCAGAGATATTGGAGTCTAAATTTCGTCTAAAAATTGACCGTCAACTGACCACAAGATAACGAGGGTTTTATGAGGCTAAATATAAATGTCAAGAAGAAAGTTGGTAAAAATACGTATTACATATTAAAGATTTATGCCCCTTGAAGCTTACCTAACAATTCGAACGTCCAAATATAACGAAGAGGTATTGCATTGGCGACGCTATGTTTGCGGCGAACATGTCGACTAATGATTAATGATGGTCCGATGCTGCGTCGAGCAAACTCAAATCTGGAGAAATTACCACGTGACCGGAAGTAACGCATCGGGAGCATAAAACCATTTACTCCCGTTTGGAATTAAATATCCTATGTTTTAAACTTAGTTTTATGCGAAATATGGTTTGAATTGGTTGCTCTCCACGCCGTGTTTAATTATTGAAGTTGGCTCTCGATTTGTGCATATTAATGAGGAAAAATCAATATTTTAATCGATTTTTCAAACTTTCGTAATTTTCCAAAAAATGAAATCGCACTTGGACTTTTTGATCATGTTTTCTGAAATATCTATCGAATCTAGAAAGGTTCTTTTGGTGAAATAAAATCAACTTTGATTTTTAGCAACTGTCTTGAGTTTCTCGGTCGTTACAGACATACGCTCTTAAGAGTGAAAGGACTGGTTTTTTAAAAATACTCTGTTGTTTCTGCTATATTTAGTGCTGTAAGCGGCAGATTGTCAAAATTGGAAATAGGCCATCGCGTGACTGTAGCCTCCTGCTGCTCCTCTTCCGTGGTTTCCTGCAGGACTGAAACGGTTATGGAATTTTCTGGAATTCTTTTCAGTCTTCAGTTTACTAAAAATAGTATAGTATTCCTCATTTATGGGTTTTGCATAAGGTCTATTGCACAGAAATATTCTTGTCTTTGATCAAAGCACGATTTCAGCTGCCTTTCTCCATTTCCGATTCTTTCACTCTTTCTTTCTTTATTTCAGTATTTCATTCATACTTTTTATCTTTTTTAAATCTTATTTCCTTGTTTGAGACTTGCATTCATGTTTTCATGAGTTTTTTATTGCTACGACATGTTCTTTCTCTCTTGTCATTCTTATTTTTAGCTTTTTTTTCTTTCTAATTCTCTTTAGTTCTTTATCTCCGTTCCTTTTGACAGCTTTTTAACACGAAAGACATCGCTGATTAAAATTAAACTTATTATGAAAAATGTCTTTACTATTACTGTTTTCCACTCAGGAGCTGATCAGCTCCTAAAGTCATAACAGGCAGCATTCAAAAGTATATGCTAAGATTAGTATTTTTAAAAGCAAAATTTGAGTGCTCTAGCATAAATACTAGGAAAGTTACAGCAATTTAAAATTAGGAGGATTTTTATGTAAAAAAACAGCCATGGCTCGAGCAGCCTCGTTTTCATGTTTTTCGCACATTTAAATGCTTATAACTCTGCAAACAATTATCATTATTCTTTGAAACTGTGCACAGTTACAAATTCACTGATGGTATTTCATGTGAAAGCAAAATAATTTCTCAATTCAAAATATTTCAAAATATTTTTTTAAGCTTTTCCTTTATGCAAGGAAATGATGATGAGATTGAAAGAGAAGAGTCATCGTATTTTCTATTGAGTATTAAATGAGGCAAAAAGAAAAGAGTAATCCGCTTCCGTAAGTGAAATACCACAGCTGATATGCAATTATTTAAAGAGTACTGGTTGATGATTTATGGCTCAGTTGCTTTTGGAGTAAATAGATAACGCAGACGAAATTTCGAGAACCAAAAAGAAACTTATTTATCAACTTACAGCCTGTAACAAACTCGTACAAGCGTGTGCAAGTTCACTCCGATTGTCCGACTGTTTTTGCAGATTCAGGTCAAAAAGTGAAATATTTTTATAGACGTAGCCTTATTTTGGATGGTTTTGATTGGTTTATCTTTATTTCAGTTGTGTTTTCGTGTTTTCTATTTATACTCTTTGCATGTCCATTACAGCAGAAAACAACTTGGAGGAAGTATAGAAATTGAAATACATTGACTCCAGTCCTCGTTTTGCGCTTCTAAAACTTCCAAGGTTTGGTGAATCTTTAACGAAGGAAGACGTTGATATGGGTAGTCAACGAGGAATCGTTGTGGTATATTTTATAATAACATGGTCTCTAGTTGTGCTTCTTGATGGTAGCACAGTTGAAGGAATACGCCAAAATCGTAAGTTGTTTTGATGTTATGGATGCATAAATTTATGTTGTACTTTGAATTTAAATATAATTCAATTCATATTATTTGTTTTGTAAGATGGTGTGGTTTAAGAGTACCATATTTGATCGTGTGCAACGTCGTGTCGACATCGCTGACAACACCGTGCTCGCCAATGTCAAGTTACTTTAAGAGCTGTTGTCGGTAAATATCGAGAATCGGCGGACAGCCGCATAGAACCGAAATTCTTTTTCTTTCACCAATCAAACTCCTTTGGTGGACTATTTTCAAAAATCGTATCGAAAGTTCAAACGGATTCTTATTTCCTTCAAAATCGAAGTTCTTCGAAATACCATTAATTGACCATCAGACAGGCCTTATGACTAAGCGAAAATCCTGCATTTTTGCTGCGCTCGTTCACAAAAACTAAAGCCGCATGAAAGGCATTGACATTTAGCCACGAGCAACATCATTATTTCCTCTTTCTAAAACATTAAAAATATTGCCGTTATTTGGGATTTTACTATTTTTGGAGAACACTTTATTAGATGCCGTGAAAGCGTTGGCGCGAGAGCGTAAAATTTAACTGTTTTTAAAGTCATCGAATCCAGCTTGGTACATAGAATGTTAGTCTCAAACTTAGATTTTCCAAAAGATCAACCCTTCTAATTTAAGGGGTAAAAATATTATTGATGGCACTCAAAGGGTATTTTATTACGAAGCGTAAACGCGAAGCACATTTTAGTAAAAATATAGTGGTATAATCGTACAAGTTCGCACGTCCGTTATTGTGAAGTAAAATGCACAAATAGAGTATCGTTTAAAGGACTAGGATAAGATATTAATTGATGACAGGCAAGGTTAGATATGTTATCCTCGTATCTGGGCAAGTACAGTTGAAATTATCGACCAAAAAGGAGTATTTTTCCTAGCATCAAGTCCAGAGGAGGATGGTCACTCCTTCGCAGTGCATCATGGGTAAAAATCTAAATTTAATTAGACGAGCTCCAACCGTCATGAAGAGAAGAGCTCCGCTTAAGGTTACTGGATACCTTCAGGGGTATGCTTCGTTTAAAACTCTCTCTACGCAACACTTTGAACAAAACCCTACGAAATTATATATCGTTTGGAAGGTCATATGATACAGATTACGAAAAATATAGTTTTTGAACGTAATTTTTAAATCTAAAACGATGTCGGAGCCTTAAACGCGAATCGGGTACGTTCCGTGGATGTGAATTAATAGACATGGCATTAGCGCGAATTGATTTAAAAAATTCACTGTGTGAATTAGTGAAAGATAAGCTACAAAAGGGTGTGAGCGTTTTTTTGATTTTTTGCTTATTTAAAAAGTTATTGAATCTCAAAGTTGGAGTTTCCAAAAATGTCCGTGTTGGTTGACGTTTTACCGCATAAAAGACGAAATAATCAAATTATCAAAAATCGCTCACACCCTTTTTTTATCAATACTTTTCCATGCCTCTTCTTGCCAAATTTCATTGAAATTGAACAAAACCACATACCCTATTAATTCATTTAAAGAGAGGGAATTGTAGTAAAAACGATCATAGAGATTTTAAGCTTTAAAGATTTGGAAGAGTTTCACACCTCGTTAAAACGTCTGTCAACATAGTGATTCCGCCAGCCAACCAAAAACAAGGAACAACGGGGCCAACGGAGTGTTGACAAACACTTCGAACTACGCGGGAAATGATCTAAAAATCGAACACTTCGTTTCTCCGGTAAACGTTTAATAAAGACACAAAAAGAATGTAGAACTTCCAAAGGTATCGAAAGTATAGCGTATTCAAGACGCAAAAGAAATCAGAAAGCGCCAGAGTTTCGAAGCGTGGTAGGACACGAATTTCATCACGCGGGAAAATCCAAAGAGTAACCGACTCAAGTATAATAGGATTAACAAGGATCACGACGCCTTCGGTTTAGAACTTTTAAACATTTCGAGAAAAAAAATTGTTCAAAAAGAAAGATTAATGTAGAAACTTTTAATTAGTGAAATAAGATTTTTTTAGAAACATTTTCCCCACGAAGGTCTCCAGCAACCTTAAATATGCGCCGGGCTTTAAGTTCGAAAATTCGCTAGCGAAATAGCATTTTAATTACTTAACAGTTTAAAATTGGGAACATCTTTGACTGGATATTAGTCATATCGACTTATGTCTTCCTTTCGCAAAACCCGAAGACGTAGTTGTTGCTTCTATTGTCTTATTAGTAAGCAAAAACAACTACTTCAGTGCGAATAATTAAGCGCTTCAGCGATTTCTACCCATACTCCCTTTCGGTCCAGTCGTGTAGTCGCGGAGCCGGTCAGCGACAATGTTTTTTTTTTCAAATGACTGTATATCAAAGTCTTTCGATCGATATTTTATGGCGATCATGAGAATCATGAGAACGAAACAAGTGATATAAATATATAAGAAATTAAAATAGCTATGAAAGTAAAACATAATCAGCAAGTAAGTTTGGGTCTTTCTTGGTGTTGCATGAAGGAAGTATTGTATTCAGAGTTAGTCAAGAGTTCTTTGTATATTGTAGGGTATTGTTTCGTTCTAAGTTCTTTGTTCTTGGCTATGCTTCAGGTGCCCTGCAACACCAAGAAAGAGCCGTAAGTTTTTTTTAAACTTTAAAAAACAAAATGATTATCGAAGAAACTAGAGTTAAAAAAATGTCATAATTATACATATAAAAGCGGATACTTGAGGTGGATGGTTGTGATGTATCGATGTGTTTGGATCTGGAAGCTTTGTCGTATGTGTTTATAATAGTGTATTAGTAACAGTATAGGACATACTAGTAAAGGCCTGGCCAACCCTCTTACTTCCTGTTCAGTCTCACCTAAATATCATGCTCGTGGATGCTTCGCAAAAGTCAGCCTTTCGTCGCCCGAGTGTCTCCTTTGTGGGGTTGGAACCTTGAAAGACAGCGCGGCGGAAATTCAAAGATGTGCTAAAGCAGCATGGAAGTCAGGCTATGAGGCATTCGGTCTCCAAGAACACGCAGAATGCTTTGGATGGAGCAGTAGAAATGTGGTCCAATTTTCAAACCCAGCCAATAACTGTAAAGATGGTATGGGTAAAAAGAACAGTTATTTTATCTACATCTTCAATAGTAAGTTTGCCGATAAGTTATTATTATTCAGTATTGGTATTAAATGCGTCGTCTGAGTATTAGGACCAAGGATCGGGGGGGGGGGGGGCACCTAGAATAAAAACGTTAAATTGGGGGTGGGAGAGAAAGCACCCAGAATAGAAAAAGTAAAAAGAAAAAAGAAAACAAATTACTAAAAATTTGGGGGGTACGTGCCCGCTCCCCTCCCTACGCAATTGGCAATGACATGCATCAAAAATCATCCATGAAACTCCCCCTTCCCTCGCTACGCCACTGCTAAGAATGTGCTTGACTATGGTCCTGGATACTTCAGTGGCTCAAGACTCGACCTCTTAATGATACTGGCTTCACTGACACATAATATAATCATTATCGTTTTATATTTATCGCTATTGATACTAATTATAAAATCATATAGACATCGCCGAAAAAATACCAACATTTCCAGGTGTTTTTTTAAGAGAGCAGCTTTGTAGTTATAAATGAGATCAGTTAACACCATGCAAGCCAAACTTTGAGCCAATAGGAATTAATTTTAAGACTAACTAGACTGCGAGCAGTCCCTCTATTTCCTTGGTCACTGTTTGAATCGTGTTTAGATTGTATCCTCATGGAGGGGGACTCGCAACCAAACTCCTTCGACCAAACTATCTAAACACGATTCTAGTGACCACTGAAAGGAAATAGAGGGACTGTTCGCAGTCTAAAGACTAACTTGAACGATGGCTAATATTTTTAGCAACAATGAGCTATAAATAAGCGTAAGTTAGAGTGAATTGCACTGATGTGATGTCGCCAGACAAAAGAAAGATACATATTTTAATGTGTTTTATGAGTATCAGGCAATCTTTATCGAGTATGGCGACTAGATTCACAGGTGCGTAACTATCATATATGCACTCACGCACGTGCATACACTTGAAATCCTCGACCTGTTTTCAAAATTTTAGTGGTTTTCAAAATTGGCGCTCTATTTTATGATAACACGTTCTCTAGTTGTGTTTCTTGCTGGTAGCACTGTGGAAGGAATAGGCCAAATTTGTAAGTTGTTTTGATGTTTCGTTATGATCAATGATTTTTTATTTTATGAATGCATAAATTTATGTTTCATTCTCTGAAACATAGTTTTTTTTAAACTTTAAAAAGACTTAACTTAAAAAAAAAGATTATCGAAGAAACTAGTTTTTTTTTTATATTCATACGTATAAAAGCGGATACTTAATAGTGTTTAATAATATTTAATACTTATATTGCGCATTTAAACATTTGAAATATGATCAAATGCGCATGGATGTTTGAGGTGGATGGTTGTGATGTATCGATGTGTTTGGATCTTGGAAGCTTTGTCGTATATAATATGTTTATAATAATGTATTAGTAACAGTATAGAACACACTAGTAAAGGGCCTGGCCAACCCTCTTACTTCCTGTTCAGAATAGAAACGGAAGGTATTTTTAAATCATAACATAGCCATGGTCCCAGTTTTATGCTTCTGAAGAGGGATAGTCTCAAAATGCACTCTAATCTCCTTCTGTTTTGCCCGACAAGTATTTTCTCGCTAGTCTATGGTTATTCTTGAAATGATTTTTCCTTACATGATATGATGTTCTGTCATCTCAACAGATGATAACTATTTTCATGTTGGCTGCTATAAAGAAAACATCAGTCACAGGGCCTTGCCTATCCTACTTGCAAATTACAGCCAAAGTGATCAAAGCAATAGCGATAAAGTAAGGAGCTGTGCATATACAGCAGGTTTAAAGGGATATAAAGCATTCGGTGTGCAGAACCATGGCGAATGCTGGTCGGGGATAGACGCCATCTTTGTCTATGCCAAATATGGGAAAGATAGCTACTGTACGAATGGGACTGGCGGAGTGAAGGCCAATGATGTCTACTTCTTGTCGTGTAAGTTTCCTTCCTTCTTCCGGTAATATATATATATATATAATATTCAAATTTAAGTTCATGATGAAGTACGCCAGCATATTACGACGTTCATGAAAAGTATACCTTTCCTACCATCTCAGTTAAGGTTTCCCATGTTGGCTGTTTTCATGAAGACGCCGCCGATAGAGCCATGCCTGTCCTTGTAGCCAATAAAAACACAAGCGATCGTAATCCAATACAGAGCTGTGCAAGAGCCGCGTGGAAAAAGGGATTCACTAAGGTCTTCGGTCTACAGAACAGTGGTGAATGCTGGTCTGGAAACAACGCTGATGTTACTTATAACAAACATGGTAATGCTACTGGACCATGTAATAGTACTGGTGGACACTTGAAAATAGAAGTGTATCGAATCGATAGTAAGTTCATGGATAAATCTAAACACCAAGCCTTGCATTAATACACATATACATATATATACACACGAAAAAGAATTTTTGGAAAGAATTTCTAAACTATCTAAGTGCCTCCTGGAAATCGCATGCTTGGTGTTCCAGGAATCTGAGAACTTTAACCGTTTCCTTTAAAACCTCATTAAGATTTGCATCCCTCGTTTCCAACATCGCGTATTTACTAATATTGAAGCTTCGATTTTCAGTGTTATATCAAAACGATTGCAGCTTTTTTTTCTTTTAAGATGTGAGGCCTCCAAGCTTCATTTAGTTTGTCGCGCGTGCAAAATAGGAATCAAAGCATGGGTCAAATGGTCGAAGGCAAACTATATAAGAAAGTAATAATTATCTATAAAATAGATATGTAATTATTGTTATCGTACAAAACGAAGCATCGTAAATCTTAGGCGTCTGGTTTGCTCTTATTCCTTCTACAGTGAGTGTACCTACAACTTCAGTACCTCAAGTAACAGTAACTCTACCAGCAGTGATCAAACCAACAACTGAAGAAAAAAGTAAGAAAACAGACCATGGTTGTCTCAGGGTGTGGTTTTGGATATACTATTAGTACCACAGCTATTCCAAAAGGGTTGTCATTTTACGAATGCTGTATCATCTCTTTGAGGATCAAGTTTTTATGATAAATAATTATGCTGATCATTTTTTAGAAATATAATTCATCATTTTTTTAAAGACTTACACATTTTCGTTAATATCAACATGAGAAGAACGGTACGACACGAAGTATGCATGCAGTATTCATTGTTTATTAATGCTCTCAACCCATGACAATAAATGAGACAACAGTTTGTGGGAAATGGGGTAGGAAATGAAGTACTCCAATAAGCATTGGTCATACATTAGCTTATTAGTTGCTTGATGCGAGGATGGGGTCATGATCCCCAGGACCAAATCAACCAATAAGCCATGTGCAAGGGGTTAGCTAAGTTGCCTGACAGTGAGGTTACAATCCTCTCCAAGGGGTCATGATCCCCAAGGCCAGAGCAACTGGAAGGGCAACACAAGGGGTCACAATCCCCAAGGCCCAAATCCTCTCCATAGGGTTACAATCCCTCATGTGAGAGGTCCTTATCCTATCTAGGGTTGTTCCCATAGTTACCATGGTAACAATGCTAAATCGAGAAGGGGGACACAACCCTAGTTACGTGAGTCTATGGGGCAAAGGTGACCTGTATGGGAGCACTTCATCCCTATCCATCCTTTATTTATTTATTTATTTATTTATTTATTTATTTATTTATTTATTTATTTATTTATTTATTTATTTATTTATTTATTTATTTATTTATTTATTTATTTATTTATTTATTTATTTATTTATTTATTTATTTATTTATTTATTTATTTATTTATTTATTTATTTATTTATTTATTTATTTATTTATTTATTTATTTATTTATTTATTTATTTATTTATTTATTTATTTATTTATTTATTTATTTATTTATTTATTTATTTATTTATTTATTTATTTATTTATTTATTTATTTATTTATTTATTTATTTATTTATTTATTTATTTATTTATTTATTTATTTATTTATTTATTTATTTATTTATTTATTTATTTATTTATTTATTTATTTATTTATTTATTTATTTATTTATTTATTTATTTATTTATTTATTTATTTATTTATTTATTTATTTATTTATTTATTTATTTATTTATTTATTTATTTATTTATTTATTTATTTTTTTTACATTGGTTGACTCAAAATATTTATAATTCTGATAATCACTTCTAACCTTCAAACTTGCACCACCATTGTCTTTGATAGTAGGCAGAGTTTGCCTAAGTCCATGAACAGTAACGCTACGTAACTAAGCTGTGGCTAAGGAGAGTCTCTTAAAGCCGTGACTCTCTTAGAATTATGAGGCTTTAAAGTTATATATTTTCTACCTAATAATATATTTACAACCCGAATCTCATGAAAATGTTTGCTTTATATGTTCCGATGAATATCTTTAGTTCAAAAACTGTCTTGTGAGATGCTATTGAATCGAGAGTAGGGAGGGAGGGAGGGAAAAATCTTACCGTACAAAGGCTGTTAGCTCATGCATCCAGCGAAGGCACAAGATAATGAGAAACTCACTAAGTTCAAGGTCGAGTAATTTGATAGATAGGTCTTGAGAGCATGTACAACTTGCTACGTGATAGGCTAATTATTGTACTCAACGTGCCTTGCACGTGAATGGCATGAACTGACCTTTGGATATACGGCAGTGGCCCTTGATTCAATAGCATATCATGTTGCAGATTTTGTGCCTGTCATGGTTGTCACATTAACTTAAATTTATACAGCTTTATAAATTAGCTTAAATGATCATGAGACAGCTTGTTTGGGAAAAAACGGTTTATTAACCTTACATGGCCAACACAATTCGATGCTTTATTTTTCTCCAGTCTTACCTAACATGGCAGAATATTTTTTTATATTTCCGCAATATTTAGCTTCCAGACACCGACCTAGCTCAAGATCGATGGGTTCATGGGCATCATGTTATAGTGCAGGAACAATATAATGTTTTTGCATAACAAAATATATGTTTCCCCAAGGAAATTACAACGTGCCTTCAGTGCAACTCCTCACTCCTGCACTTAATATCGGGAAATCAATAAGATATTTGCATTTTCTAGGGTAATGATAGAGTTTTTCTTGGTTCGGCAAGTTTGAGGATGCCTCTATAGAATATCAATGAAAAATGACCAGTCCGAACTTATCCGTTTCGATCTGTTGTGTTTTGTTTTGCTTTTCTCACAATCAATAGATAGAATTTCCTCAGTCATCGCATACACCAACTCATCTACTTTGTGTAGGTTTTATTCATGAACTTTTCTTTTGCGTTTTGTCGTGTGTAATGTGTAGCAATTTCGAAAATTGTATGAATTGTATGTTCAGATGAATCAGATGACACAAATGAAATCCATTATCGGTACATCGGATGCTTTAAAGATGAATATAGGCGTGCCATGCCTGAATTGCAATTGTGGTCGAAAGGAAGTCCTGCTTCAATAGAGAAATGTGCCATTGTCTCATGGAGTAAAGGGTACCAAGTGTTTGGCATTCAATACCATGGGATTGAATGTTGGTCTGGAGTGAACGCAAGTCTTACATACGCCAGATATGGCAATTCTACCAATTGTTCAAATGGTATTGGTGGACAATGGGCTAATGACGTCTACGCCGTCGTTTGTAAGTTGTTTTCATTTACTGGATCAGTTGTCGCATTCATTTGATCGAGTATTTTATTTTGGATCGAATGGTTGTGATGATGATCACTTAGAATCGACACAACCGAAAACGCCTTACCCTTTTCAAGTAATCCTACTAATCTTCACTTAACTAACTAGACTGACATAATAACCTAGTAATTTAAAGTACTTATGAAATGTATAATAAGTAATTTTATCTCAGGCTGGTGCATCGATAGTTATGTAAATTAATGAATTACCTACTTTTTTCGCGGAAACGAAGATGGGCAAAAGGGAGGGTTTCAGGTCATGAAGGCGGCGCCCTATACCAAGATGATCTTGCTCGATCAGCGGGATTTGTTTACGCCAAGTATATAAGTTACTTGCGTAACAGATTTCAGTGAAACCCTCGCAACTCACTTGGACTTGTAATGCCAGGGTTAATTGAGTAGATTTGAGTCATGTTGGAGCAAAAAGATACAGACAGCGTCATAAATAATAAACGAAATAATATTTAACTGAGAAATTGTGAGGGCAAATTTGGTATTTCAGCGAAACGTGCATTTGGCGCTACGTCCAATCTATACTACTTCGGTCTTATTCAGTTTCTTTCTTATTTTAACCACTGATCTGATTTTAGACAACGCTTCTGGGAGGTAAGCTTTATACAATGTTGCTGCGTTTATTTATATCCAGAAATTCAATTATGCCTTGCATCAAGTTTCGTAAATTTAATACCAATCATATGCAGATAGATTTTGATATGACAGTGATGTGAAACAATTACAGAAACATTGTTGGTTTTCATATATCCAAAGAAAACCTTCTTTGCATTAATTTATATTTCAAAGGATTTTTCCATAATGATTATAATAAATAGTGCTTATGCAAAGGGTCTATGCTGAAGGCGAAAATCTTGCATGAAGTTTGAAAACATGTCTGATTTTTCTCTTGTTACTAGATTGTCCCTCTGGTTACCTTTCTAAAGGCAGTCCTCAAACATGTCAGCCATGTCCAGTGGACCATTATAAACACAACAACAATAATTATTGCAAGGAATGTGAAAGAGGAAAAAAGACATGGGGAAGAAAAGGCGTGACAACTGCAGCACAGTGTACCGGTTAGTACTGGCACAACTTGACTGTTACATTTTACGTCATTGTGCAAAGCTTAGGAAAATAAACTAATGCAGTTTCATTATGTTAAAGATTACATTAAATTTACCTGATATTTAAAGAATATGTCTTATAATTATAGTTTTAAAAGCAGGTTGTTAAAAAAATGTTTGAGATAATAATTTAAGTGTTATGTGTATTATTTTTGTACTCAATAAAAGTATTTTGGTTTCCACCTGATTGTCAATAGCTGAAAATCCAATCAAGGTTTCAAGTTTTGAAGTGAATGTCCCTCCAGATGATGTCAAACAAGGATTGATCGTGGCAAATTTTACTGCAAGTTACGAGCAAGGTTCTCTTGTCATTGCACCCTTAACCTACACGATAACAAGTGTTACTAAATCTTCACAACCAAGAACACCTTATGTAACATCTGGCGATATCGATTCCTGTTCTAAACCTGCCAGTAACTCTTCATTTCCTTTCTGCATTTACCATGACAACGGCAGTATCGCCATCAATAAAAGCTTCAACTGTTCAGAGGGCGATAAGTTTGTTATCAGCATCAATGTTTCTGACTCAGGAAATGATACCATTGGAACGATTACCAACCCAAATGGCAGGGTTACTATCACTAGTGTGGATGTGTGTAAAGATGTAAGACGGTTATACGAGAAGGCGAGGAACGCCTGTTCAAAAACAAACATTACTGTACAGATCAACGATACAAGACAAGTGGTTGTCAATAGTACGAATATTCATTCGATCAACAAGATACATGTGACGAATATACTGGGAAATAGCTGTAGTACGGTCAATGTCAATATGACACACGGGTTGATAAACGTTACAACAAATATTGTGTTTTTTGGTAACATCGAGGGTCATACAAGCGTCGAATCCAGATTTGAAAACTCTATCAACGTGACAGGGCCTGCTCTTAACATAAGGTTGCTTAGCAACAATTGTATTGGGTCAGCAAGCTTGACATTGGTAACTGTACCTAAACATCCTGAAAGTTGTGCTGGGAGATGGAAGTGTCTGGATGCTGTGTTCAACTGGAAAAACTCACTGAAAGTTGGAAAATGTGGATCAGATCCTGATAATCTGCGCATGCGTTATGGACACTGTGGGGGTAAGTTTACTACATAATAATAATAGTAATAATAATAATAAATCTTTATTTAATGTGGGTAACAAATACAGCAGAATATACTGAGCTGGTTTCCAATTTGGCCCACAACAACAACATGCTTGTGAAGGTATCTGTTTAGGGCAACATCACATTTTCTGTTCTCTTACTCGTGCTTTGATGACTTATTTCAGTAAAACCCAACATTACCAGTGGACCAGAGTCTAAGAGAGTTACATCCGGGACACAAGTCACATTATCTTGCGTCGTATCAAGCTCTCCTCCTGCTAGTATCACGTGGTACAGGGGAACAAATGAAATCGGCACCAACACTGTAACAATGGACGTTTCTAATCAAGGTTACTATTGGTGTAAAGCAAGTAATAGATATGGTACAGCAGCAAGTAGAAGGGCTTTACTTGTTGTTACAGGTAAGTTACAGGGTCTTTTTAATTATGTTAATACAAAGAATAATAAACTGAAGGTTTCGGCATTTACGTCTGATGTAACTGTTTTGAATAACTAGGATATCAACCCAGTCAGCACTAGTTCGTTTTTACTATATTTCTACCACATCCATCTGGGGAATATTGTGCCAGTAACAGAACTCGTCATAAGCAACGCGCTCAGTTGTTTTACTCATCACTTGCTTATCATTCCTTTCCAGATTACTACACGTCAATTTTAAGTTTCAAGGCAAAGAAAAGCAAACCCAACAAAAACAACCAAGTAATTAATTCATATTTAGTCATCATGCGTATGCCCACCTTTTATGGTTATACATTGACATAGCTTCATCTAATTTACTTGCAACTTTTCCTTCGTGCTTTGATTCGTTGAATTTACTTCTCTGACTCAGCAGGAATCTTTAATGACTGCTGCTCTTTAATCGTTTACATGTATTGATGGTATGCGGTTTACTTTTCTTTACAGGACGTTTGTCAATCTTGTGGAGAAATTGCTAATTACCTTTCAAGCAAAGATAAACCAAGAGAGTATAAACACAGAACTACATGCAGACACTGGTGAGTAATGAAACTATTAAAATACGAAAAACCTTTGAACAAAGAAGCAAAAAACTGAAGTGTGTTTGAATAAGAATTCGATTTATGTAAAAGAAATGAAAAATGAAGAGATCTTGTCTTTACGATTTTCTATACATGTTTCCTGGTTATTTATGTTTATTTGATTTTCGTGGCAGGGAGGAGTGGTCCAACAAGATTGGTGTCGAATGTGTTATTTATGGAAAGAAGGAAAGGCAAGACGAAGAGTTGGACAGGTATTATAGAAAACTGGTGGAGATTCTCACAGAAGGAGCGAAGAACAACAAGATAGAAGGCATGAAGATCAACTGGAAATCAATCTTGGTGAAACACACAGGTATCGACTCTGATGAACTACTGGAGAATTCCTCTTTGAACATTGTATACCAATGGTTGTCATACATACATACATGTTTTTTTCTGACTGGCCTTAGATCCTGTTACATATTAATTGAGCATGACCATATATGTCATTACATTTTAGGTAGTGTCTGTGCATTTCGGATCTAAAGGCAAGGTCTAACGTGTAGCATATGCCACACCGTATATATTATATATATATATATATATATATATATATATGACTCAATATATATATCTCATCTTTATAGGAATGTGTATCAAAGAAACAACAGGCAAGCAAAGCATCCAAGGATTCTTCACTTGGGAATCAACAAAAATAGGCGACTCAAAGACTTCTGAGTGTCCTCTGGGACCCAGTGGGCTGTCTGCTACGCGAGCATGTGGTGGGAACTTCAATACTGGTGCTGTGTGGAATGACCCGGATGATGACAGCTGCAATTACAAGTCAAAGAAAACAGAGAAATTGAATAAATTATCTAAGGTTAGGGTTGACTAAGATTTTGCTGAAATTTTTTTAAGAAGCTGCGCAGGTTAACTTTAAATGGATTCCGCATTTTCTATTTACAGATCAAGCTCAACTCTCGCAATGCCAAAGAAGTTGCTGAAAACTTCACCAAGCTGTTCAAATCAGGATCCGCTAAAGACATGTCTGAGGCTGATGCTGATCTTGCTGCAGACATGGTGGATAATATCTTATCGGTAGAAGATCAGCTGAACGAGGTAAACACCACACGTTCTTCATTTCAGTCCAGGTTAATTTATTGTAATATGATTCAAATCAATATGGTTTATAACCGTGACATTCCCTTTTCCATCCATTTAGACTGCTGATATGGTTGTGGAGGTGATTGACGTTGTCATGGAAATGATGAAACTGATCCTTGCCAGGAGCTCAATGGCTTCGACAAGGTAAGGATTTTCTACGATACAGTTCTTCATTTGTAGGTTATTTCTAATCCACGTACGTTCTTCTGAAAGACTTCCTGTGAGCACGTTCCTTAATCATGTATTATTTACTTCTTCTTACACTTACTCGTTTCACCAAATACGCGCTTTCAAAATCTATCAAATCTCAAAACTGACCTCCTATCATAATTTCCTGGTTATTTTGGTAAATATCTTTTGTATATGTCAAGTGCAACATCATTAGGTATTTCTTTAATTCCATAGGTTTATCATGGCATTAGAAAGGCTGAATCAGAAGATCCCCTTTGAGGAAGGCTCAACATCTAGGGTTATTAATAGCAGTAATGTTGCCATACAAGCAATAGAAGTGACTCGCAGTACTTTCCAAGGTATCACCTTTGGCAAAGGCAACGACAACGACGATGGTATCTCTGTAAAGCTACCAAGAACCATTCTTGAAAACAGCATTCAATCATCCATTCGTATTGGGTTTATTTATTATGCAAACAACAAACTGTTTCAGTCAAGTCCTCAAGAAGCAGACGGGGAACCTTTGCTAATAAGTGATGAGGTGATATCAAGCTTTGTATACAATGAATCCGTGCAGAATTTAACCGAACCTGTTAGAATGACATTTCCAAACTTGAAGGACAGTGATGGGAACCCTGGTACTCCGACAAGTTGTGCCTTCTGGGATGTAGCTCGTGAGTATAGTAATGGGGATGGTGTTGGTGATGGTAGTGGTACTTCATGCCCCGTATCATTTGCCATGATATTAATGATATTTAAACATTTTCGCCTATTTTATCAGATTAATCAATTTTTTTCGATGCTAATTGTTTTTACTTCAGAACGTAAGTGGTCCAGTCTTGGATGCAGGCTGCACAAGACAGACGATGGCAAACCTGTGGAATGCCACTGCAATCACTTAACAAGCTTTTCGGTGTTTTTTTTCTTTTCAGTCAGGTAAGTTTCTGCTGTTGTCGACGCACTTGTCAGTAAAAATATTGAAAAAAAAAAGAAAAAATATCTTGCAACAAATCCGAATTGCTTCGGATTCGCATCAGAATTGCTCGAATCGGATCGGATCGAATCGCATTTGTATCGTAATGAAAGTATCCAAGTAAGAGTAAAATCAAAATCATTCCGGCAATTCCGAAATATAAAGAAATTCAAAACTTACCATCTCGGCTGAATGAAGAAAATTCTTAAATTCTTCGAAGATATCACTCATATTTGAAACCGAATTTTTAAAATTCGTAGTCGTGATAGATAATCAAACTCCATTCCTTCGTCTTAAATAAATTCAAAATGCTAATTAATCTCAATTACAAAAACCGAAAATGAAAAAGGAAGAAGGATCGAGTCTTGCTGTCTTGCTTCTATTCGCTGGTGACCTCCTCTTTCTCAACAACTAAATCGCAGGTGAAAGAATGGTGCCGGCGTTTTTGTGCGGCACTGTAGAACATGACGTTCGAGGTTCCTACAAATATTTTCTATGTACCTATTGCCACTATACTTTTAACATATACAGGCAATATGCATAGAAAGTTCCAGAAATATTTGTGTGGCACTGTAGAACATGACGTTCGAGGTTCCTACAAATATTTTCTATGTACCTATTGCCACTATACTTTTATCATATACAGGCAATATGCATAGAAAGTTCCAGAAATATTTGTGTGGCACTGTAGAACATGACGTTCGAGGTTCCTATAAATATCTTTCAAAAATGAAAGAGATATTGAATATTTCTTAACACTGTATTACAGTGCAAAAAGAAAAATATTCGTTGGGTAAAAGTGAATTGCAAAACTTTTATATTCAAATTGATGTGAATGTTATTTGCTAAAATAATAGCTTCAAAAGTAGTTTTTAGGATTGACCCACATGTGAAGACGGAGTTTTGACAATATAATGGCACTAATCGTCGGAGTAGGTAAGTCCGTAGGTCTTGGTAACGTTTGAAGTTCAGCACGTCGTAAAATCTGTTTATATTTACCATCAGAATTTATAAGGGATAAACAATAATCCATTAGGGATATGCAATGAAACTAGCAAAAAAACTAAAAGCTAAATTGATTTTATAGTTATATGGCAAAGGCACTATGCAGTTAATTATAAGGCACTATATTTGAACATAACCTACTAATTTATCCGAATTTTAACAGAATCGCTTATATGTATGTATATCCAGTGCTGCAATCCACTTGCCATGACCTGTCTTAATTGATTTCTTCTGATTTCTGGCAAGTGTAAATTCGCATCCAATTGACTGACACAGAAAAGTGTTTTTAAAATTAAAATTGACATCGATATTCTTAAATACTTGTGTGTTGTGACGTGTTTTGTTGCAACGTGTTATGATCTACAACTTCATTAAGGTGAGTATTACAACTCTTATTAATAAAAACCCCTTATTTCCCGGATCACGGTACCTCAGAATCCTCCCAGCTGCAAAGAATATGCATTAAATTTGACTTAAACAAAACAAAATGTCAAAAATTCTTACCTAAGTAAGCCATCCGTGTCACTGGATTATCAATACACGTACGCTCTTTATATTGGACCGAGTCGGTATTCATATTCTTCTGAATCTAAATTTGTCTTCATGAATCGCAGGGAGTACTGGGCTGTTTAATGAAAGTAACGTCATAACTTATGGCTAGTATCACGAATAGACTAGGGTAGACATACTGGGCAAGTTAGACCTTGTGTAAGTTAAAAACTGACTTTAAAAAGACTTGAGCTTGTGTCGAAAGCGATTGAAGTTTTTTTTAACAATATTTCAGATTCAGTGACTAAAATGATGACAAAGCAAGGAATGTTTTGGATGTACTTAATGATGTTGTTCATCTCGTTGGTTGTTAATAGAAGTGCTGGTAAGTTTGCATGTAATAATTCGTGAGGTAGCTGTTTTTATAAGCATATTCCAAAAGCTCATGCTAATGCTGACAACTGCATATTCTAAGCCATTCTGACGAAAATTCGTGAAAATCATTACAAATCGATCTTTAACGTACAAGCTTTTAAACCAAAATTATTTACATTTTCTAGTGTTATCTGAGGCAACTTCAACAATGATTTTTTTATTTAATATAAATATGTAGAATTTCTTTCTTTTAAGCGCTTTCAAGTTCTTATCAAAAACTATGGCAAAATATAATTTAATCATTAGGAAATATAATTTCACTGAACCTATTACTGCTTCCAGAGACAGCTGCTAATAGTGCATGTCAATGTCTAATTGAGCGTTAATTCACTAGATATTTCTAGAAGCTGTGCATTTACCGCGCCTGTTTCGTCTTCAGCGTTCTCTTCAGCCTTACATTGTAGCTTCAAATTTTGTCCTATGGACAGTGCGTGCAAATTAATTAATTTAACCTTGAGACCAAAGGAACATATAAGGAACAAGTAGAAAATGCGCGCATGCTGTGTGCAGTTATAAATAAACCAAGCGTGGTTTGTTAGAGCACGAGAACAGTGTGGAATGCTTCTCAACACTTCTCGAGTGTTCTGACAATCCCCGAGTGTTTTATACCTGCACACAGCACAGCAAGCAAGTTTCTTATTTCTTTTATAAAATAGAAATTGAAATAATCGTTATTTTGGATGTACGCGAGCGTGCTGTGTGCTCTCATGAAGCACGCGCCCCAAACCAATCAGAACGCGAGATTTACAACAGTTACTTTATAATACATCTTATTAAGCCTATCATTCCAAATGAAAATGTCACCTGAAAAGCTACAAAACTGAGACCAAGTAGGATTATAGGTAGATACATTTTACGTTTCAACCGCTTGATAACTATTGATGAACTTGAGCTAAATCGTTTACCAGTTACATTCTCGCCTCCTATAAGCATCCTCAAGCTGTAGTTTGTATCAAAAAGCTTTACTTGCTGGATATGAAATGTTCCCAATGATCTTCATTGGTCTTAGATTTCTAGGTTTTTGGTGACTATCTTCATTGAAATAAGTATATGAATATAGACATATTCTAGCTCCCTATAAAACGTCTTTTTGCATTTGTCTTTCTGTAACTACAGGACAAAGTCCGACAACAAATATGTCATCGTCAGATGCAAGTCAAGCAACAACAACAGGACCAACAACATCAGCAGTAATAGGTCCACCACCATCAACACTACCACCACCAACAACAACAACAACAATAATAATAGAACCAACAACATCAACAATAATAGATCCATCACCAACAACAACAACAACACCACCATCAACAACAACACAACCACTACCAACAATAAACAACAACAACAACAATAATAATGGAACCAACAACATCATCAATAATAGATCCATCACCATCAAAAACAACACCACCACCAACAACAACAACACCACCATCAACAACACCACCACCATCAACAACACTACCACCACCACAAACAACAACAACACCACCACCATCAACAACAACAACATCAACAATAATAGACCCACCACCACCATCAACAACAACAACATCAACAACATCACCACCATCAACAATACCACCACCATCAACAACACCACTACCACCAACAACAACAACAACAACAATAATAGATCCACCACCACCATCAACAATACCACCACCATCAACAACAACAACATCAACAATAATTGACCCACCACCACCATCAACAACACCACCACCATCAACAACATCTCCACCATCAACAACAACAACATCAACAATAAAAGATCCACCACCACCATCAACAACACCACCACCATCAACAACAACAACATCAACAATAATAGATCCACCACTACCATCAACAATACCACCACCATCAACAAAAACAACATCAACAATAATAGATCCACCGCCACCATCAACAATACCACCACCATCAACAACAACAACATCAACAATAATAGATCCACCACCACCATCAACAACAACAACATCAACAATAATAGATCCACCACCACCATCAACAATACCACCACCATCAACAACAACAACATCAACAATAATAGATCCACCACCACCATCAACAATACCACCACCATCAACAACAACAACATCAACAATAATAGATCCACCACCACCATCAACAATACCACCACCATCAACAACACCACCACCATCAACAACAACAACATCAACAATAATAGATCCACCACCACCATCAACAACATCACCACCATCAACAACACCACCACAATCAACAACAACAACATCAACAATAATAGATCCACCACCACCATCAACAACATCACCACCATCAACAACACCACCACCATCAACAACACCACCACCACCATCAACAACATCACCACCATCACCATCAACAACAACACCACCACCACCATCAACAACAACAACAACACCACCACCACCATCAACAACACCACCAACACCACCACCAACAACAACAATAATAGAACCAACAACATCAACAGTAATACCACCTACACCACCATCAACAACAACACCACCACTACCATCAACAACATCACCACCACCACCAATAACAACAACAACAATAATAGAACCAATAACATCAACAGTAATACCACCACCAAAAACAACACCACCAACAACAACAACAAGAAGTATACGTAAGTAATTAGTATGAGTGATTTCATGGTTTCAAAATATAGTTTTCAAAGTATGCCAATCTGCGAGGTCAAATAAAAAAGAAAATGCTAAAGCAAGCATATGCAAACGCTTTATTCTAATAAAGCAAACATTTTAAGAAAAATGTATAGATCTTTTTGTGTAGTAAAAAGAGAATTGGCTCTTCCGCCTTCTATAACATATGAAGTGTCTTCTCAGGAATATCTGGAACACATCCTTAGTAGTGGACTGTGTCACAGCAATATCTGGAACACATCCTTAGTAATGGACTGTGTCTCAGGAATATCTGGAACACATCCTTAGTAATGGACTGTGTCTCTGTAATATCTGGAACACATCCTTAGTAATGGACTGTGTCTCTGGAATATCTGGAACACATCCTTAGTAATGGACTGTGTCTCTGTAATATCTGGAACACATCCTTAGTAATGGACTATGCCTCTGGAATATCTGGAACACACCCTTAGTAATGGACTGTGTCTCTGGAATATCTGGAACACATCCTTAGTAATGGACTGTGTCTCAGGAATATCTAGAACACATCCTTAGTAATGGACTGTGTCTCTGGAATATCTGGAACACATCCTTAGTAATGGACTGTGTCTCTGGAATATCTAGAACACATCCTTAGTAATGGACTGTGTCTCAGGAATATCTAAAACACATCCTTAGTAATGGACTGTGTCTCTGGAATATCTGGAACACATCCTTAGTAATGGACTGTGTCTCTGGAATATCTGGAACACACCCTTAGTAATGGACTGTGTCTCAGGAATATCTGGAACACACCCTTAGTAATGGACTGTGTCTCTGGAATAAAGAATTAAGAGAAAAATATCATATGCCCTTGGCTGGAATATCTAGAACACACCCTTAGTAATGGACTGTGTCTCTGGAATAACATCCTTAGTAATGGACTGTATCTCTGGAATATCTGGAACACATCCTTAGTAATGGACTGTGTCTCTGGAATATCTGGAACACACCCTTAGTAATGGACTGTGTCTCAGGAATATCTGGAACACACCCTTAGTAATGGACTGTGTCTCTGGAATAAAGAATTAAGAGAAAAATATCATATGCCCTTGGCTGGAATATCTAGAACACACCCTTAGTAATGGACTGTGTCTCTGGAATAACATCCTTAGTAATGGACTGTATCTCTGGAATATCTGGAACACATCCTTAGTAATGGACTGTGTCTCTGGAATATCTGGAACACACCCTTAGTAATGGACTGTGTCTCAGGAATATCTGGAACACACCCTTAGTAATGGACTGTGTCTCTGGAATATCTGGAACACACCCTTAGTAATGGACTGTGTCTCAGGAATATCTGGAACACATCCTTAGTAATGGACTGTATCTCTGGAATATCTGGAACACACCCTTAGTAATGGACTGTGTCTCTGGAATATCTGGAACACATCCTTAGTAATGGACTGTGTCTCTGGAATATCTAGAACACATCCTTAGTAATGGACTGTGTCTCAGGAATATCTGGAACACATCCTTAGTAATGGACTATGCCTCTGGAATATCTGGAACACACCCTTAGTAATGGACTGTGTCTCTGGAATATCTGGAACACATCCTTAGTAATGGACTGTGTCTCTGGAATATCTAGAACACATCCTTAGTAATGGACTGTGCCTCTGGAATATCTGGAACACACCCTTAGTAATGGACTGTGTCTCTGGAACACACCCTTAGTAATGGACTGTGTCTCAGGAATATCTGGAACACACCCTTAGTAATGGACTGTGTCTCAGGAATATCTGGAACACACCCTTAGTAATGGACTGTGTCTCAGGAATATCTGGAACACATCCTTAGTAATGGACTGTGTCTCAGGAATATCTGGAACACACCCTTAGTAATGGACTGTGTCTCTGGAATAAAGAATTAAGAGAAAAATATCATATGCCCTTGGCTGGAATATCTAGAACACACCCTTAGTAATGGACTGTGTCTCTGGAATAACATCCTTAGTAATGGACTGTATCTCTGGAATATCTGGAACACATCCTTAGTAATGGACTGGGTCTCAGGAATATCTGGAACACACCCTTAGTAATGGACTGTGTCTCAGGAATATCTGGAACACACCCTTAGTAATGGACTGTGTCTCAGGAATATCTGGAACACATCCTTAGTAATGGACTGTGTCTCAGGAATATCTGGAACACACCCTTAGTAATGGACTGTGTCTCAGGAATATCTGGAACACACCCTTAGTAATGGACTGTGTCTCAGGAATATCTGGAACACACCCTTAGTAATGGACTGTGTCTCAGGAATATCTGGAACACACCCTTAGTAATGGACTGTGTCTCAGGAATATCTGGAACACATCCTTAGTAATGGACTGTGTCTCAGGAATATCTGGAACACACCCTTAGTAATGGACTGTGTCTCTGGAATATCTGGAACACACCCTTAGTAATGGACTGTGTCTCAGGAATATCTGGAACACACCCTTAGTAATGGACTGTGTCTCTGGAATAAAGAATTAAGAGAAAAATATCATATGCCCTTGGCTGGAATATCTAGAACACACCCTTAGTAATGGACTGTGTCTCTGGAATAACATCCTTAGTAATGGACTGTATCTCTGTAATATCTAGAACACATACTTATTAGTTATAGTCTGTGTCACTGGAATATCAGGAAATATAAGGGGGTCAGAATCTAAATCGTTGTAATTAAAGGTAAGTTGTGCAAGCTTCATACGTAAAAAATGGAGATAACTCATAAATTGCTGAAATCACATGCAGAAACCGCCCTAATATTGTGATGATAAATCCACAAATAAAAAAAGCAATTTGCGACAATGCATTGTGTTCAAAAGCTCACCAGGTGCAACACAATCATACTCCTCGCGCTTTCAAGTAATGTTTAAAGTCCGACAATGATCTGAGGACCTGACAGGTTTTCAAAATCCGCGCAATTAGTTCCTGGAACAATTGCAAGGACTTTGAAAACCCGTCAAGTCCGAATAGGAGGACTTTGAATGACTTCAAATCGTCATCAATTATTTACGAGGAATCTGTTCTATTGTATTTCTAGACCAATTGCAACTATGTTCCAGTGTCCTATTGCAATAGGTCTAGAGTACTTTACGTGGTTTCAAGTATTGTCACGGGATCAAAATCGGGGCAGTTGGTTGGCTAATTACCTCCTGAATAATTGATGAGGATTTGAAGAAAAGAAAAAATCCCTTCTGGACCGTGTCTGGAGGCAAAAGTCTGGTTTTACTCAAATTCAAAATATATTCAATAAAGAACACAGAAATACCGTGGACAGTTTAGCTTTCTTCTGGTAAGTATAATATATAGTGCACAGTTACAATATTTTGTCTTTCATACAAAAGAAGTTTCGGGAATACAATTTCAAGACGAGAACAGATGGTACCATGACAGTGAAAATTACAAGAGCCTGCTGATCGGAGTTTTTTTGGCTTAAAATATATTAGAACTTGTTTTACAGCCACATGAAGATACAGCCATCTGGCAGCACAAACCTGGGCAAGAAAATAGGTATTCAATATACGTTATATACAAAAAATCCTCAATTTTATATATATCGAACCCTATTGTTGTTCAATCTCTGGGCTGACCAAAGTCAAGGCAAGGCGAAATTGCAGATCGAATTGTAATTTAATGTATTGGGTTTTGTTGGGGCAAAGAAAATCAGAGAACCCGAAGAAAAGCCCTCAAACCCGAAGAGAGATACCTAACGGCAAACTCTATTCACATGTGATGTCGAGTCCAGGAATCGAACCCAAGGCATGAGGCCCGAGACTACAGCTACACCCAACTTTCATTTACCTTAAGTCCATCATATCCACAGATAGAAGTTTAATAATCTATTTCTTTCTTCTTCCTTTGCCTTGTGATTATGTATATAACATAGCTTACATAGTTACTGAATCTTTTTTATATTTATAAAAAAATAGATAGGAAGATAGATAAAATAGACAAAAAGATAGGACGCACTATTTCAAATAAGGTTTCAAAAGTATTGACAAATATCTAACGTTCATTCAGTCTGCAGGCTTGTTTCAAGATGGTCTTTAGTTCGCCCTTCAACGTCTGATTTTGGGGTGCAAAATGTTGTTGTTCTACTTCACTCTGATCGTTCTTTTCTTCATAAAAGGTAAGAGAAAAAATTTGTTCATTCATTTATTTATTCGTTATTTAAATACGATATTTTTATCTTTGAGGGTTTGCGAGGAAATGTATACAGTTATACATCCACAATCATTTTAATACATAAATCCGGCTCTTCCTAAAAATATAGATTAATAAAAGTGTAAAATACCAAATAAGAATACTAATAAGAATACATATTTACACGACCTCACATAACAACTTAGTCATTGTAGTTAGTGCCGGGATGAAAATATGATTTTCTTCGCACAGATGTTTCGAATTTGAAAAGAAATTAAGAGACTGTCTGCATGGTCAATCGAAAATGTTCATATGTGTCTTAGTGCTAATGAAAAGGGTTTCATTTTGTTTGGGATATTGATGAATAAAGTAGATATTTCCCGCATGCAGAAGTACCCGGATGCATCTGGTAAGTCGTCCTAAAATACCCGGATGTATCTGGTCCGTCTTAACTAAAATGCATTGAAGGTAATGTAGTCGTGTCCCGCCCTATAAAATGCATAGATGTATCCGCTAAGGTTTAATGAAGAAGTTATTTCTGGCGCTCCAAAATAGTCTTATTTTTGTTCCAGGCACTTTGTTGTTAACATGTTCGTTTGACAATGGACTTTGCGGATGGCAAAATCCAGACGACGCAAACAAGAAATGGAAACTGAACAAAGGATCAAGTATGAAACAAAACTTTAATTTACTCAATAAGGAATTCTAATCAGGGATCAGTGCCTTTTCTCATAAAAAGCTTGACTATAATTAAAACAATTTCAGCCAAACGCACATTTCATTTTTTTCTCTCTCTCTCTCTCTCCTCTCTAATCAAAATACAAATCAAACGATTTTATAGAAAGTAATGCGGCGAGTTTTAAATATGTTACCACAAGGATTGAACTACAATTGTCTCGCACAGCTGGGAGCTGCATTTATCAACCGGTCATATCAACTTTTGCTCCTAGAAAACTCACCAAGGGAATTTTATAGTTAAAATATGTGGTACACAGCTAAGCCAATAGGCAAAGGCCGTTAAGAGGTCGAGAAATGTCATGTCCTCAATTTCATGTATCCAATATATCATAAAGACCGGCCTCAGTTGTCGTTGATCATGAAGGAGCGACTTTTACGCCTTAGAAACTTTTGTTCCCGGACGTAGTTCCAAATCGTTCGCGCGCGGTTCGCGCTCAAATAAAAAAGTCCACGTCCCTAAATTTTTCTATTCGTAACACGATGATATTTTTTTTGCTCTGCAGGCCAACATGTTGTCACTCCATACAGCGGACTAATGTCTTTTCCATTTACTGTACGACTGATTTATCTCAACTTCACGGGGTCAGGATTCCTATCTTTTTCTTATTGCATGGGTGATTCAAGCTTTACTGGACTGAGCCTCTTTGTTGGAAAACGAAGACTGCTAAACCTTGAGAAAAAATGGCAGGATACTTTCGAATGGCTTTTTGCCACGATTCCGATCAATTCAACTAATGAAACGGTTAGTATTTTAAGCAAGTATGTAACAAGATGGCGGACGTAATTTAGATAGACGAATAATTTATTTTGAAATGCGGTGGAAATTACATCAATGCGCAGAAATGTTTCCCATTAAACCGAAGTGCCGTAAGTTGGAAGATCGTTTTAGCAACTTGCTTTGTTGTGCATAATGTTTGTGCAAGGTAATTCGTAATTTTAGGTATAATAAGCGCTATTTGGCAATCTTACCAACCTTCTTCTCAACCAGTTTATCCATGCATAGTTTAAAATCTTGTATCGATATTCTACAACTGAAGTCATAATTAAACTTGGTACTACCTTAAAAAGTCATAAGTGCATATTAAGGAACAATCCTTTAAAAATATATCAATACATGATTTATTTATCTCTCACAAGGTCACCATAGAAGGTTCCAAGCTAACGGCGAGATGGACCGCACAAATAGCTGTTGATGACGTTGTGTTCTCTGAAAAACTAGGTAAACAATCTTGAAATAATTTGTAAATTAAATTAGTAAACTAGTTTAAAAAAGATCAGCTTGACAGAAGAATGAATGGCTTAAATGACACAATCTCCGTTGTCACATGCACATTTTCAAATGTTCGAGCCTGACACAACTACATAGTTCCTCTAAAGCCTGGTTCACACTAGCAACGCAAGGATAAGCATAACGACATACGCAAGCGCAGATAGTTTTTCACGGTTAGGTAACCCCCTTATATCTGGACAGAACAAAGCATTCACTCATCCTTAAAGTACTATCTGCGCTTGCGTATGTGGTTTTGCTTATGCTTGCATCGCCAGTGTGAACCAGGCTTTTAGAAGGGCCCGCTTGCTTGAGCAGCACACACCTCCCAAGGTTCCTAAAGAAGAATCCCAATCCCAATAGGCCACGTTCAATATCTTAAAATTCAGACTTGATTGCGAGACTTTAGTCGTATGGTACTTCATGTATGGTACAAACACGTGGATCACCAAATACATTTGTCGATCGGTAGGAATAAAATAATGAACCATATACGACATTCCAACAATAACAATAAAATTTTAGTAGAAATAAATAAATGCTAAAAAAAAAAAAATAATAATTTTTATTTAAAAAATAAATGCTAGTCAGTAAACTACTTTAAAACAACGTTATGACCAATGGAAATAATGAATCAGGAACTCTCACTTACGATAATCTCGGAAAAAATTCCGAGCTCCACTATACTAGATGGGAATCGAACCCTTCCGTATTTCGGTCGGATGCTCTAACCACTGAGCTACTTGAAACTCCATTATATCTACTGATTCTTTTGAGTTTTAAAGCAATATCTTGAACATTTTTTTTCTTCGGTATCGGGCTAGAATTTTAATATCTTGAACGTGGCCTATTCCAGGATCCCTCAGCAGACGGGAGGTGCAGGGCAGCTCTATCCACAAATAAGTATACTTTTCCACCAATGATTCTTTTACTTTTTTACAAACTTGGCCACCCAACCGATAATCCTCAGCAAGAGGGGTGGTTGTATTGGTTGTACTGCACTTTACTTTCAGAGACAAAATGCCCACTGCTCATCGTTCCTGCTAATGTTACGATGAATTGCACATATTCCAATCGAGTGAACAGCATTTGTAGATTTAGATGCATCGGTATCAATCAGTTGATCAGTCCTGTGGAAAGGCGGTGTCTACCGACAGGAATATGGTCTGGGTACGAAGCAAACTGCACATGTAAGTATACAGGCAAACAAACGTAGGGCTTGACGTATTTGCGAGAATAGTATGGCCACTTTAGAAACAAGCCAGGAAAAAAATTGTCATCAGATAAAGCATCTCAAGATTAGTAAGTCTGGCAAATTTGAACTTGTTTCGTTCAAAATAAGCAGAGTTACAAGCCTTTAAAAAAAATGTTGAACATTTACAAATAATCTATGGTTACGGGGGACGCTTGTTTTGTCGTAGTTTCTGGTTTATTTAAAGCCCTTATTGAGAGATGGGATAAATGATTAACTTCTCAAGCAATCTTTGCTAAAGTTAGGGCAGTAACATTAGACTTGTATACAAACCACTTTGTTTCCGTTTCCAGTGCCTTCGATACGCCTCAGAGGAAGTGGCTCTCCCATGGCTGGCATGGTGGAAATCTTATTAGGGGGGTCATGGAATTCTATTTGTATCGCTAATTATCGCATCACAAATACTGAAGCCAGGGTTGTTTGCCGTTCTCTCGGATATGAAGGCCAAGCTTGGATTTTAAAATCCTTGCCGTCTGAAATGTTTGGAGATTCTTGGATGGTGGTTGAAGGCTGTCGTGGCGATGAGAAGTCCATCGCAAATTGCAGGACGTATCCCATTAGAAGATATGGATGTCAAAGTGAATATATCCTTGCCGTTGCTTGTGGAAGCTTATCTTGTGAGTTTAAGATAATTCTGCTGTTATTATACTTTGTCGCCACTGTTGAAGGTTTCGTTTCGGACGTGCCTACGGTGACCGTGATGGACAGCCTTGTCCGAGCGTTTTGAATGGATTCGCAGTGATTTCGTGCGAATTTTTTCAAAGACTGCCATCATACTCGGCATGCATGCATGCATCAACAAAAACATATATATTAGATTTTAAAAAAATCCTTTTGAAATATCATTGTAAAGAATCATGTGTCGGCTTCCTGGGCCGGATACCAGCCACGTAGCTGAAGGAACTACCGACGTTAAATATAATTACTTTACCTTTCTTATGTGTACTTCTAGTTTTTTCTTGGAGAAGGATTATATTTACACCCATTTTCAAAATTACGCAACCTAGATGGCTCAAAGTCCTTTTGAATTTTGGCTTCCGCCAATCAAAGTTAGAACGGGCCGAGTTAAAAGAAATTCCCGCTCAACCAATCAGAGACAACCGTTCTCACGCCTGTAATGAATAAGGTATTTAAGAAAATGCCTTTCAATGAATACCTTTGAGTTTGTTTTCAAACCTGATCTTCAACGTTATCGGTTTGTTGAGTTTTATCCAAATTTAGAAATAACTATTGGCACTTATTTCTTCTAGATATCGTATTTGAGCGTAGCCATGCTTATAGAAACATGAGAAAATGGCGGTCGAGTGGACGGAATTTATTTATCGCTTGCAATCGGAATGAACTCGGGCCTTCGTAACTTTGATTGACGGAAGCCAAGATTCCAGACAACTGGAGCTATCAATGTCGCT
The DNA here is from genome assembly GCA_964019055.1 of Anthopleura xanthogrammica. NCBI lineage: Eukaryota > Metazoa > Cnidaria > Anthozoa > Actiniaria > Actiniidae > Anthopleura > Anthopleura xanthogrammica. Next base: position 2,173,566 of record OZ025211.1, read on the forward strand.
TAATTTTGAAAATGGGTGTAATCCAATCTCGCATCATTTATGTTGTGCTTTAAGGTCCCATAAACTGCCAGTGTAAAGTCGTCAACAAGGAATATGTTGTGAAGTGCAATCTACCGGCTACTATTGATGTTTTAGCGGATATCTCTTCAGACACAAAACAGCTGTAAGCACTTTCTATTTATATGCAAGAATTTTTACCAATAATAGCCGACTTTTCTCATTTTTTTTTCGACAAAATCTATCAGATAAAGCAAAAAGATCAGGATTGGCTATGTTCTGTTCTCTGCTATAACACGACTAAGGCTGTTGAACACTCCAAAAGACGCGAAATTTATGTTTTTCCCAAAAAATCTTTACATGCTTTCGCTACTTCCAGGTTTGGATAAAGCAAACAATTTTTAAGTATTATTTAAAGCTAGAATAAAGCAAAATGTATCGATGCACAATTTTTAACGGATTAAGGACGTTTGCGGGCAAAAAAGTTTCCCATATTTTTTTCTTAAAATTTGGAACCCTGACAACTTATGTAAATCTGTATAAAATACTAAAATAAAAAATGGGAGTCACCGTTGTTGTTTTCGAGATATAGCCGATCGAAATCGTTTTCGCAACAGGCGTGTTCGGAGTTTGATCTTAGAAAACCTAGGTCACGCGCGCGCGCTGTCATGCTATATGCGCAGATGCGCACAAATAATGCCCGTGAACGTCCTTAACTGGTTGCTAGTTTGGTGGTAATAACGACGGTAACGACGATGACCATGATGATGATAGGATAATATGATAAAGAAAAAGATATTGTTGATGATGAATAGGAAGACAATGACAATGATCATGATGAAGAACAAGATGGGTTATGATGAAAATCATAAAAACGATATGATAATGATTGGCATGATGCTGTTGTTACAAAATACTGCAGGAGCATTTTGCGCTATCATCAAGTTGTGACTCCATGGAAAGTAAAATTTTTTTTTTGTATTAATCCATAGTTCGATGAACGGTATTGATCTTAGCAGTATTAATCCCAACTCTCTTGATCACCTTTCGTCTTTGATAATAATGTAAGTTATCTTAATGGAAAGATCTAAGAATTGGTTGCTACACTTGTTTTTTGGTATGCCAACAAGCATCATCCCACCATCATTTCAGTCCATTTTTCTATGGTTGATGCCAGGAGCCAATCAAAGGTTGAAAGCATCAAACGTCAAAAAAAACAGACACCATTGCCATAATTGTACAACTGTACTCAAATGTCAACTTCTAAATTTCTATTTGATTCAGCAGCTCAAGCAACTTTTGGTACCACTAAACCCATTTTATCTATTACTATATATATCTATGCAATAGTTAATCGTTGGTAATCGAAGTGGACAGAAAAGCTGTCCACATTTGTAATAACACCATTTCCTTGATGTTGCTACATTAACAGAAACTTCACAAATACCAATATAACTAAAATCGAGAAACAGACCTTCGCACAACAGAAGCTGATTGAAGAAATGTAAGTATAATAAGAATAAGCCACTTTTTGTAAAGAAGTTTCGGGATCAGGAATATATTAACGCCTTGTATCAGTTAAGGAAACGTTTTCTGCGTAAATATGATTTCAATACGTTGTATAATCTGACATTGCAATGCATGGAATTTCCTAAGCTGAGTGCGCGGATTTGCATCGTATTGCATGCCATGCATTGTAAGCTATTAGACCTTTTTGCTTTACCACTATTTTCGACTTCGTGCACTAAAAAACAATAGGTGAGATCAAAGATTGTACGGAATTTGAACATCTTTAGAATTTTATTTTAACAAAAGATGCTTGCATTTCATTGTAGTTGTATTCAGGTCATGCTTTCAACATACGTAAGTGTTGTCCATTGGTATGGCCCGACTCGTTGTTAATCACAACAACGAAATAAAAGCATCTTTTGTTCAAATTCTAAAGATGTTCAAATTCCGTACAAAATTGATCTCACCTATTGTTTTTAGAGTGCACGAAGTCGAACATAGTGATAGAGCAAAACGATATATTTGCTTCGTGGCATGGTATTTTCATACCATTGCAAGCCCTGTATTTTATTGGCATTGACATAAGATTGCATTGAATTGCATTTCCAGTTTATGCTTTTGCATCAAATGATATGGTACGGGATTGCATCGCATAATCAGTAGATGGAAGTCTGAACCTATTTCCATATTTCCATGTTTATAGATATTTAAATCAGAATCGAATCTCAAGGCTTGCTGATGTGGATTTAAGAGCCATGGAGTTGAATAAAATAGGCGAAGTTATGTAAGTGAAAATATCTAGATAAAATATATCCAGCTGCAGGGAGAAAATGCATTCATGTAACGGGAAATATAGTATGTTTTTGAAAAGGAAAGAAGTCAAAACAAGGATGCGAGGTCACTGGAATTCAACTCAGACCTAGGCCTCTTTCACCAAAGGCCGCGCACTGACCAACTGTGCCATCCCTGCTCCTTATATTACTGATGGTATAATATATATCTGTTTCTGATATTCAGAAAAAACTTTACTGAAGGAAAGTATTTGTATGAAGCAGAAAGGCATTACCAGTTCGTGTAAGTGCCCTCCACTGACTTGTCACGGTTCAGTTTAACCGGTTTGGGAGTCAGTAATGTATTCCCATTGCAGACCATCCAACAATTCCTGGAGAATAATCAGTGACACTGAAAGTGAGAGAGACTGGTTTGGGAGTGTTGAGAGCGCCTTGTTAATATATAAGTTTTCGGATAGGTTTGCAATCGAATAAAAAGATACGTGTAATTTCCAGGTTAGATTTAATGTACGCACACAAATTGCTATAATATCTAGAGGATTAAAGTGGAGAAAATAAAGTGAAGTAACTCTGTGAAGTGGTTTCACAATAAGATCCGATCCATCTCATCTTCTCAAGCGTGAAGAGTAGAGAGTTATATATATATATATTGGTCTGATCCGCGATTAATAAATTGTGTATGAATATGATCGTCGCGGAGTATTAAGCAATTTAAGTAACTGCAAGTATAGCAATTACTTAAATTGCTTAATACTCCACGACGATCATATTCATACACAAAGTAGAGAGTTAGTTAGAGTGAATAAAGAATAATACTCAAGGTATTGAGGTGTGGTTTAGTGCTACCCTCGTATAAAACAAGGACGTTTTTGTTGTTTTTTTTGTCTTAAAAAGACATCTGACACAAGTTAGGCACATTGTATCAAACCAAAGAAGATCACACGATCAGATAATGCTAAAGAGAGTAAAAGGATTTGCACAATATAAAATCAAAACGTCAAAACGTTTGTACATTCCGTTTTACAAATGCTTTATACCTTAAGAAATAAACAATATTGGCTGACTCGCAAATATTTAATTTTATTACATAGCCACTAGTGTTTTACTGAGCAAACCGCCACTCGTATTTTTCATACGAACTACATCCGGGACCTCAATGATATATTTAGCATATCCTCAAACGTAGAGATATCGATGACGCCACGCCAATATTTCCCCGCTCACTTTAACGCGCATTGTGTAGTTATTTGTTTGTGGATTTGTCTATATGATACAAAGAAAATTACACGTTGGCTTATGAAGTTTATTGAAGTTTATTGTTTCATGCCACTCGTGTAATATCCTCTATATATTTTTGGCAATACCTTAATATAAAAATGTATAACTTTTTAGGGTGCTTGCTCTACGGAATAATTATATTGATAGAATAACCAAACAAGATACAAATTACAAAACATTCGTTAAAGAATTGTAAGTAATGTGAATATGTAGAACCTATAGCTAGCTAGCGCTGTTGCCATCTTTGATTACCAACAGCAACACAGCAACATTATATTCGTCCCGTTCGTTGGTGCGCTCGCAAGGTGAAATTTTTTTAATCTTTAAATATTGATCATGGCAATGGCCTAAGTTGCACCCTCTTATTAAATTCATTTCTTTTTTATTACTTTTGACACAAAACTTCTTTGGCGATTTCTTTGCACGAGAAATCCAGACCTATGTTATCCTGCGCGACACAAGTGGATCAATCAATAGTTTTTATTTATCCTGTGGATTTGGCGAGTACTTTCGCGCCAAAACGCGCGCGTCTCCCATTCTCGGACTCTACCTATACTATGCCAATCTACGTTCTTAGTTCCTATATGTTTTAAGAATTAATTTTTTAAAGGTTTTTTTAGAGTGCACTTTACTCAAAAACAGGTATTCATTACCATGCATTTCGAAGTCCTCGGATTTTTGACTGATCCATGCGTGTCACGTCATTTTCATCGGCACCACTTCACGATATTGAAAAGAATATCTATAGTTCTCTGCAGCAAAGTAAACTCTAATAATTTTTCCAGGGACTTGCAAGGTAACCTGATCGCTGTTATCGAGGAAGGCGCTTTCAAGAGAATGGTATTATTGCAAAGATTGTAAGTACTCCCTGTGTGAAAGAGAAAAGGCGCCTGCCTGTCCTCTCCCAAGACAACCCATGATGCAATGTACGATATCGTCAGCAAATCTTGCGATCTGATGTCCAATAAGGGTTTGAATTATCAGGTCTTGCGTGACATTTTAAATTTTAATCCAACATAAACGGAAATATGATATTTGAAATTGAAAAAAGCATACCAAAATTAATGAAAATGGAAAGTTTGAAGTGGTTTTATTGAATAGCGCCGAAGATATGGGCGACGAAAGTTGCAATTGGCTGCCTTTACAAGAAATGTATATAAAAATATGTTGGTAGGCAAGCATATTTTCATTTGTGTTGGATTAGGATTTAAAATGTCACGCAAAACCTGATAAACCCTCATTCACGACTCTTAAAATTAGAATAAGAAAACAAGCAATTTAATCTTTTATTATCTTTTCCTTAGGGATCTCTCAGGAAATAGAATAACTCGAATTCCAGCCAACATGTTTCCAAATAGTTTGATTATCATGTAAGAAATATTCTAGTTCCAATCAAACCTTTTCAATCAACAAATTTTATTAGTATAACACTCATACAAGAGGACCCAAAAGTGAGTGAGTATGGAAAGTTTCAATGCTGTGGCTTTTTTTTTTCTTTTAAGTTATTACGAAATATATTTACAAATATAAGTATCAGATTTTGCTGATCATTACTACCTAGCTAGCCTCGCTTTGTTGTCATTTATACACTTTACAGTACAGTAACCAGATTCTTATTTATATTATCTTCTTTCAATTGACATGTTTTGTTTCTCTTGACGCATTAAATTGAGAAAAAGACAAAATATGTAAATTAGAAGCGGCCATTTTTCGATTGCGTCTGTATGTACTAAAAAAATATGAACTTATAAACTAAAAAAGGATTTGGTGGACGTCAATCAAAGTGTTTCCATTAGATTGTTGGAAAAATACAAAGTTATCAAGGCCCGTGCCAGGTGGAATGTTGTGGAAACGCCTTGCATGATTGACGTCCATCAAAACCAACTTTGTCGCGACAGCAAATTGTACGATTTCGTGCGTGTGATTGTGAAGCACTGTAAAGAAAACTTAAATATGTAGACCCTCGCGCGAAAATCATTTATATTTCATTGTTTGTTTTGTGTTCCAGCTATCTACAGGACAATAGAATTTCTCAGATCGAAGATGGAGCTTTTCAAAACCTATGGATAACACATCTGTAAAAAAACATAACCTTTTCTAATTAAGCCTGGACCACGTCTCGATATATAGTCTTATCTGTCTTATGTTATATCAACCATGGTATAATGATAATAATAATAATAATAATAATAATAATAATAATAATAATAATGATAAGGATCATCTCCCTAATTTTATTGCTTTCTTATCCTGCAGCGCCTCCTAATCAATATCGTCACTGCCTTTTGAGTTAAGTTTATTTTGGTAGTTTCTAACATATTTTATTGCTAAAGGGATCTGAGGTATAACAGGATTAAGGAGATTTCAACAGGAATGCTGAAGACACATGCCCTAAGCAGCTTAAATGATTTGTGAGTTTTCGAGGCTGAGGTTCCTTCACATTACTCTGATATCGCGATTACTAATTAATTAGAAAACAATTCTCTTTCAGGTATCTTGGAAAAAATTTGCTTAGTCAAATAAGTTACGAAGCGTTCAGAGGACATGATTGGCTGTTTTTCCTGTAATTATTATGTGACGTCATTGTAGGGCACATAGATACCACATGATTCATATTAAACATTCCATGGTATTACGTCATTTCCCACCATAGTATTGGTCAAATATTGTCATGTCTGCATCTGATTCACGTTATGTCACATCACCTGACATGTCAGAAAACATCACATCATTTTATGTCACGTCATAGTATGCACGTCACGTAAATCACACCATGTGCATCACATCTTGTCATATCACATTATGTAACATCACATCTTTTCAAAATGTTACGTTACATTAGTTTACGTCACACAACATGTCATGATCATCACATCATGTGATTCTTTATCTAGGCCTATAAGAGAATGGATCCGAATCGCGCTAATTTCTCAGTGGCGGTTCCAGGATTATTTCTATATTTCTATTATTTCTATGGAAAAACCATTATTGCCGGTTTTCAATCATTCCCAAGAGAATGGAACAACAAAACTAAAGTCTTTTGTTAAATTCAACCAAGATATATGCTGTGATGAAAACCAGCAACAAATTTTAACTTACTCTTAATTCTTGTTGTTGTTTTTGTTGTTGTTTTAACTCTAAAAGGTGAAGATGTGGAAAGGTGGGGTGTGGAAAAGTGGGTTGTTGAAAGGTTGAGACGTGGAAAGGTGGGGGTGTGGAAAGGTTGGGACGTGGAAAGGTGGGGGTGTGGAAAGGTGGGGTGTGGAAAGGTGGGGGTGTGGAAAGGTGGGGATGTAGAAAGGTGGTGGTGTGGAAAGGTGGGGGTGTGGAAAAGTGGGTTGTTGAAAGGTTGGGACGTGGAAAGGTTGGGGTGTGGAAAGGTGGGGGTGTGGAAAGGTGGGGGTAAGGAAAGGTTGGGACGTGGAAAGGTGGGGGTGTGGAAAGGTGGGGTGTGGAAAGGTGGGGATGTGGAAAGGTGGGGTGTGGAAAGGTGGGGATGTGGAAAGGTGGGGTGTGGAAAGGTGGGGATGTGGAAAGGTGGGGGTGTGGAAATGTGGGGGTGTGGAAAGGTGGGGAATTGAAGATGGGTGGCTATAGCTACCAACCAAATCCTATCCCCCTAGATTCACTACTGTTCCTTTTATTACGCATTTCATCCATTTCTTTTTAGAGACATCAGTCTTAATGCCTTGGATAAGATAGACAAACACTTTTTGCATTATTTGAAGAGTTTATATCTATTGTAAGCAGCATCAACAATATAAGATATATTTGTTTGATAATTTGCATTTGTCAATTTGAAAATAGTTCCCACATTATCATGATTATATTACATGCAAACACTAACATTATTATATTGCAGATGCGCATCAAAATCAAACATCAAATATATCGAAGACATGGCTTTCAAGGATCAGCGTTGGCTTTATTACATGTAAGATCATTACTTCCTAGTACTTCCTCCACGAAGGACTGAAATTGGCGAAGTTTTCCCCGCCCAAATTTGTTGCATTAAGAAGACGCCATCTTTAACTCTCCAAATCTTCTTTTTACTGTTACTAATCAATACCTAATTATTTTCCTAAAATGATAGAAGATTTTAGGAATCCTTTTTGCTCTACCTATAGACTTCTAGATGCAAATCAACTAAGAACGATTCAACTGCGGACATTTTATGGTGCCAAATCTGCAGCATATGTGTAAGTATATCAGTAGAACTTCATGTTAAGAGGGCACCGATAGAGTATTAAAAGTAAAAACAAAGGCTAACCAACTTCTAACCCACACACCAAGCATGTACATCCAATAGAGCTGTTAAGTTGTGAAGTATTTCCGGGTCCAACTGCATACAAAAACCGCTAAAATATAGCGAAAATTCACTCAATGAATTAACCTTCACCATTGAAACAGTGAAAACTTAGGACAACAAATTATGTCATGAAGAAAAAGTAAGAAAGTTCTTCATAAAACTCGTTTTCGTTTTGGACCCGAAAGTTGTTTTTTTCCATACAAGTGACGTCACACTTAGCAGCCCTATAAGTAATGATCTCAAATAAATTGCTCCAAACCAACTACACACCAGTAATAATTATGGTTGACATTTTTTTCCTTTCGCTTTTTCAAGGAGTCTGTCAAACAATCCATTGGAAACTATTGAATACGGGGCGTTCAAACATATGACTGGCTTAATAGAAATGTAAGTCGTTTGCAAGATCATTAACACTGGTTAGCTTAATTGACAATTCACTTGTTCTCTTACTAGTAGATATATAGTATTGCTGTAGTCGTTGATAGCGGAATAAACAAGACTCGTGAAAATGGTGATGATATTGCTTCAACGATTTTGTTAGTTGATAATAAGGGACCAGTTATTATCGGATTTGAGGATTTTTGCTGCGACATGAAGATTAAAGTTCTGATCCCTCACAAGAGGCACTCTTCTCATTTTCCATCGTGATCCATCGATAATTCGATGCCTGTCAGTGTATAGCTGATCCCCCTCCAGTGTTCTAGCCTTAAACCCTCAGACCCCTCCTCCTCCTCCCCTGCCCTGTCCCCCCCCCCCCCCCCTAAACATGATATTCTTGTCGTGGTTGATTCCTGAATGCCATTACATGCTATGCAGATCTCTTATCGGTACCAATCTTCGAACGATAGACGTTGGAACGACAATCATGACACGAGATTTGGTCATCTTCCAGTAAGATTTACATGAATTATCATTTTATGTTATTTTACATTTAAGTTTGTCAAGTGTAACTAGTAATTTCATAATATGAAAAAATGGGATGGGAAAATGTAGTAAGGGATATATATTTAACAGATTTCCGATGGTTTTGCGTGGTATGTCCTCTTTTTTACCATGCACGATGACGTCAAAAGTTGGTCAAAATGTTATGTACTCACGAGGCGTAGCCGAGTGGGTACATAACTAATTTTGACCAACTTTTGACGTTATATCCTGGTAAATAAGAGGACATACCACGCAAAACCATCGGAAATTTGTTTTTTACCATAACAAAGTCAAATAAAAGATTTGAAGCGCGCGCTTGCTCCTTGCGCGAGTGATTCGTCATTTATCGGTATGTCCTCTTATTTACCACGGCTCTCGACCAATCAGCGCGCGAGAAATTTCAGTTATGGTAAAAATATCCCTCTTTTGCTTGACGTATTTTTTGCTTCGATAGTTTCCAATGTGTAATTATGTTAATGATATATAAGATAAGGAAGGTTGTTTCTATAACATATATTTTTTTGTCTTCAACATTGAGAAAACGTCTGAAAAATGCCTTTTTGGGGTCAAACGTTTGCGATAGAAAATACAAAAAACTCCCCAGTCTCCCACACCCCTTAATTCGAAAACAATCACGGTAAACCCTATTTTTACCATGAGGACGTCTCCCTCGATGAGATAAGATTTCTCTGCTCAAGGCTTTTCTCAGCAAGTTTACTTCTTTTCTCTTCTTGTGTTTCAGCTCGACAGGTGAACAATTGCCATCAATTTCCATGATATCCTTTGCGGTATCTTTCCTCCGTAGTGTAGGATACTGGTGCCTACCAGCCACGGAAGTTGGGTACAAACCCTGCTTTCCGTGTAATCAAGGAGAATACAAACTTGGTTTGCTGAATGAGCTGGGATGTCAAAAGTGTCCACCAGGTACAGTTAATTCAGACATCCGTGTAGCTAATAAATAAAAATTCTGACTTTTGATCTTACAACACATCAAACAAACTCAACTCACACGTTCCTTAGCCGGGAATCAACCCCCCCCCCCCCCCCCCCCCGAAAAAAAACAATAACAAACAAACACAGCGGTGAGCAACAGCGTCGTAGCAGCATGTGCCACCTAACTATTATACCTAATCCAAATTCTACAGCGCCTCATGAAGTGAGGGGGGAGTACGGAGGTAGAAAAGTAAGGAAGGAGGAACGTGGGGACAGAGCGAGAGGAGAAATAAGAGTGCATAGTGATAAAATCTGCAGCTAAACAAACCGACCTAATCTTGATGTTTCATGCACTAAAACTTTAAAGGTGGTTTTTATCAAGACATTATTGCGTATGTTGGTGTGATCGTCCATGGCCTTGGGTGCAAACAATGTCCTTACGGGACCTTCGTAAGCATGGACAATGCTCCTGGCAGGACGGAAACTTCTTGCACAGCTTGTCCCAGAGGTGAATACTAAATTGCTGAGAGATTTCTTCTTAATTTTAAAACGTGCCATGTTCAAAGATACAGAGGTTGAACTCTGAACATGCTTTCTGTCTTATTGTAGGAACAAACCTCAAAAGATTAGCTGGATTCAGAGCTTGCCCCTGTTTGGACAACTTCTATCGTTTGGATCGCTTTGGTGCTTGTAAAGAATGCCCGCTTGCCTATAAATGCACCAATGAGACGATTAACCTACAGCCGGGGTTTTATTGGATATGGAGTCAAGAGGCCGGAAAGGAAAACTATCTGGCATTTGCTGAAAAACTACAAACAGAAAACAAAGACCATGATTTAGATTGGAGAGCATTCAATGGAACTCTGCCATCTGCTTATGTCTGTCTTTTCCCAAGCTCTTGTAAGGTGGGTGACGTCAAATATTAGCTGAAAGCTGCGCAAAAACTGCGTCTAATCTCGCTCTTGATCTTAGTACCGAGCGAGGTGCATATCATACTTTTTGAATGTCGGCTTGGCATCCGGAAATAATTAAGGTCCGCGACACAGTATTCTGAGGTGAATAAAAGCATCTCGCTATGCGATTGTTCAGTCAATATTTCTCGTTACTGATTTCTGATTTCGTATTCACAGGGAGGATTTGACGCTAACTGTTCCTATGGCTACGAAGGAATTCTTTGTGCTCTCTGCTCTAAAGGTTTCTATCAAACGTATTCTGGCTGTAACAAGTGTCCATCTTTGTTAGTGATCGTGTTTCAAATCACTGCGGTCTTCATCATTCTAGCAATCATTACCTTTGTGATCGTTAAAGACAAAAAAGCAAGAAGTGAACGCTCTGCGACAGATACAATCTTCAGCAGTCTTAAGATAGTCATTGGTTTTTACCAAGTTACAAGTGGTACACTACGAGCTTACTCGTACATCCAGTGGCCTGCAGCATTAACGAAGTTGATGAAGTTTGCTGATATAGTGCAGCTGAACATCTTCAAACTCGTTCCAATCGAATGTCTGTCTCACTCCATCAAGATTACACCGTACGTTGGTCTTGTGACGTATGTATCTCTAGACGCACTGGTCATATTAATAGCCTTGGGGTACCTGTATGCGAGGAAAGTCTTCCTCAAAATGAAGAAAGTCAACCAGGAAGAAATGAAGAAAAACCTTTTTACCTGTAAAGCCAACTGTTATCGTGCTGTGTTTCTTTTCCTGTTTGTTACCTACCCAGCAACATGTGAGAAAGTGTTCCAAGTTCTTCCATTTGGGTGTACTGAGGTCTGTGACAACCAACAAACATGTAACTGGTACCTACGATCAGATTACTCTGTCCAGTGCTACACATCAGTCTACAACAAGTATGTTATCTTGGCCTACTTTGCTCTGGTCATCCCAGTCGTGTTTCCACTTGTCACTGTTATCATGCTGTGGAAGTATTGCAAAACAAGTAACGAAACCAACCAGGATGGCCTTGGCAAAGATGATGATGCTCTAAACTCAGCCCAAGGAAGAAATCTGTATCCAAAAGGGCATGAAATATCAAATGGCTTGAAGTTTCTCTACGAAAACTACAGCAGAGATTGTTGGTACTGGGAAGTCATAGACCTTGTCCGAAAGGTCATATTGACGTCAGTGGTCGTATACTCAGGTGAAAATGGGCGTTTATTCCTTGGGATGTCAGCAATTATTTCTGGGTTCTACTCGATCTTCTTTGCTCATTCTAAGCCAATACCGTACATATTTGACCACTGGCTTTATCTCGGATCTTTGCTTGCTACGATGGCCACCCAGTTGATGGCAATGCTGCTGAAGATACCTGTGGAAGCAGTTTCAAGTCTCGTGTCCACAGAGGACGATTCTTATGGAATCAATGTTTTACTTGTGTTTGCAAATACTTTTGTAATGGTCATGATCGCAGGTAAGTCACACATAAGATGTCATGAACCCTTGCAGGAGCACGAGTGGCTTTCAAAATTAGTTCACTTTAACCGACATTAGCCTTTCAAATGTGCCAAATTCAATGCAACCTTACTCGTGCCCTATCAGCGGGCAGATTGCAAATAGGCAATGTGCATCAAAGCTCACAAAGCACTCTGGGAAAGTGAGTTCTAAAAATAGAAAAGGAAATCAAATGAATCACAAAAAATTACTGGTTTTTTTTCGTCTGCTGAAATCCTTTTATTTCCATAGAAAATGTCGAAGGAAAAATTATCAGATGAATTTTTAGAGGAGCCAAAAAAGCGTAAGAACTCATTTTCCCATCATGCTTTGTGCTATAATTTCGAGCTCATGCAATTGGCTATTGTCTTAGGGTTTGAAAAGTAACTTTGACTTTTTGTACAGCTACTGTATATATAGCCTGCGTCACATCAAGACAAATCCTGTAAAGCTTTTTACCGGGGTACTTGTCCGGATGCACGCAGTCTAACTTTATATAGAAAGAGAAGAACTACATTTTAGCGTGGTGTTAGGTTTCAAGCAATGCAAATCAGTAAGTTTTTTTTTTTTTCATTTCTAACCAACAGCTCGCTATCTATATGGAATGATGATTTCAATACTAGCGATACGGAAGAACCCAAGATTAAGTTTGGATTGTATCATGGTGGTGTTTCAGGTCGCATCTCTCGAAGGCGGACAAAACCAAGCATTTGGTGGAACGGATAAAAATGACTGTGTTGAGAAAGACATTTCTGATGTAGACACTCAGTTGTGAGGTCTTCGAAACAAAATTATAAATCTGTGTAATGCAATTGCTGTCAAATTTTAAACACGAGTTTGGTGGGGAAAAAAACTCACTTGTGTTATGCCACTCTAGCTTTGCCACATTTATTCTATATTCAATAGCGATTAAGACATTTTGATAGTTTTCGGTAATAATTGATATTTTTAGTCAAGTGAAGGCTGGACCACACTTGTAGAACTGATGGAAAAGTTTAGTGTTGACACGCTGAGTAGATATCGACATTGGGGATTTCCCTGAAATCATAGATAGCTGTCGCACTCACTTTCGTAGCCTACTTGTAATCAGATATTATTATGGTTAAAAACCAAAGTGTTTAGGAGTGTTCTTTGGGTCAGCGTCTCATTTAGAAATAGTAAAAAAGAACCAGAATTAATATTGTAAGTCAGTTGAAGAGTTAAATCAAATCGAACAACTGACACAGAGTTTGCAAGCCTGCAATAAAAGTTTAAAGGTACGTTCCCTGCCTCGAAGATCCTTGTGTCCTAACAGTTGCATTGTAAAAACCGATTATCACCAGGAGTATCAATATTATGCAATACCGACATTTTGGTAAAGCTCTATTATGTTCAATATTTATAAAAAGGACGTCCTTTAATTGTTTCGTAGTAGATTAAATACATATCACATTGAACGAACGGAAAACAATCAAGATCATAGAATAGGTAAAAAACACGCCCAGAATGCGAAAATAACATCAATCTCAATCTAGAAACTTAATTCACCCAGGAAAGGCATTTTCACTGGACTATATAGGGGAGGAGGTGTGGAAATTTTTAGCAATTCTACAATTTCATAAACCTCTACCAAAAAGATAAAGAAAAACATGAATAGAAACTAAGGGTGACCCTCCCTTGACCCTCGAAACAGTTTTGGTGTCCGTAAAGATTATAATTCTTGAGACCCTCTCCTTTGCATCTCCAACCCCATCCCTCTAATCCCAAAAACGTATACCGCTCCTATAGACAACATCACCTCCCCCCCCCCCCCCCCTTCTCTCCAGACTGAGCCGAAAAGGAGACTAGACTCGTCAGCAGGGAATTTTCAACGACAACATTAAACTACTTTCTAAAAATATCCCCAGAAGGACCTTCACAATTTTTCCCGTGGCGAAATCGACATCAAATTTCAACAAAAAACTTTATACTTCCGGTTTGAGCTAGTGTACAACTGAACATAAAAAATAAGTCTTGGTGAGGACGGGTACCTGTACATAATCCCTGGAAATACGTATTTACATCAACTGGAGACTATATTATCTATACTCATAAATCTTTCTTTACTACTTAGTTTGTCATCTAATAACTTCACGGTGATATAAGCCATCGTCGCAATCATCTTCAATAACATTTTCTAGTAATACAGCCTCTTCGTCTGATTGGTTGGGTGATTTGGGTTTGTCTTGTCGTCGCTGGTACTTTACTTTAATATTGTCATCTGAAGCATCTAGAGCTTTTCTTCTCTTGCGCATTAGGAATCCATCAACAACCCAAAACATGACAGCCTGGAGTAAAAACGAAGCAAAGAAACAAAATATTATTTTATAGAATTTGCTCACCAAAGGTTAATAGATACTTTGGCTGTGATGATAAAGAACGACTAAACTGATGTTAATGGCGATGATGATGATGATGACGAAAATGAACATGATCATAATGATAACTGATGATGATGGCGATGATGGTAACATGCACGATGACTATGAAGATTATGATGGCGATGGTGAAGACGAAGACGAAGACGACGATGATGGCCATGATGAAGGCGATGATGACGAAAATGACCATGATGATGCTACTGATGATGATAGCGATGATGGTAACATGTAAGATGACTATGAAGAATATGATTACGACGATGGTGATGGTGATGATGAAGATGACGATGATGGCCATGATGATGGCGAAGGTGATGGTAATGATGCATGATGACGAAGTGATTATGAAGCCGACGACGATGATGGCGATGATGATAGATGATGATGGCGACGATGATGCTGATGATGATTATGTTTACGAAGATGATGACAATGATGATGGTGATGCAGATGATGATTTGCAAGTAATAATCTAGATGCATTGACTACAATACTTACATTGAAGACGAAAGGTACAATGAGCATCACTATTGCTAATTCCATTTTAGGGTTATTCTTGATTGGTTTAAGGATAAACTTCCTAACATCTTCCCAGAATTCCAGCTGTACTAGTAAAGCTACGGTGATTTTTTCAAAGATGACAACTATGATATACACTATACACTGACAACCCCAGTTACGACATTGTGGTGGATTTCCTGTGGAGAGTCATAAAGGAAAGTTAATTTTTTGGGTTTCAATCAGTTGATAAAACCCTTTGAATCTCTGCTCCAAATCTCTGCTCCAAATCTCTGCTCCAAATCTCTGCTCCAATTGGTGGTCCAATACGGACTATTTCAACAGCCAACATGACACACGTGGTGGTCAAAAACTGACTACTTCGACAACCACATACACGTCTTATCATCTTTTTTTTTTATTCTCTATTTGTAAATTACGGTTTTTATAATCTTGATAATTATTTTTGTAATATTGTATATGTACTGGGCACTTGGATGAAAACGCCCCAATTTTTGAAAGTCCGAATAAATCAAATATTTGAGGATAATATGACTCAATTATGATTTTGAAAACCAGATTGGCGAAAACTTTAGCTTGGGAGCCACTTGCAGTTGAGAAATTTTGGTTTAAAACCTTAAAGAACAATAGGGTTGAGTAAAGGACGTCATTTACCCAAAATTTAGATGCTGAAAAAAATCGATAATTTTTTTTTGAAATGGGAAAATATCATACCCAATGAAAATAAGTCTAGTCTCTTGTTTTGTTCACTAAATTGAACTGTAATGAGAATATGCTGCAAGAGGTCTATTGTTTTGATTCTACTCACCATATACACCAGATCTAAAGGATTCAAGATTATAAACATCAACAATTACTTGAGTAAGACGTAGAAATATCCATATAAAAACCAAGCCTAGAGTGGAATCCAGTAGAAAATTGATAAAATACCTACAAAAAAAAAAAAAAAAAAATGATTTAGCAATAAGTTGAGGAATATTCACATTTTGAGTTGGTTGTGGCAGAAGTAGGTGAGTGGGAGGTCATTTGTTTTGCTTCATTGTCATTTTCAGAGTTCTCCCCTCATCTGGAAAAAAAAATTCCCTGATTTTTACCTGACAGAAAACCATTTTTCACTGAGCACACTATGCACTGTTCTAAAATAGTGATCCATTTTCTTGGGTAATAAATATTTCTTACAAGGGGATAAAAAGGTTCTGATGGTAAAACATATTCCAGTTATAACCAGACCAACCATACTGGTGGCTACGACAGTAAAATAACTATTGTTATGTTTCCACATTATGAGGCTAGTCAGTCCAGAACAATGATAATTCAAATTAGACTCCATATTTGCATTTGGTCTACACACTGGATTTAACTATGGTCACAATAGCCAATGTGCATGAGCTTAAATTCCTAGGACAAAGCATGATGGGAAACTGAGTCCTTACGCTTTTTAGGCTGCTCTAAAAATTCATCTGACAAACAATTTAGGGAGTTTTTACATAGGGATAACCTCTTACCTTCCTTTCTAGATGCTTTTTTTTTTTTAGTTATTTTTGTAGTGTTTCGCCTGCTCTATTCAGCTTTTATATTTTGTATATGTTCTATTTTGTATATGCTCTATTCAGCTTTTATATTTTGTATATGTATCTCCTTAGTTGCATCTGGAATAAATCTTTATTGTATTGTATTGTATTGTAAATTTTTCCTCCATCATTTTCTATGAAAATATAAGTATTTCAACGGACGAAAATAAGAGTAATTTTTTCTAATATTTCCTTTGATTTCCCTGTTCCATTTTTGCAGGACTCAGTTGCCCAGAGTTCTTTGTGAGCTACAGTATGAAGCAACTTGCCTATTGATACCTTCTTCATGCTACACCTGGCTATGTTTTTATCAAATTGTGTGATAAACCTTATAAACAATTAATAGCATATTAAGCACATCCACTCTTACCATGTGCAGGGATCACCACTGAACTGACCAGCGAGTACAATATTAGCGAAATGGATGACTACTGCTCCTACGGCTTGCTTTGAAGTGTCATAAAACCTGGAAAAAGTAATGTTTAGATGTGGATTATTCTTCCTCCATATGCAGACCTACAGTAAACATTTGTTATTTGCACTGTTATTTATGCTTAAAAACAACTTGTTTTTTGAAATATAAGGAGTTATCTTGACAAGAAAACTTGAAGTACACCCTTATGAACAGTACAAAGAGATTGTCAACTTCTTTATAAATTGATTTCATTAGAACATGTTCATAAGAATGGAATAGCTCACACCTTGATATATGTATTTGACAAAAAAATCAATAACCACACAGCATCTGAACTATAATTTAGGGTCATTCATTAAAACCATTATACCAAAAGGGACATTTTGGCTGACAATGGGTAGTGTACAGAAGATGACATTCTAGATAGTTGTCACACTTTATAATTAAGATGCACAAAGCTGTACACTCATGATTAAATACAGCTGTTGTGCTGTCACATACCATATCCTAAATGTTCTTCTTTCTCCTGAAGGCTCTCTGAATCGCTTTACTAAAGAGAACGGGAAAAATAAAATTCTATTCATTTCAAAGATATTATCAAACGAAAAAGTATCTGAGACACAGGGATTACAAATATACCAAATTTGGTGTATTTTATGCACAAAAAAATCTCTGATATTCAATATTAGAGGAAGTCATTTTGACTCCAGACTAGATTCTATAATAAAATTGATTTGAAATATATCCCTTGACCCTACATTTAAGAAAAAAAGATTTCTTGAGAAGGAATCGAACATAATTCAGTCTGGGTGGGTAAGGGAAATTGGTAATCCCTGAAGACATAAACAATGTACAGATAGAAACAATTTATATAAATTTATAAACACACATATAAATTGTGAATTGAAGATGAATTAGAGACAAGACATCACTTAAGCTGTTACTCTTTAAAGCCTGTCTGATGATCGCGAAAGCTTGAAACTTGGAGTAACAGCTGAAGTGATGTCTTATCTCTAACTTATCGTCAATTCACAATTTATTACGCTCTACATTTTAATGTATTAAGCACTCTACCGACAGTATAGACATACCGGTAAATCTAGATTTATAAATGAGCATATGATATATCCACATACAGCGATATGCAGAAATTATAATCATTTTGATATATATACTAGTTGTAAGTTTATCAAAAGTATATCAGAAATTATGGGATATCATCGCTGATATTTTGAGAGACATCCCATAATTTCTGATATACTTTTGATATACTCGTATATATACCTACAAGGATCAGAATTTTTGCATATCGCTGTACATGTAAGCTGTATATAAAATATTAAACTAAAGATATACATAACAAATATATTCACATACATACAGTATATATACAATATTTATTACAAATAAGGGTATGAATATATTATATATAACATAAACAAATGCAGGGTAACTAATATATAACATTTATAAATAGAACTATGGTATGATTCTTGAAGGTTCTTCTTAGCTATACTACGACAAGTACATTTGAAATTAAAATTAATATTTTGAGAAGAAGAAGAAAGAAATAGAACCTTTTCATTTTAACAAAGGTTCCCGAATAGAATTGGAAAGGAAATAAATAATGAATAATATAAATAATACATGCAATGAAGACATACTCTCATGATCTAAATCTCTAATCTCTTAATCCTATCATCTGAAAGTCCCTATTTATAAACCTTTCAGATATGATTTGGTTATCTGATCAAAAATAATTTTCCTTTCTCTTTTCTCTAGAAATGACTGTAATTTTATATTTTTCACAATATGTGACATTAAAGTAGATTTTAGAGATGTATTGATATATTTGTAGATATTTAGCCCCAGTTAACATCGATTTTCTTATGAGCCAAATACATTGAAAACTATGAAAAATAGGGTGGTCTTCTTTGATGTCATTAGATTGGGTTTATGGCCAGATTGACATGTGAACTAGGCCTAAGAGAGATGGATAGCAGTAGAAATCACGGAAGTAGGAACATAAAATTGAGTGCGTGTGTTGGAGAGAGAATGCATGGCAAATGAGATGTAGAGAAACATTATTTAAACTATGACTAGACAAGATGTCACATACTGTAAACTTATTAGGAAAGCTGGGCATTGCATATCAGAATTAGGTTTTATGAAAATCTGTAATATAATGGTCATAAATTCATAAGCAGGACTATAGTAAATAGAGGGGTTTGGAGCCTTGTAGTACTTTTAAACTGTGAATCAATCTAACTCACATAAAGTCAAGCCAAGACCTATGCAGGGTTTAAACTGTCAGAAACAAAAATCATAACAAAACCATGGGAATAAATACGTATGATGATACAATTATTTCTAAGGTTTTCAGCTGTAGGGTAATTTACATATACCAAAACTGAGACACTGTTATACTTATATTCATGGCTAAAAATTGCACAAGGCATGTATATGATATGTACAAGTTTATTCTTGAAAAATAACACAAATTTGACATTCGACAAGAAAATTATGACCAAACCACATAAACTAACCACCAAATATCATAAACCAAGATATGAAATAAAACTCTAGCCCATATAGAAACCATGGGATATAATAGACCTGATTCACAATTATATTGATTAGGATATATATCTGAATAATTATCCAACTACACTACCACATTTATCTACAAGAATAAATTCACACACAAATAACAATCCTTGGAAATTAGAATCTAGGTTTTACTATAATAATCTTTCGCCTCCCACGCTATGTCCAGAATTTTTGTGCCAATAAGATAATTTTAGGAAGCCATTTTGTGATGAACCTTGGGAGACATTTTTATTCAAGAACTTATTTACCTTCCTTCATTAAGTTCAAAATAAAATTAGGAGGTCAAAAAATTGTCGCTTTTTTTAAATTTTGTGTTTAATTTGGGCGATTAATCTTAATTAAACGAAGGAGTATATGTTAAAATATCGTAGAATAACATAAGATAAAAAAATTCAAGAACATAGCCACATCAGTGACATGTTTTGTTCCAAAGAATCAATTCATTTTGACAAATTCAAAACATGTTTTCTTATTTACAGATACGAAATTCCTGAATATAGATTAAGAAATCTGGATTAATAAAACACAAAAAGGGTTGATTTTAAGTATTAAAGGAACATGGTTGTCAACTAGGTTATTTAAATGAAATTCGATATGGGAAGAACTGCACAGAAATGTTGAAATACTTGAAGACAGCTACAAGCACGCCACAAGCACGAGAAACCAAATTATAAATTCATCTTGGATTCACAAACGTTTC
The DNA here is from genome assembly GCA_964019055.1 of Anthopleura xanthogrammica. Lineage (NCBI taxonomy): Eukaryota > Metazoa > Cnidaria > Anthozoa > Actiniaria > Actiniidae > Anthopleura > Anthopleura xanthogrammica. The sequence goes on from OZ025211.1 coordinate 2,193,950, forward strand.
CCCAACAGTTTACATAATTCAGAACCCAAATAAGATAGAATACTTACACAGTAGTGTACTAAAGGCCACAAAAGCTAAAATTCCTTGGATAAACAAGCCAAATTCGTCTGTTAATTTACACTTGATTCCATCGAGGTCGGTCTCCGAAGCCCTTTTCGCTAAATGAGTCGTTTTGACATTTGTGGCTTGTAAAAAGTCTGTTGGACCAGACCTGGTCGTAAGATTCACGAGAGGTGGTACCATGAGTTCACTCAAGGGCTGGGTGATATTTTAGCCGTGTTTAAAGGAATAATTTGACCGTAAATCCGGAGTCTTTTCCTCCCTCTTTCTCTCGCCTCTCTGAACGCTCTTCAACTCTTCAGCTTTGGATGGGCAGCGCGCTTCCGGTTTCATTTACCTTATTTGGATATATGGACAGACAGACAGACAGACAATTAGGTGAAGCCAGACATGCAAACTTTTTATTTGGTAAAAACGTGCAAAGGTACAGTAACTTGTGAAAATCCTTGATACACAAAACGCGGCGTAGGTAAGAAGGAAAGAGGAAATAAAGCTAAAGAGGTATAGAAAGCGGATGTGATGAATCGAAGCTGTCTCATCCTGAAACCACAGGGAGCCCATCAATAATGGACGTGAACCGGCCTCGCCTTTTTTTATAAGCACCTGCAGTAAACTAACTATTAATTTTCTTTAAGGATATTTATTTCAAGATTTGGCATTTACAAGGTACTTTCTCTTGCTGTTAATAAGTCAAAGAATAGCATGTTTGCCTCCATGCTCATATTCCTAATGTATTTAGGTTTCAGAAGATGCGCCTCATTCACGTCTCTTGACTCAGCCTATGAACACAAAGCATCAAATATATAACATATACATTGTAAAAATCAGAAACAAATTTTATGAGTATAGAAATCATCATTAAACACTGTTGTTCGGACAAAGAATATTGTGTCGCTTATACATATAATACATATTTCATGAAATTTGTTCTTTCTTCTTTTTATTACTTTCTTCCTTTTCAGTCTTCCTTTTCATCCTTCCAATACCTACCCAACTACCTACTACCTTTCTTTCCTTCTTTCTTTCTTTCTTTCTTTCTTTCTTTCTTTCTTTCTTTCTTTCTTTCTTTCTTTCTTTCTTTCATTCCAATTCATTAACTTTATTTGTTTTCCACTCCTTTCTTACTACATTTCTTTCTTTAATCTTTTCTACAGAAATATGTACCCAATCTAATTAGGTCTTAAACCATGACTTCCGCTACTGGATCTGCACCACCTGACTCGGGAGGCCGTGTAATCAATCATGACTTAAGAAAAGTTTCAATATAACTACTATTGAGTATATATACCTGTCATTTCGTACACTACATCACCCTCATCGTACCCATCATGATCATAGTAGTAGTTATAGCCTTCTGGATAATTCTCATTATATTCCGTATGCTGTGTATCGTAGAGTGGTTCTTGTACATTCTTGTAACACAAACAAAATGGGGCAAATAAATATATGAATATGCCGGTGTTCATTTTAATAAAAAATGCATCTTTGATAACAGAATTTTAACGTGTCAGAAACTCTGATAACATACCGTATTAACTCGATTAAGCACCGCGGCGCTCTTCAATTTTTTAGTGTTTCGGTTGCGGCCCTTTTATGGGGAGCACTTAATATTTGAGGCTGCGCTCATATGCGGCGCTTAATCAGGGGCGGCGCTTAAACGACGAAATACAGTACATTTATACTGTAGAATATTGCAAATAGCCTTCTCCGCAAACATTTCTAGTTTTGATTATTTGGGGATCGAGAAATCAGGAACTGTGTATCAGGAATAAGCAAAGGAATCTAACCGTACGATTGTCAAGCACAACCTGAGAATTCCAAAACATTGTTGCCTGTGGAGAAAGCTGGAATATTGGAGACATGGACAACATAACATATCGCGCGCAAGAGTTAAGTGTCTACTTTTGCCCGACAATCCAATTCAGTATGATCCGTTGTCATTTCTCCTTCAAATTTGAAATTCAATTTTGGGAAATTAAGATATCCACATGGAAAGAAAACAGCGCAGTCCTGTCTTGCATTTCCAGTTTTTTAATTCATCGTACCTTTTGGGGGGGGGGGGGGGGGGTGTAATGTTTTCTTCAAATCTAACCTGGTCTACTGCTTCTTCTATGTACTGATCATCCAACTGTCCCTCGTCTTCACCTTGTAACGGTTCTTGCTCATTGTCCATGTAATCATCGTCGACAAATTTCACCATCCTCTTTCTCTGTCTGCGAAGATTTATGTAGTGGCTAGAGATAACATGCCATAGATTAGTACAAAATTGAAATTTGTCGTTTAAATTATATCTCCAGTTTGTAAGTTTTTAGTTTTAAAATTAATCTAAATGATTAGTGTTCCCTTGCTTACAAAATGAGTTGAGGAGGATATATAATCCGTGACAAACGTACGTGTAAGGCCATGACTTACAGCGCCGTTACCGTGACGGCGCCGAGTCTCAGAATTTTAGTTATCGGACATACTCAATGCTGAGTCGTCTTATGCGCTGTGATAAGTTCAACAGTAGTCCTTCTACCGTACCGTGTGTTTTTCACAATAGTGCGGTTTTCTTATGAGTGGGAAACATACGGTACTGACTTACAGCACGTACATGGTACGACATTCCGTAACACTGAAATGGCTTCCTACTGTCGTCCAGTAATTCAACCAATCACAACGCATAGTTATGGTTCAAGTAAGATAAGGTATGCCGGGCTACAGTACGGTTACAGATTTTTAGTTCTATAGCACTTGCCTGCATGACCAGCATATCAAAACGATGGAGATCCCAGCACCAGCGAGTGTACATGCAAAAGCAACCTTTCCAGTTCTGGTGTTCAAATAGTGAAAAAGCTTAGGGTAGTGACTTTTGAACCATCCATTGTATTTAGTAATAACATTCTTGATCGAAGAAATATCAATTACGTTCTTGTCGGTGGGAGGGGTCGTCATGGTACTGAGTTGCAGCGTGGTGCAGAGAACCGTACAGGATTTCTTCTGAGTGTCATTCCCTTCGCACCCGATCGCCAATTGAATGGAATTCGTCTTTATACATTCTCTTTTTCTTGTTTTGTGTCCCTTGTGACCACATGTCTTGCCGTCGCATGATTTCCATTGTTTCCATGGAGACCATTCGACTGCTGTAAAAGTTCATAAAACAAAATACCCAGTTTTTTTTAACAATGCGATGCCTAGTTGTTTGAAGAGCGTACTGTCATAAAGGGGAACTCGGATACTATATAGGAACCGGAACCTGTGTACTATATCATAAACACACAGGAAACCCAATATAGTACAGATTCAGGGTTAATCAGTATATCTGCGCTGTGTAGTAGCAGCCACTCAAGGAATAAATCATCATGCGTACGTATTCATAGCCGTTCCGAAGTTGATGAAAAGACTGGCTCGAGTTGGCATTTCAGTGCATTGTGGGACTGTTTTAGGGGACATTTTTCCAAGATGGCGTTTATTTCGTTCGTCCCCTAAAATAGTCCCACAATACACTGTGATGCCAACTCGAACCAGTCTTTTCCTCAACTTCGACACGGCTAATAATATCATAGGTAGCCTGTTATTCACCATTTGTTTTCCATACATCGGTTTACTGGTCAAACACGAATCATTCAGTCGAGGCTGCAAGGTCCAAATTTGAATAATTCTTTAAAACTACCTTGAAGCCTCGCTTGAATGCTTTGTGTGTGACTAGTGAACCGACGTATAGAAAATGGTGAATAGTCTTCCTCTTTTCTTAGCCACTTGGGATCCCTGTGTGGTAAAGGAGGGAAGAGGGGCTTGGTGAGAGTCTCCCTCAGTCACCTGCACAATCTACAAACCATAGATAGCCCGCCAAAGAAACTTAACTAGAAACCCCAAAGCAAAGAAAGACACTGTTGGAGAGGCTTTTGATAACCAACGTTACCTTTTACGACTTCCACAGAGGTTACTGCCATGTCACGTGATCCCGGTGCATTGTAATGTTTATTAACAACTTCACACGTGTATTTTCCAGCATCAACATCTTTCACGTGTCTTATCACCAGTCTCTTTCCTTCATCAAGTATTTGCGCATGTTCATTGGAATCTTTTTTTATCGTAATCATCTTGTTTGGTTTAGTAAGAGTGCTTCTTTTCCAGATGTAGAGAAGTGAATGGTCTGAGTTGGCGATGCAATTTAATTCAAATGGTTTGTGTTTCAAGATGTTGACATGGCTGGGAGGCTTGGTGATGATTTTTGCACGGACTACAACAAAAATATTATTTTTTTAGAACCGAGGCTCCTGATTGATGAAGTTTGTGGCATTTAAAACGCACTTAAACTACGTTAGAATTTACAGAATGCTCGACATTATATTCAAACTGTTTGGTATTTCCTGAATCTCATTACGAGCCAGCAAGTGAATGGCAACCACTGCCCTCCATGCTCGATCATTAATGTACAATTTCATTGAAAACTTGCCATTCAACTGGTGAAATTCTAGGCGTGAACTTTCTCTTCCTCGCCAAGAAACATAAGAGTACAGTCAACGGTTTACGCCTACCCGAAAGAGGTATGTCATCGCCGTATACTTTAAAAGAATTCTATGAAATAACCAAAGCCCTGATACTCACGAAAAACAGAGATGTTAAACTGACAAGACACATTTTTGCCACTTGCATCACTAAACGTGTACTTGATCGGGGTCAAGCCCAATGAGAACCAGTCAGACTTTCCATTGATTCCTGGTGGTTCAACCTTGGTTACCAACACCCCGCTGTTGTCCTCGGCAACAGGTGGATTCCACGTCACTTCTTTTCCTCTGTCATTATGTTTCTCCGTTGCTATGACGATTGACTTAGGGCATTCATGTCCTTTCTTTATTCTTGGGGATTCATTATCTAAATATTTCAGTTGGAATTTTTATCTGCTAATGCTATTCTAATGTCATGGGTGAAAGAGATACTTTCGATTTGATTCAGAGGGCTAAAAATGGCCCACACCTGTCACGTGCACCTGGGTGGGGGGGGGGGGGGTATTTGGTTTGATCAGCCTAGACTAAGCATGCACATGTTCACCGGTTTTCCTTCCTCCGCCGGCAAAATCTAACATGCCAAATTCCAATTTTATCTGTGAGTTAGCCGTGCCCTGCCCAAAAAGGTACCCCTTTCATATACTTTTGAAGAAAATCTACCCCTTTTTATACCAAAACTCACAAATTTCCACCCCTTTTCTATACGTGCGGCTTGAAAAAAAGTACCCTTTTCGGGCGGAGCATCCCCGTATAGTCAATTATAGGGAGTACCCCCCCCCCCCCCCCGGGTTCTTATGCCTTCTTTGATTCTTTATTCGCTCGTTTTCAGCAAGAACCTCAGACCTGGAGACTTTATCTCTACACTATTTTTATGCATGATTCTATCTGTTACCTTCACACTTGTATTGCAGCGCTAACCATTTCCCATTGGCCAGACATTCCGTGTAGTCCCTGTATCCACGACCAATGAATCCTCGGTCACACTTCACAGTACATGTAGCTCTATGGACAAAGGAAGACTGCGTGTGACAGATATCCTCTCTGAATTTAGAGTTAGCTGGTGGAACTATTGCGTCGCAAGTAATAGCTGTGAAAAGATAAAAATAACGATAATTACGTATTTTAAAACACATCACTATCTTTCAACAACTATTTTTTTGCGGCTTGTGTTGTGGTGTTGTGTTCAATGTTGTGTTCTGTTGTGTAGTTTTCATATGAACTGTACACGTGATGCTAAAGGCGCGATTACACGGAGCAATTTTCTCTGCAACTTGTGTCGCAACAGCATTGCAAGACAAGTTGCATGGAGCATTGCGGCGTGTAACCTACAGTGCAATTTGCGAGACAAGTCGCAGCAATCGTTGCGAAAAGTAGAATTCCTTTCTACTTTCGGCAACGATTGCGTCTCCGTTGCACCGTGTAAACCCTCTTGCAATTTGTGTCGCAACGCCTTAGTGAGACAAGTTGCAGAGAAAATTGCTTTGTGTAATCGCGCCTTAAATGGCACCGTTATATCACAGTACGCATCATTTGAACCAATTCAATCATAGCAATTACGAATATTGCTCATCTTTTGAAAAGCCAAGGATGGCATGGTCTCCGTTACTGGCACGGACCATGAATCTTAAATTTTCATACGAAAAATCTGCTCTATCTCTTAGCTTCGTTCAGAGATTCTGACAGTTGAGTGTCTTTACTTTCTGTGTTCGTATTAACAATAAGATTTGAATATATGTTTGTTTGTTGAATGACTGATTCACCTTTGACATGGACCTTGGTGGCAGCAGTTGTCTGTCCTTTGAGGCTCATTATAACACACTGGTATACTCCACTGTCGTCGATTTCCAGTGCCAATACTGTTAAATTGCTTCCTAATCCGATATACCGACTTTCAATAAACTTTCTCCTACGACATGGGGAATGGACAAAGTGTTATAAAGGGTACTAAACATAGTCCTGAAGGGGATCCTAATCCCATTTCTCAGCCCAAAATGTTGCAAAATTCTAGTTCCAGTCATGCAAAATCTCATTCCGAGTTATAGAGTTAATTAGAGAATTTGAAAAATCCCAATCCCAGTAATGGCTAAATCCCAGTCCCAGTGCATGAAATCCCATTTTCCCAGCCCAAAAAAGGCGAATCCAAGCTCGCATTTTACTCTTTCAAGACCCTCTTTATATTTTAAGTATATGGGGAATGGAAAAAGTGTTAAAAATGGTAGCAAACAGAGTAGCATATAAGCGTTCGAAAACACAACTGATGTAGCAAACTGAAAAGTCTGAGAACACTAGTTAATTCATAAGGCCGATTTACACAGTACAACTTTTACTTACAATTGTCGCATGCAATCTGCTTGCGCCACGCTTACGACACGAATTGCTTCGCGTAGTAAACCTTCCTGTAACTTGCTCACAACTGTTGTGTACGACAAGAAAAAAAGTGGCCAGTTGTAGGATTGATTTACAACTCAATTCGTGTTGTAAGCGTGGCGTAAGTAGATTGCATGCGACAGTTGTAAGTAAAAATTGTCCCGTGTAAATCGGCCCTATATGAACAGCTTTTGTCAGCAGATTTTTTTAACCAAAGAGAATTGAAAATCAGTAGCCACTGTACCAATGAAACTGCACTTTTTCTCCATTCTTGAACCAATAATAATACAAGCCATCAATGGGCGGATACAAGGGGAGTCTTGCTTTACATTCAAGGGAAAAAGATGTGCCTTCGAATGCTGTTAGGGCTTTCGGTGGACGTTTTGTGAATATTGGAGGACCTGAAAACATCCCATTACAGATTATTAAAAGCTGATTGCGAATTATCATTTTCTTGATTGCTAATTATGGCTGATTGCTAATTATGGCTGATTGCTAATTATGGCTGATTGCTAATTATGGCTGATTGCTAATTATGGCTGATTGGTTGGTTGTTGGTTGTTGGTTGTTGGTTGTTGGTTGTTGGTTGTTGGTTGTTGGTTGTTGGTTGTTGGTTGTTGGTTGTTGGTTGTTGGTTGTTGGTTGTTGGTTGTTGGTTGTTGGTTGTTGGTTGTTGGTTGTTGGTTGTTGGTTGTTGGTTGTTGGTTGTTGGTTGTTGGTTGTTGGTTGTTGGTTGTTGGTTGTTGGTTGTTGGTTGTTGGTTGTTGGTTGTTGGTTGTTGGTTGTTGGTTGTTGGTTGTTGGTTGTTGGTTGTTGGTTGTTGGTTGTTGGTTGTTGGTTGTTGGTTGTTGGTTGTTGGTTGTTGGTTGTTGGTTGTTGGTTGTTGGTTGTTGGTTGTTGGTTGTTGGTTGTTGGTTGTTGGTTGTTGGTTGTTGGTTGTTGGTTGTTGGTTGTTGGTTGTTGGTTGTTGGTTGTTGGTTGTTGGTTGTTGGTTGTTGGTTGTTGGTTGTTGGTTGTTGGTTGTTGGTTGTTGGTTGTTGGTTGTTGGTTGTTGGTTGTTGGTTGTTGGTTGTTGGTTGTTGGTTGTTGGTTGTTGGTTGTTGGTTGTTGGTTGTTGGTTGTTGGTTGTTGGTTGTTGGTTGTTGGTTGTTGGTTGTTGGTTGTTGGTTGTTGGTTGTTGGTTGTTGGTTGTTGGTTGTTGGTTGTTGGTTGTTGGTTGTTGGTTGTTGGTTGTTGGTTGTTGGTTGTTGGTTGTTGGTTGTTGGTTGTTGGTTGTTGGTTGTTGGTTGTTGGTTGTTGGTTGTTGGTTGTTGGTTGTTGGTTGTTGGTTGTTGGTTGTTGGTTGTTGGTTGTTGGTTGTTGGTTGTTGGTTGTTGGTTGTTGGTTGTTGGTTGTTGGTTGTTGGTTGTTGGTTGTTGGTTGTTGGTTGTTGGTTGTTGGTTGTTGGTTGTTGGTTGTTGGTTGTTGGTTGTTGGTTGTTGGTTGTTGGTTGTTGGTTGTTGGTTGTTTAGTTGGTTAACTGGTTGGTCCATTGGGTGGGTGGTCAATACGCAGGCATATAGATTTGGTTAGTTTGCTGGGTTCGATAATTACTAATATTATAACAAACCTTTCACAACGAGTTTAGTTTTTGCCAACTGTTGATGGAGTGATTCATCCTTGTGGGCAGTTCCACATTGGTATGTTCCTGAATGTAGTTTCTCATTTGCATTTTTTATTACAAGAATTCTGTCAAACGACTGCAGCTCCATATTGTAACGACCACTCACAATAAACTGCCCGTCTTTCCACCACTTTATTCTTGGTATTGGACTAAAACAGTAATATTAACAAAAGGCCATTTCAGTAATTTCACTGCTTTTGCCTTTGCGCTGTGCAAGGCACCCAAAGACTATTTGTTTTTCATGTGCGCGCACTCATATTTGTGATTGGCCAAGAGTAGAAGTCGTTGGCGTAGCAATATTACATTCGCTTCTGACCTCTGGGACCTCGGGTTAGATTCCCAGACTCGGCATCACTCGGCACCTGTGAGTAGAGTTTAATAGGTCTTCGAGTTATTTTTCCGGCCTCTCCGTTTTTTTCTCCCTGCGTAAAACATAACACACTAAATTCCAATTCGATCTGTGGGTTAGCCGTGCCTTGTCCTCAAACCAGAGGCTATTTCAGTCTATCCACACAATTGAAAGATTTTGATTGTCGAACCGCTACGTATTCTTGATCACGTGGTTATTCATGTTTCTCTCCTGAGTCACGTAATATTTACACCTTTGATACTTTGTGTGTCAATATACTTACTATCCCGAAGGAATGCATCTCATGATTTTTGTGCTTCCTCTCCAAACTTCTTCGAAGTCAGATGGTCCCCCAACCACTGAAGGAGAGGCTGAAGGAGCTAAAAAACCTGCTAAATATTAAAAAAAAAAAAAGATTAAAAATGCATTGCCATTATTTTTACGTTTAAGTTCAGAGAAAGTTATTTAAAAACCAGCAAAATTGGCTCGCACTACGGCAGTACATTCAAATGAGAAAATAGAAAAAGCATGTATCTGCACTTGAAAGAGCACCCTCACTTTAGGTGTGATGCATTGTATGTTTATGCATACATTACATCAACTGCTTGCTACGTAGGCTCTAAGCTTCCACTCACGCAGGCGTTCGACAGAGTCTTCGAGATGCGTGCGATTACTTCCAAACAGTTTCTTTATTTTACTATACTTACGTTGATTTTTGAATTCATACGGATTTGAGATATAGCTTGTAGAACCAACAGATAATTTAAGGTATAACAATTCAGGCAAGTCGCTCTTCTTGACAGCAGAGAAAATCAACCTTCCATAACTTGTAACACCATAGGAACGCGAGTTAGGCAGAGGTACAAATTTGCCGTCAGTCGAGCTATATACCCCCCAGGTATAGTTTGCACCCAAGTGCACTCGATGGGCTGTAGCATAAAGGATCAAAACGCTGTTTGTGGTGTAAAAATTAGTCAGTCGATATCCTGATGGTCCACTAGAAAAGGGTTTTATTATAGCTGTGAAGTAAACGAAAATATATTCAATAATGAATACTCATAACTATACCACGCCATACCATACCATACCATACCATACCATGCCATGCCATGCCACGCCACGCCACGCCACGCCACGCCACGCCACGCCACGCCACGCCACGCCACGCCACGCCACGCCACGCCACGCCACGCCACGCCACGCCACGCCACGCCACGCCACGCCACGCCACGCCACGCCACGCCACGCCACGCCACGCCACGCCACGCCACGCCACGCCATACCATACCATACCATACCATACCATACCATACCATACCATACCATATCATACCATGCTAATCCAAGCATACGACACCGTGGCATGTCATGCCAACCATACCATAACACAACACCGCACCACACCACACAATACACATACGTAAACCTACACTGGACACAAATCAGGAAAATATATAAAATATGCAAGCCACTGTAGGTTCAGTAAAGTACCTGTGACATCCACTTTCAATACAGGACTGAACACTGTGCCATAATGGTTACTAACGAAACACTGATAAGTCTGTTGACCCCTGTTTGACTTGATATTTTTACAAACAAGACCGCCATCTGCGTCCAAGCTACACGAGCTGCTGCTGCTGTTAACATCGATTTTTTTTCCATTGATTTTCCATGTATGAGTCAGTGGTTTGGTCCCTCGAGCCTTACACGGAATCTTTAGGGTTTCTCCCGCGTTGACATCGCCTACGCCAATGAGGTCGGTATGTGGAAAATATGTTATCTCGGGGTACGAATCTGTAAAAAAAAAAATGTAATTTAGATATATCTACAGTTTTAAATTTTGTGCTTGCAAACTTGTTTTTCTTCACCCCGAAAAAGGTCCGAGTTTCGACCAAAACATTTATGTTATTAATACATTTTTTTATCTTAACCGTACCAGTGACAACAAAATTAGTTAACTTTGTAACTATACTGTAAACACGATATGCGTATGATGTTGGAATGAAATATGCATATGATCGTACCATACCGCTCTGCCACTGAGCTACAGGAGACTGTAATGGCGAGTAAGGTCGCCATGTTGAATAAAAAATGTGGATAATTTTTTTCCAATACCCCAGTTTCGAGTTCTCTATTGCTAAGTATTAGCCTCAATAGCATGTAATATATTCCTTACTATTACTAACACCCCGTGGCAATGAGGTGAGGAATGTGTACAAATGAACAATTTTAGAATTCCACGGCGTTTTGCTCTCCGTGCTGAATAGTTTACGCACAATTGAGGCTGAGACTGAGCAATAGAGAACTGGAGTATTTGACTACGCAACGTGTCATTCTCTTTAGAATAATATTTTGAAATAAGAAATAATAATCAAGGAAATGAGACAAGATCTAAAATAGGAAAACATTATGCCCTAATTTGTCCTTGTATGGAACTAGGGAATATGTAAACCTTTGCTCTCACTAGCGACATAAGCACAAACATTAGCAAAGGAACAACACTTGCACAGAAATTATCATTGATAATCAGTGGCGGACTTCCGATCGTACACCATATTTCTCAAAAGCGCGCGCAGCCTCCCTGCTACATTCAAGCATGCCAATCTCTCGGAAGCCATTCAAATGTCATAGTTTTTGTATGGCACGCGCAAATTTTCTTATGTACAGCAAGGAAGCATTTTCAAAAACGTTTTTCTGTATATTCATTATCAATATAAGTTGATACATAGTTGATATAAGTTGATGTAAGTCTCTTATCGTTGCGTTACCAACTAATATTTCAATAAATAATAATAATAATAATAATAATAAATAAATGCAAATTAACAGTGGAATCCACCGAGTGGCTCTTCCTTCACTGCATTCCAATTGGAATTTAGAATTTGAATTTTCAGGAGGGAGGAAAAACTGGAGAAACCAGACAAACCCTCAAAGCACAGGAGAAAACCAAGAAACTCTACTCACTTACGACACAGAGCCCAGTGGGGCTTGAACTCTGGTCGCCTTGATCAGAGGCAAGTGTTCTCACCGCTACGCCACCCGTGCTTCCCAATTTGGTTGGTTTCTGTATAAATATCGATGACAAAGCAACCCCAATACTTACCAACATTCCTCGGACTCCCTGCTGAAACAACAGCAAAATATGCCACAAGAAACAAGACCAGAGCACCTCGTAAGATACTACATTTCATCCTTCAATGTTCCTTGACATTGTTTTCGATTTTGGATGGTCCAACTCATGACGTTATTTTAATAGATTGATGACGTCATTGATTACTAATTTTTAGCTTCTTAATTATGCTAATTATGAATCAGCTTAATGGAATGGCGAGAGGCGACTACTTAACAATTAGTCTTCGAGTCCGAATGGTCTACGAGTCAATAACCCATGAGGCCGAAGGCTATTGACTCGTAGGCCATGAGGGCGAGAGGTCTAATTGTTTTAGTAAAAACCTACTAATCGGTCCAATAAAAGGATGCAAAAAGTTTTGGATTTTGCAAAACGCGAATTGTCCGCCATTGTTTTGGTTTTCAAAACCGGCGCTTTTCGCTACTAGAGGTCTCAATTCAATTCAATTTTTTTATTGAGGAACAAATAATTTACAAATATGTATTTAACTTGCATTTAGCTTAATAGCTAGTCTAGGCAAGTTAAATTAAATTTCTTTACAATAGTTGAAATTAGTTTACTCATATATTATTAGATATTACGAATGTATATTTCATCTAAATATCAAAATAGTAAAAGGGGGAAAAAAGGTAATAGAAAAGGAAAAAAAACAGCTAACTATAAGGACAACGACAATAAGATTTACTTAAATAGTTTTGAAATATCGAAATCATAACCGTTTGCCATTAAATTATTAAAAAGGGCTGACATGACTTCTTGTTTAAAGTTTCTTTTAGACAACTTTCTAATATGTATTAGAAAGTATTTGATTCCATAGACGAGTACCCAAACGTGAAAAAGATTTCTTTGAATTTCTTTGAGTATTCAGGCGAGAATGTTTTGTATAAAAATTATCATTAGAAGAAGATCTTGTGTTATAGCTATGTATGTCTTGAACACGAGTAAAAAGGTTGACAATATTAGTGGGGACCTTGTTATTTTCGACATCGTACATAAGTTGTGCTATTAAGAATAAGTAGTGTCTATCACTAATAGACCCCTAGTAGCTCAGCCAATCACAGGGCTCGATTGGTGATAGACCATTAGTAGGTTTTTTCTAATATTAATTAGTGTTTATTTCCCTTCTCTTTCATTTCTTGCTCTTCTTGAATCAATAATAAATGAATGGGATTTAACATTCAACAGAATTGCTCTTCTTCCACTGGATTACAAATGGAATTTAGAAGTTGATTTTAGTCAGCGGGTGAAGGAAAAACCTGAAAACACGCAGAAAAACCCTCGAAGCACAGGAGAGAAGCAACTCTGCTTACATACGGCAACGAGCTTTTCCGATCGATCCATTTCCCCTCTACCACTATTTAAAGTGAGGACACTCGAACCGTGAACACTTTGAGGTTTTTTCATACTTTTTTTCTCCTTTATCCCTTGTGTGAATCGATTGGAAATATGATTTATTTTGAACAACAAGATTATTTGAGTTCAGTGCTTCATTTTCAGAAGGTTTGAAGCAGTAGAAAGTTCATAAAATAAAAAATATTAAAATATCAAGTCCTCACTGTAATGTCATACCAGAAGATAATCCATTACTTTAGGTGCAATGTACTATTTACCATTCCAAACATATTGGAAAAAGAATTCACTGCTTGTGTTTTTTACACATATATATTCTGTATATTGGATTTTCAATTTTTTTCCTGTATATACATGGTAATGACGCGTGGTCTGAAATGGTCCCACAAAAGGGTCTTCAAGTCATAAGCAATAACCAAGACACTCCTATTTCTGTGTTAAGTTTATTTGTATCTAGTATCAAACTACTAAAGTATATTCCAGAGATAACGGCAATTTTAGCACTATCGTCAGTTACGAAAAGTTACACATTTTGGTAACTATCAGGTTAAAGGATTCTAAGAGTCGTGTAGTTGTTCAAGAGAAGAATTGTAGTAGGCATCTGTAAATAGAATGTAAAAAAAGGTTAAATAGCTTGGGCGAAATGTTTTCCCATTTCGGACCACATTATTCCCAAGAGTACGTATCATTTTTTGTTTTTGTTTTTGTTTTTGTTTGTTTGTTTGTTTGATGGTTGCGCATGAGAAGACACATGAATATTGATACAAACAAAGAATGGAAATGGAATGAAATAGAAAAAAAAAAATTACGCCCAAGCTAAAAGGGTCGCCAGGTCACGTGACCCAGGCCCTTTAAAAAGAGCAGTCGTCGTGTCAAAACGGACCCAAGAAATCAAAAGAGCACCGCAATAGTAAATAAAAGTCAAAGTTTCAGCTCATAACATGTGACATAGGAGAAATATCCTTGAATAAAAATATTGAATATTCTATAAAGATTTGTATGGCAAATGCACACAGGGTGGCAAAATCTTGTCAGCGAACACGTATAAATCCGGAAATGATGTCAGAAAGTAAGCAAATTACCTGAGAGGCTCAGTGCTTTAGGTCAAAATCTTGTGTGTGTTTGATCGTAGCTTGTCTAGCCTCAAAGTTCAATGGCTGAACCGGTTGGACCATCATCATAGAGAAAGAATCCTTGTCGTTTCCGTTCTGGGTGTTCTTAGTTTCGTCCAAGCTATGGTAGGAGCTTCCCCGGCTAGAACCACCTGATGAAATCCTTGGTTTGTGTTCCTTACGGGGGCTAAAAGAAACAGAGGCTCTCTCCACTTTGTCAACGTTTGTGGTGTCCTTGTCCAAGATGATGGCTCTTGAAGAATTTATACTTTCTAGTAAGGATTTCTGAAAAAGAATATATAGAACCGTGTCCTGATAAGAGCAAATATTGCGCGCCTATCGTAAGAATAGACGAATATAATATTTATACTTGCACTAATTCCCAACGTGTGGGTCAAAACACTAAAAAATATTAACACCATAAAATATTTCAATGCTCAAGAGAAGGCAGTTCTTTTGTTTTGACCCTCAGATTGGAAATTAGTGCAAGGGGTCTATAGAGGTTTTGCACCATCACGTGATGGCAGCCATGTTAGATGGCAGGAACAATAAAATATCATTTTTCATCAGAAAAAAATCAATTCCTGAGAGTAAAGGGATTTAATCGTTCTGCCATCTAACCACAGGCAGACCTAGCTCTGTATTGTACGTGATAGTGGAAAACCTCTATTGATTGCTACTTAGCATCAAGCTACTGCCAACCTTGCAACCTGCTGACGATGTTGACTTAACCACCTTTTTTCTCTTTTCCGCTACTTCTTTCTCATGATCCTTGTTGATACCTTCTTCCAGTATAATAGTTCGTGCTACTATCAAATCGTCGTCCAGTTCTGATCTCTTGCGTTCCTTTGGTGTCAGCTCTTTGATAACTCGTCTTTTCTCAAATGCCTTTCGATCCATTTCGTCCTCATAATCATCGCTGTACTCCTCGTTTGACGGTCCATCGTTGAAAGGAGTATCTTCCAAATCTTTTATGGGTCTATACCCCCTTCTCTCCTTTTTATCTTTCTTTTCGATCCTACGACCTCTGTCATAATAAAGATAGATATGAGCTAACAGTACAATAAAGAGTACATTACGGTCAGTTAGGTCAGTCTCACGAGTTGTCAGTCTTTAATATAATCAGACGAATCAATGGTAACAGAGTTGAAGGGCTCGCCTCTCACCTCTATGGTCTCGGGTTCGATTCTTGGACTCGGCATCACATGTGATTAAAGTTTATTAGTTTTCTTCCTTGATTTGAGGGTTTTTCTCTGGGTTCTCCGGTTTTCCACCTTCCAAACCCAATTCGATCTGTGAGAGTTAGCCGTGTCCTGACCCAGCAGTTTTTTTAGGGTTCGAAAACTGAAGGAATTTTTTGGAAAAACATGTTCAACTGTTCAACCTGAAGACAAGTGATTCCAACGAAACACCTGTCTATATTTATGAAATAAAATGAAGTGTTACTTACACGAGAACGAAAACAGCACAGCTTAATATCATGACCAGTATTGCCAATGAACTTCCTAAAGCCAGTTTCCCATAGAAAGTGTCAAAAAATTTCGAATTGTTTTTCGAATTTGAAGGTGCTACTACTTTCCTCACTGCAATTATGGCTCCTTCTTTACCCTTAGCGGGAAGTGTTACAGGCCTAACGGAGGCAGTTTCTGTTGGAGTTGGAGTTCGAACTGGAGTTCTAATTATGGCTTTTTCTGTGCTCTTAATGAGAATTGTTACAGGAATTACAGAAGCAGTTGCTGTGGGAGTTGGAGTTTGAACTGGAGGTGACGGAGTAGAAACTTCGACGTCGCAGTTCTCAGCCTGTTTTGTTTTTCCACTGCATTTACCGGGTGCTTCTTTTTCTGATGACGTGACACAGGTGCGAAAACGATATCGCTGGCCTATGTTAGAGCCAGAGGTCGATAAACATTTGCTCCATCCGCCCCATGCAGTAAAGGAAAATGTCTCTGCTAAAAGTAAACGAAGGGCAAAAACGGTTACACTCTAGAATTTATTTGTGAAACAGCACTTATCTTGATCTTGATCATACAAGGGCACCAACACACCAGATTCCTCTTGGCGTTTTATAGACCCCTTTCACGTGACGTCAAAGCAGCTCAATTTGGAAGACAAGACAAAACATTTTCAAACTCCTGAGAATTGGAACCTATTGTTTTGTTCTCCAAACTGTGCTGCATTCCGACGTGGTGCAAGGAGTCTATACCATTATAATAGTCCCCTTACAGCACGTCGGAATGCAGCTCAATTTTGAGGGCAAAACAATAGGTTCCAATTCTCAGGAGATTAAATTCTTTTGTTTTGCACTCCAAATTGAGCTGCTCTGACGTCACCTGCAAGGGGTCTATTACCAACCGGAAAGATTTATAGAATAGCAGCCGATATCAGGGTTACACTCTTTTACTTTTAAACAGTTGTTTCAAGTCGTGACATTTGGGTCAGTTTCTGTACAATTACTGTATTTTTGACCCAAATGTCTCGAACTGATCAATACTAGTTGGGTCTGTGTGAGTGTGATAAATACGACAAGTGAATAAACTGCACTGACTATTCGAACGTTAGTCCTTCATCGGAGTAAAAGAGGATATCAAGCAATGTAGAGAAGGTATACAGAGGTAGTCTTTCTTACCACTTATCGTGATTTTAGTGTCAAACTGATCAATACTAGTTGGGACTGTGTGAGTGTGATAAATACGACAAGTGAATAAACTGCACTGACTATTCGAACGTTAGTCCTTCATCGGAGTAAAAGAGGATATCAAGCAATGTAGAGAAGGTATACAGAGGTAGTCTTTCTTACCACTTATCGTGATTTTAGTGTCAAACTGATCAATACTAGTTGGGACTGTGTGAGTGTGATAAATACGACAAGTGAATAAACTGCACTGACTATTCGAACGTTAGTCCTTCATCGGAGTAAAAGAGGATATCAAGCAATGTAGAGAAGGTATACAGAGGTAGTCTTTCTTACCACTTATCGTGATTTTAGTGTCAAACTGATCAATACTAGTTGGGACTGTGTGAGTGTGATAAATACGACAAGTGAATAAACTGCACTGACTATTCGAACGTTAGTCCTTCATCGGAGTAAAAGAGGATATCAAGCAATGTAGAGAAGGTATACAGAGGTAGTATTTCTTACCACTTATCGTGATTTTAGTGTCCAATGAAGATATGGACCAATCGTTACCCACTACGCATGTATAGATACCAGAGTGTTTCACTTGTAAAGATTTAAGTACTAGCTCATTATCGCTTGCCCGCCATTCACTATGATTGTCAAATATTAAGGGTGAATGATTTAGGTACCAATCGTACTTCACTTCGTTGTTTGGATAATTGGCCTTGCATGGCAGACGCAGTGAGTCTCCTTCGATGATGCTTATATGATCTTTCTCTGGCCTCTTGACAATTTCTAATTTTCCGGCTGAAAAATAATAAAAGATAATCAGATTGATTTCCTTACTATATAAATACATGACAAGAATGAAACAATGCTACAGATTTGACGAATGATGAGCAATCCGCAGTTGCAAACCAAGTTTTTTTTATCGATATTATTACAGCTATTTTCATAAACATGCGAACTCAGTAGCTGCGAACTGCACGCTGATATTTGGTTTTTCGCTTCCGTCAATCAAAAATAATCAGTCAGTACCTTTTATATTTTTGACTGGCGGCAGTGAAAACCCAAATTCCAACGGGACACCCAGTACCCACCACCTTTGAAAGTAAAATCCTAGATTTTGTCCTCAAATATATTCAAAACTGATAATCAAATCATACACAAACTGTGCCGTAAACTTTCCTTTTTTTCCTTTTTCGCGAAAAATATGTCTAGTTTCTTATTCATGTGATTGTTTTTTCCTGTGGATTTAGTGGGAAACTAAAGATAAAAAGCGTAAACATAGGTATTGGCTGGAAAATGGTAAATTGCAAACCCCCCCCCCCCCCCCCCCAACAATGCCCCTATAGTCGAGACCTTGCTATGCCACTGGGCAGTAATGAACATGCTACACAACGTATTTGTGTACATAAAAAGTCACTACGAACATCCAGGATCGAACATTTCAACTAGGTCTATAAGGTTATGAGGTCAACGATTTTGAAACATGTGACGCCAAGGCAGTTCAATTTGGAGGATAAAACAAAAAAGAATTTCAATCTCCTGAGAAATGGAACGTATTGTTTTGTCCTCCAAATTGAGCTGTATTCCGACGTGCTGCAAGGGTTCTATATATAACGCAATAGTCCTACCATGTATCTTGACATATGTGCTTACTGAAGCTTCGGATCTTTTTTCGCCAGTGGTATACGCTACACATGTGTATTTACCAGAGTGGTTTGATTTCACATATTTAAGGGATAACAAATAATAGTTTGCATCCCAGAACCTGTGATTATCGTATTTTAAGGGCGAATTATTGAATAACCATTTGTATGAAATTTTTTCCTTGTCTGGGTTTTGGCCATAGCATTGCAATGTTATAGAGCTACCCTCCATGACTTCATACTTGCTGTGTGGCCCCTTGGCAATCGTTATTCCTTCTGAAAAAAAATTAGACGACACCTGGTTGGCTCAGTTGGTTCCGCATCAGAGAGAGAGAGAGAGAGAGAGAGAGAGAGAAGATAGAAAAGGGTAAAGGGGCTGAAAGGCTAAAACAGCGCATGTATAGAATTAGGAGATAGAAGACGAGAAGCTAGGAAGAAATGAAAAAAACTCGTTCAGTAGTTACTAGATAGGCAGATTCTCAGAAAAAAATCTAAGTCCATCTGACAGGAATCGATCCCGTGACACACGAGTCTCCTTGTAGCTTAGTGGTATAGCATCCAACCGGTATCCCGAGGGTCTCGGGTTCGATTCCTGTCAGGTGGACTTGGATTTTCCCCCGATTTTTTTCCCGGGGGGAGGGGACTCCGGGGAAAAAGTATCGAGTATGCTCGTCGTATCTCTTAGGGGTAAAAATCAGCGATTTGGTATCTTTTAGGGTCTTAAATTTGAGGTTTAGCAAATCAGCACTTTCTGGTATATTTTAGGGTGTTGAAAAAGGAACTAGCCCATCGCATAATAACGCAATACGTATGCCTGCGTAAACTCGGAATATTACTCAAGGAAAAACATTTCAAAAGCCTTTATTTTTTAATAGTATTATTTTTGTGGTATCTCTTAGGGGTTAAAATTTGCCAAGCCACGCCCTTTTGAAAAAACTTCCGGTATCTTTTAGGGGTATTTTAGGAAATTTCCGACGAGCAAAGCCGATACTTTACCCCCTGAGTTCCCCCCCCCCCCCCCCCCGGGTTTTTTAGCACAAGCTAGTGAATACTGGACAAGTTTTCTATAATGTACAAAATTATTATAATTCCAGTTTATAACCTACTAAAGATTGTTATCTTGAAAGAGCAGGAAGTTTCTTCTCCATTCGCAAGTGTAAGTGTGTATTTGACGTGGGTTTCTCCTTTTGGAGCTTTAAAAGGTGGCTTAGCTTCTTTTGGATGAACTTTGATGTGTTTTAGAATCCCAGTTCTACTTTGAGCATATGGTGGTGTCCAGGTAACCGTTCGTGTTGAGCCATGGGTAGGAACGAATACAGAAGGTGGGCATTTATTGGCCAGTAAATCGTCTACAAAGAAAAAGATTGCTTGTATTATAGTCCCAATTTTAGCCTGTAAATTCATAGTGGTTTTACATGTGTTTGGCTTATAACATGCTGGGAAACATAGTATGCAGTTAGTGCGTTTTTTTTTTCAAGTCTTCCACTTTTGTTAGACTTATTTTTTCTTTGACTTTGAAGTTTTAGTCATATTATGCTCACATTAAGATAGCCACTATTTGCGGATAAAGAGAAGAGAAGAGAAGAGAAGAGAAGAGAAGAGAAGAGAAGAGAAGAGAAGAGAAGAGAAGAGAAGAGAAGAGAAGAGAAGACAAGACAAGACAAGACAAGAGAACAGAACAGAACAGAACAGAACAGAACAGAACAGAACAGAACAGAACAGAACAGAACAGAACAGAACAGAACAGAACAGAACAGAATAAAAAAGACAAAACTTGAGGAACATTTAGAACACATAAGATCAACACTCGACTGCGCGCGCACATCGATGTTTGATAACCAGAACCTACGTACCTTCCGATGACAATCCATTCGAATTATTGAGAAGATAACAAAGAATGACAAGCAATGCAATCACGTATCTGTGACGCATGCCCAACTGCAAGTCCGGGTTTGCTGTTTTTTTCCCTTCTACATTATGGCATTCCTTATGTTTTATTTTCGCGTACACTTAATTCGACGCTCTAATTTGTAATTTGATCAATAACGTCACTAAACAATTAATATCCAGAAATTGGCCGTGCGCACGCGTGACGTAACCAGGTAAACTATGTCTTGTTCCGGCAAGTGTACCGTTTCCCGTCGGTGTGGTAATAGAGTTCTTAAGTCGTGACGTCATGTTACCTAGGTGACAAATTGTTCTGTTCTAAACAAACCAAGATGGCGTCGCTGTTAATCGCAATATTGTCCAACATTTCTTATAAAAATGTTGCGAACTGATAACGAATGTTGCTCGTATTACCACTGATATCTCCATGATATCAGATTTATACAGCAAATTTTTTGCAATGAGTAAATTAAAGGAAATTTCGACTTCGTGCAACAACAACAAAATTTGCTTCTCGTGGTCAGGTGCCTAGTACGAGCAACATTCGTTCTGGAATTGAAACTGTAACGCAATAATGTTGCAAGCTATGATGGTTTTTTTGCCTATCAGTTACGTGGTGATAACTTAATGCTACTATGAACATGTTTATAGACAATGAATATAGCGACTGCTGCGCTGTGTTCACCGCACAAACTGGAATACGACGTCGTTGAAACATAAATTCTTCTAAGATCAGACAAACCATTTTACGCTGGTGCTCCGTGGCCTGCTACGCAGACGATCTTAGGGTCGTCACGCAATACTTCGTTGCGTGACGACGTGACGACCCTAAGAACGTCTGCAAAGGAGGCTAGGTGCTCCGTGGCTCTCCCGGCAATTCAACTGACATCCAACCTATTTACACTCTAGGTCTCTGAATACTAAAATGATACCGGAAATAAATAATACAAAAGGGAATGACACGGGCTGAAACGGGAAAACACCGGGAATAATACCACAAACAAATACCTCACATTTTGAAAGCCTAGTAATGGCATCAACTGGTTTTCAAGCCTGGAATTATATTTACTGACTATGCGACTTGGCCGTCTCCCTTTGTGACAGATATGTCCCCATTCTCTCAGACACCAAGAGATCCTGACTTGCCCGCCTCACGGATCGGAGCAAGTAAAAAAAAAAAAAAAAAAAATACTTGCCCGCCTCACGGATCGGAGCAAGTTAAGTGACAGTTAGATTGAGCTTATTAGTTCTAGGTCTGGTCCAATACAGTTAAGGTTTGATTTCCCACGAATGAAAGGTTTGCTAAGAATTTGCCCTGCCCCCGACAATATAAGCTCTTCGTTACAATAATAGAAACGAATAGGATTTCTATGGCGATTAGATGATTTTCGATTTCGATTCCAAATTTTTAATCCTCTCACAATATTAGTTATTAGATGCTTAAGGGTTTTCGGGTTTTATATTTTTTTTCTAAATTCTTATAGCAATTAAAAGGGATTTTTTAGGAGGTTTCCGCGATTTCCGGTTGTGGCTTTCGACCCGGAAGTCACAGCGAGTTATTTTGTTCCTTGGCCAAGCAGCCAATCAGAAGACTTGCCGATGACTAGTCTCATTGTAATGGCGGAAGTTTTAAATGAGTTATCAAAGGTGTGTGCTGTCCAGCATCCGACCAAAGCGATGCCGGCATTATAAACAATTTCTACGTCACTGTGGGCTTAACCAGTTTGTTAATACTTTGTTTTAACATTTTAAGAAAAGGACGTTGAATAGAACGTTGTTTGCATCAAAATGGTTCTCAACTCGAAAGCACCTTCAATTTTTAATCATATTTCGATGGTTCGTTATTATGTTCTTTTAGTGTTAATATCCACGAAGTCCTCAAATGGTAATATTATAAGCATCACAAGACTACCAAACCAGGACGATTCCTTCGATGTCATGTCTCAACAAGGACTTCTATGCCCACCGAATGCATGTTCTATATACAATTCTAGTCAGAAACTTTCTGGGATATCAGATTCTTGTCTCTGCCAGTGTTCTTCCCCTCTGAGTACATTTTACACTAAGACATACGCTTGTGTGGAAAGCAAAGACGTCGTCGATGAAAGTAAGTACAAAAATTAATTTCATTTCTACAGTAAAACTCAAGGGAAAAAGTTCAACACCTCTGGGAATATTTACATGTTTTTTTCCCCTCAGTCTTGGTGTCATTTCTTTTGTTTCATCTTCATAGCTTTAAATTTAGAATTGAATGTATAGAAAGTAAGATATTAATTTTAAAATATTAAATACTTAAATATCTAGGAAGTGTTCGATCTGTTAGATACATAAGTAAAGACATTAGAATGCCAGTAGAAATCGATACAATTTCGATACAACGAAAAGAAGTTTAACATTGAGGATTATAAAGCGCACGAGACTCGATCCCTCGCTCTCTTCTTGTGATTAAATAAGCTTACAAGAAGCATTTCAAAGTTTATATATAACAGAAGTTTAATCTCCAAAAGAAAGCTTATTTGAAGCTAGACGTGCGAGAAAATGTTAATGAACATATGACACACCACGATGGTTGGGTGAATCATAACATTGTGACGTCAATGACCTTCGTAAACCATTTCACAAAGGAATGACCATATATAGACAGTGATGATTTAATAGATAAGATGATGACGTAGATGTGACCAACTATAACGTTATATTCTAAAAATAGATTAATAATATAATTACCGTATATAAAAAAAATAAAAAAAATAAATAATCAATATCTTAACCTCAAAAAAATAACTTGAGATGAACAAATAATGAAAATTTTATATTCATTCAATATAAATTATATTCTTTTATTTATACCTAATTTGCCGTTCTATTATCTATTTACTTGCTTTCCCATGCATTTTATTTTGTTAGAGTTAATTTAATAATATTTATTTATTTAAAAATAAATCGAAAATATATATACTAAATTATTGATTAATCATCTATTAATCTTGCTTTTAAGATAATTTCAAAATAATATCAATAATAATAATAATAATTAATAAAAAAATGGAATAAAATGATTTAAATAATTTCTTTGCGTTTTTTTATATCTATCCTCCTAATTACTAATAATCATAGCTAGCATAATTAAGATCAATAATATTAACTATTAATAACTATTAATAACTATTAATTATTTTTCTTGATACAGATGGATGTAGTATTCATTTCAAAGATTACAAGCCTAAAAGTCTACCAGTAATCGACATTTTGAGCACTCCTGGGTCTTTACGCTTGGAAAACAAAATTATGCATGGCACTTGTTCTAAGATCAGATCATCTTGGTTTTATCTGAAAAACGGTACTTGGTATATGGGCAAAAATAGTATAGTTTCTGTGACTTTGAAACAGCACTGGACCAACCCAGATAAATGGCTTCTCAAGGTGTGCAGAAATTTATTTTTAAAATATATATTTCTTAATTATGTACTCTTTTTTTGTTAATGAAATTATTGACAATCAATGTTTACAGAATTGACCAATCACTAAACAATAATTTAATATATATTTTCTGTCTGAAATAATAATAAAATTTAAAGAAAAATCTAAAGCTTTTAGAGATATAAGGATAATAAAATACTCATAGCATTTTTTCTTTCATTTTGTCTGTCTATAGTGGTATTCTGGACTACACAGTAACTATTCTGGGATCATCATCAAAGTTGTAGTAACATGTGAACATGATAATATTCTTGATGACAATATCAAAGGGTGTTTGATGTTTAAGAGCCAAGGAACTTTTAAAGGTATAATATGGGATAAAAGAACTAATGAAGTGACTCTTTTTTTTCTTTTTCTTTGCATTTCACTTCTTTCCATTTATTACAAAATTTACATTTTGAAAATACTCATTCATTTTCTTTTCTTTTCTTTTCTTTTCTTTTCTTTTCTTTTCTTTTCTTTTCTTTTC
Organism: Anthopleura xanthogrammica; assembly: GCA_964019055.1. Classification (NCBI taxonomy): domain Eukaryota; kingdom Metazoa; phylum Cnidaria; class Anthozoa; order Actiniaria; family Actiniidae; genus Anthopleura; species Anthopleura xanthogrammica. The sequence goes on from OZ025211.1 coordinate 2,218,576, forward strand.
TTTTCTTTTCTTTTCTTTTCTTTTCTTTTCTTTTCTTTTCTTTTCTTTTCTTTTCTTTTCTTCTCACTTCAATTCATTTCTTCTTCTTTTTTTGTGTGTTAATCTCTTTCTCATTTATTGATTTTCTTTCTCATTTATTGATTTTCTTTCTCATTTATTGATTTTCTTTCTCATTTATTGATTTTCTTTCTCATTTATTGATTTTCTTTCTCATTTATTGATTTTCTTTCTCATTTATTGATTTTCTTTCTCATTTATTGATTTTCTTTCTTTCTTCTTTCTTTCTTCCTTCCTTCCTTCCTTTCTTTCTTTCTTTCTCTCTTTCTTTTCTTATAATCATTAATTTATTTATCAAAAAATATTTTATAACAGGAAAAAATATTTATACTTCCATTCCTTAAATTTCTTTCATAGTTAAACAAGCAAACATTATTCCAACAAAGATACCTCAAATCTCAACTACAGCAACACCAAAACCATCCCAAACTACAACTAAAACAGAATCAAGTACAGAATACAAGCCAATTCAACCCACAACTTCTGCTACTAAAAAACAGGTAATTTATGTATTACTTACAAATTTCTCATCAGAGTTGTGCCACTTATTCATATGTATTAGTTTATAATCTATCTCATGTATGCATGAGCTTATTTTTACACCTTGATCCCAAATCCCTCCATATTTGAACTTGAAGGCCTTTATAAGTTCAATTAATTTCAAATTAATCTTATAAAAATCAATTAATCTTATAAAAGTTAATCAATCTCATAAAATATTAATAATTATCTTTGGCCTTCCCATAGGTAATGTCCACCATACTATCAACACACACCACAACAGCAATACCAAATAAAGAACCAAGGAAAGACACACCCAGTGGTGATCAAAAACTATGGATAGCATTTGCAGCGGGTGGAGTTACAATCTTTTTTGTCATGGTAGGATCTTTGGTCTTCTTCATACTGATGTGCAGGCAAAGGAAAAAGCAGATTTCTAGAACAGGTATGCTAATTACACTAGCTAAAAGCAGTGGGATTTTATCATTATTTAGGTTTTTTAATGAATAATTATATATATTAAAGCTTAAAGCGGATGGAAGAAAATCCCCTACTTCCTTTTCCTATCCCCACTACCCACACAAACACATACAGTAACTACTTTGTCATTATGGCCTGTCTGAAATATTTCCCTGAACAATATTGTATATTTATTTTATCACAGAAATTGAAGGGCAATCTTCCACAAGAACAGCTGAAAATGCAAATGATCCTTTGCATGATTATGAGTATGTTGTGTATCCTGTACTGACTGAAGGATACCAATCTTCATCATCTAGAAGTTTAGGTGAGAATAATTTATATAAAACATGTGAATTTTTTTCTTGTGTAAAAAATACTGATCTAACACTGTAATCTATGATACCACCAATTTAATGCAAAAACAAATTCTTATACTATATAGCTAATTATAGGTTATTTTTTCTATAACTTTAGATAATGCAATGTATGGACGTGGACCTGATAATGAGCTAATTATAAGAACTCCTGGAATAAGCATGGAATCCCTTGCAACAAACTCTATCAATCACAACAGAGATGGTTACCATGGAAACAAAAGATCCTCATCAGCCTATTATCCAAGAGACATAGCACCCCTAAACCACATTGTAAATGTGAATAATACAATTGGAAACTCAAGTCATGAGTATGCTCAGTTACAGAGAAAGCAGGAAGATGACATTGATTCTAGTGGTATATATCAACCTCTGATCAGGCCTGTCACACCTGAGATAAATGACGACAGACCCAATGAAAACCAGGCTATATCCCTTGAGCCTATTTCTAAGAACGCTATTCCAGACTACATGGTACTTGAACCAACTGATTCTAGTGAGCAAGATTTAAGTGCTTGAACTATTTATTGCGAACATTAATATGCATCTAATATTTATTGGAAGAGTTTAATTTTTTTTAAATTTTATGTAAATTTGCATATAGTTAGTTATTTTAAAAAGATTATTTATTTTGCATTGATTCTTGCTTATTCTTTTGTACATTATATTTACATAAAGAATGTGATAATATATTTGCTGATAACTATTAAAGAAATATTTTAGAGTTTCAACTTAGGTAAATTTCCTAGTTTACTATTGTTTAATATTATTTATTATTATTACAATTTTTCCCATGACAATGTGTAACTCAAAATTCATTCAGTCACATTTTCAAGTTTGAGAAATTAGAGGCTTTATAGCTCTCTCAATCTGCTCGTAACTTTTTGGGGCATGCAAGAGGTGCCTAAATCAACATCAAATTAGTACAACCAAAGACCACAAGGATAAATTAAATATTCCAAGCACGACTTTCCAAAAGATAATAATAATAATAATAATAATAATAATAATAATAACCAAGATGCACTTAAGGAATAAGGAATATAAGGAATAAGACTGGGAAAAAATGTAATTAATCACAACTTAGCTTAGGCCAGTAGCCCTCAAAGTTGTATCAAAAAATTTCAAAGAACCTAATAAAATGTCAATAATAATAATAATAATAATAATAATAATAATAGACTTTATTTCTGTGTCAGTAAAATCTAACTTACATAATAGTAAACTAATTGGGGACACCAATCTAAGAACCCATTAAAATCCCATATTAAACCCAATAAAATAAAAGTAAAATGAATAAAAGAGAGGGTAATAGGCCTTCCCTGAACCCGCATAAACGTCTAGAACCGAAAAACAATGACCCCTGGCCAAGGCTGGCAGGACAATATAAATACTTATATTTCTGTCGTTATTGTACATAATTAAAACTAAAGCAAACTGAATTATGGCTGAAGCAAATGGAAATACTAATAAAAGGGCAATGCCATCGAACCAACTAAACTAGCACAAATTTATCTTTCAATGGAAATCTACTTTCGAAGTCCAATACTTTTTTATATCGTACTTACGCTTTAGCTAGTGACCCATGTGTGGAAAGCAACCTGAAACTAAGCTTATAACGGACTATAAACTTGGCTATAAAGCAAAGTTAAAATTAATCCTCGAGGCGAAACGAACTGAATGAAATAAAACTTTAATGGCAAAGGCGCCAGCAAAAAATTACGTCATACAAAAATGGCGGGAAAAAGGCAAATTCCGCTGGTAATGATGATCAAGGGCCTACCACAGGTACCTACGGTACCAGATTTTTATTCATAGAATAAAACTTTTTTTCCGTAAAATCGTAAAAGTTAATATTGCGTCATGTTTCAGGATTATCCGATTCAGCAAATTTCGACTATCAATATTCGAGATATTTTACCACGCAATAAATTCTTTTGATTCAGTCTGTTCGGTCAAGTTTGACCACTCACGTAATTCAAAGTTTTTGAAGCTGAGATTAAACAATTTGAAACTGTATTTTTTTGACCATCGAACTAAATGTTGACAAATTTGAAAATGAAACCTATAATTTTTTTAGGATCAAAATTCAATTTTTAGATAGAAAGCTTACTTCGCATATCAGGCATCGATGAAATAATTTTGATTGACATTTCATGACGTTATGCACCGACAAAGATTTTCGACAGACAAGTCATGCATAGAACCTGAATGATGCTTAGAATTAAATCATGCCAAGTGACACAATTCTTAAAAATATTCCTTGTCAGACAATTCAAACCATGAAGGCAGAAAATGAAAGACTGGAATGATCCATAAAGACTCTCTTCGGCTGAAGAAAATACAAATAATTCGTGAAATTCGTGCACCCAAATGTTTATCTATTTATTTTTATTTTTCCAAAAAGGTTATGGTTGATTGGAACGGCTAATGGGTCGTTCAAAAGAATAAGATTAGTTTCTCATTAAGGTATCAGGATACGTTTGAGGCCTCTGAGATTACTTAACGCGCGACCAAAATTTCGCGCTGCCTTTTCAATATTATTATATAAAGGTATACATTTTCTGAAAGCTAAATAAACGTAGTTTTTAAAAATCAATTTAGAATTTCCTGTTTTGGAACACAAAAAAAGTTATTGGCTTTCTCCGCAGATTTTGAGTGACCAAAATATTGTTTTAAAAACATTGTAGCTCTTTCGGATTACATCGGATCAAACTGAAACTTTGGATTATGATAAATCACAATACGATCTAAAATATTTTGTCTCAGATTTTTGAAATGGTTTTTCATTCAAAAGATATTGTCTATTTTACAACCATGACCACCGAAAATTCAAATTGTCCGGATTTAACGCGTCATTGCGCACGATCTAAAAAATATATCAAAAATCTGAGACACCGTTTTGAAGCTCATTATCCACAGAGTATACTAATGTAATTTTGATCGAGATAGCAAAAATTCTGATCCTGCGGGAAGTTGCCAAATGAAGTACGGTAGAATTTCACTTTTAACCCAATAACTTTTTTTGTGTTCCAAAACAGACAATTTTGAATATATATTCGAAAACTACATTTATTTAGCTTTAAGAAAATGTATGCTTTTATGGCAAAATATTGTAAAGCCCGTGCGAAATTTGAGGTAGCGCGTATAGGGGTCCTAATCATATCCTGATACCTTAATCAAATGTACATCTCAACTACCCTAAAAATATTTTTTTAGTGTATACTTAAACGTTAAGAACAACAATCAATTATATATTCCTCGTACTATTTGTCAGTGAACATTTTGACTTGTGTTCCGGGAATATTCATGATCAAAACTAACTAGTAGCTCACGTGACTATACGGTATAAAGATCAGTTTCTAAACCTTTATTCCTTTCTTATGTATTTACTTAATTATCTAACACGAGATTATGATATTCAAGTATAAAAAAGTTATCTGTTTTTACCCTGTTTATTAATCGATATAGACCCCTTGCAGCACGTCGGAATGCAGCTCAATTTGGAGGGCTAAACAATAGGTTCAAATTCTCAGGAGAATAAAATTCTTTTGTTTTGCCCTCCAAATTGAGCTGCTCTGACGTCACGCGAAATCTAAAAACGTTGACTGAACAAATTTTCCTGTTAAAAACAAAAATCTGCTTCCGTTTAGATAAGAAATTTAATATTTCCCCAAGAAAAACAAAACTAACTTGACTTTCTAGCTTAAAACACGATATTTTGTATTACTTTAAAGCTATTCTATATGCCTGCTTAAAAAATATGCAGGCATGCAACTGAAAGGCAAGTTCGTCAAGCCAATATTCTAAGCGCTTGTATTTAGACGATACTTAGGAAACCTTACGTAACATCGGCAGTCATTAGTGACACAATTCATACATTATTTGGTTGGATGAATTTAAGTATAAAGTACAGAAAGAACTACGACAACACCTTAAAGGAAAATTTGAAGTCGACGACGACAGTCCAATTAAAGAAAATTTTAGATCAAGAAAATTTTGAAATAGAGTTTCTTTTTTGTTTATTTTTCAAAAATATTATTTCCAAAATGTCGCTTTTGGTTTATGGAGCAGTTTTATTTCTTCTGTCGAGCCCTTTGGTTGTTCTATCAAACAGTGCTCTGAACAGAGTTGAAGTTGTTCGCCATGCTGGCAGTCTTCCCAGTGCGGATGCTTTCAGTAACACTGCATGCAATCCGAGTTACTGCCCGTTAGTACAGGGTGCACATTGTTACAAGCCTGACTGCTGTAAATGTCAATGTCCTGGTATCAAAGCAAACTACATTGTCAACGAGTATGATTGTGTCTCGAGGGACGCACTAAACAAGATAAACTCATCGACAAGTAAGTTGACTACTATAATTATAAGTATTCTCTCCTTGAACATTCATAATTTGCTAAGCCAAGGAAACTATTCAAAATATTCAAAGTCATTGGAGAAAACTGTTGTCTAAAGAGAAAAAAATATGCTATTTAGCATTCTTGGTTGATTTTTGGCTAATAGGTTTTCAATTTTATTGTTGTCGCGACACAGGCTTTTTGGATATTGCGGAAAAAATTAATTAAAGTTGAACAAAGTTTTAGAAATTCTGACATTTTTTCAAAGAGAGAGGTAAAATGATATCATTGAATTTTACAGATTTTAGATCTTATTGTGTAATCTTGTCGTATTAAGGCCTTCTCTCAATACAAAAAAAATATGGAATGATTCCATTGGTGTTGCGGTTCTCAGACATTAACTATTTATTAACTATGTTTTCAGTTGAGTCACGAATAACGAACATAACTTAACTCAGATCAAGCAGAATTCGACTCCTGAAAATCAACATTGAAAACTAAAATAAGATTTCAGTACATTAAAAAAAATGGAAAGTCGTGTGTAACAGCGATTTCTGCAAAAATTTTAATAAGAGCAGTCAGACATTATAAAAATGAAATAATAAACAATGTCTCTGACTTAAAATCTAACAATGTTTGGACGTTTTGGTTTCTTCGGTTGAGTTCACATGAACACTAAATATAATGATGTCACTTCCTTTAAACTTTTTCCCCATTCTTGATTCTTTTATTTGTTCGCTATTCTCGTAGGCGTCAGTTTTATTTTAGCTTAGTCTCCGGCTCAGGTTTCAACTCTATTCCTGTCCATACTCTACTATGTATCCCATCCACAATCAGGTTTCATGACTCTATTCTTGTCTATACTCTACTATGTATCCCATCCACAATCAGGTTTCATGACTCTATTCTTGTCTATACTCTACTATGTATCCCATCCACAGTCAGGTTACATGACTCTATTCCTGTCTATACTCTACTATGTATCCCATCCACAATCAGGTTACATGACTCTATTCCTGTCCATACTCTACTATGTATCCCATCCACAATCAGGTTTCATGACTCTATTCCTCTCTATACTCTACTATGTATCCCATCCACAATCAGGTTTCATGACTCTATTCTTGTCTATACTCTACTATGTATCCCATCCACAATCAGGTTTCATGACTCTATTCCTTTCTATACTCTACTATGTATCCCATCCACAATCAGGTTACATGACTCTATTCTTGTCTATACTCTACTATGTATCCCATCCACAATCAGGTTTCATGACTCTATTCCTGTCTATACTATACTATGTATCCCATCCACAATCAGGTTTTATGACTCTATTCCTGTCTATACTCTACTATGTATCCCATCCACAATCAGGTTTTATGACTCTATTCCTGTCTATACTCTACTATGTATCCCATCCACAATCAGGTTTCATGACTCTATTCCTTTCTATACTCGACTATGTATCCCATCCACAGTCAGGTTTCATGACTCTATTCCTTTCTATACTCGACTATGTATCCCATCCACAATCAGGTTACATGACTCTATTCCTGTCCATACTCTACTATGTATCCCATCCACAATCAGGTTTCATGACTCTATTCCTTTCCATACTCTACTATGTATCCCATCCACAATCAGGTTTCATGACTCTATTCCTGTCCATACTCTACTATGTATCCCATCCACAGTCAGGTTTCATGACTCTATTCCTGTCTATACTCTACTATGTATCCCATCCACAGTCAGGTTTCATGACTCTATTCCTTTCTATACTCTACTATGTATCCCATCCACAATCAGGTTACATGACTCTATTCTTGTCTATACTCTACTATGTATCCCATCCACAATCAGGTTTCATGACTCTATTCCTGTCCATACTCTACTATGTATCCCATCCACAATCAGGTTTCATGACTCTATTCTTGTCTATACTCTACTATGTATCCCATCCACAGTCAGGTTTCATGACTCTATTCCTGTCCATACTCTACTATCTATCCCATCCACAATCAGGTTTTATGACTCTATTCTTGTCTATACTCTACTATGTATCCCATCCACAATCAGGTTTTATGACTCTATTCCTGTCTATACTCTACTATGTATCCCATCCACAATCAGGTTTTATGACTCTATTCCTGTCCATACTCTACTATGTATCCCATCCACAATCAGGTTCAATGACTCTATTTCTGTCCATATTCGTCTATGAATCCCATCCACAGTCGTTCGTAAAGATAATTTAGATATAATTTACATCCATAATCAACCTCAACTATATTCTCTAACGGAAAGATCTAACTCGCCATCCAAAGTCGGAGGCCCACCTTCGCCTTGATCGCCTTGAGCCTATAATTTATGGAGGGGGAGGGGGCTTTGTGAATTTAGTATGCTTTAAATCACCTTTTTGAAGCTACAAAGCTAAAATTTTGGCCCTCAAAATTGCAGAACATCAATAGGTATAAAATCAAAATCCATAACTTCTGATTTACCAAAAATGTGGTTAAAGAATATCCAGCTGATCTGATAAAAATAATATTAGCCAATCAGAATCTAAATTTTTTTTTGCAAAACTGAGGTGTCATCCTTAGTAGCCCTGCGACTCGGGAAACAGATATTTCCTTATTTTATTTTTCCACTCAATAATGAATATCATAGTAAATGTATATACAATATCAAAACTCTTTTCTAAAAATCTAGATTTATCTCAGATATAAGCTTTTCTATGTCAATTTTAGGAGACTTCGTGACATCTCAGTTTTGCAGTGACATCATTCTACGTCACTATTTCAGATCAGCTGGATGATCCACTTAACAAACTCCCCCTACCACTCCCCTCCCCCCAACCACTTCCATGAATAAATCAAAATCAACATCTTTCAGCCAGAGAATTTTCTTTCTAGTATTATAAAATAAAAACGTTTTTGATTGTAATTTCCTTTAGAATGCAAATACTCCATACGTAAGCCAGGAGAGCCTCTAGAAGGACTACCGCTGACCGAAGTAATGGTCCAGAACGTATCTTTCACCAAAACAAATGATCACAGAACATTGATACCTTGTAATGAAAGTATACAAATAAGTTGGGAGTATCGCGATGCTTTTGGGAAGTGGAAAAATGGAGAAGGAAACATTTTTAGCCTTGAAGTTGAAATCGCGCCTCATCCAACTGTACCGAGGATACGAGACCAACGTGTTATTAGGGCTCTGGAGGTACGTCAAAATCGATCATGTTGAAATTTTATGAAATTGTTTTTTGTGTGTGTATTTTTCTATTCCTCTAACGATATAAAACACAAATTTGAAAACCGTTTTTCGATATGTTAAGGAAAAAAGGAGTTATTAGTTTATTTATCTTGAATATTTTTTTCCCCGAAAATTTGGCGGGAAACTTTCCCAATAAAACTTTCGGGAAAATCATGTTGAAATTTTATGAAATTGTATCTTTTTGTGTTTCTGTATTCCTTTAACGATATAAAAACAAATTTCAAAATCGTTTTTCGATATGTTAAGGGAAAAAGGAGTTATTAATCATATTTTAGCTTGAATTTTTTCCCCGCGAAAATAATGATGTCATAATTACGTTATTTCCTGTCATAAAGGTAGGGGGAAAATAACTCTCCGTAAACTGTCAAATTTTGAGCTCAGAATATTGAGGATTTATATGATGCATTGTTTTCAATGCGTACGTTTTTTCGCTTTAATAGCGAAATTTACCGCAGAATTTTTGCTGCCAATAACGTTTTCTCGATAAGTTCATGCTATTTTTAGTCAAAGGAATAACGTTTTGCTGTAAATCGTTGGCCAGTATTATCTAACAAAAATGGAACAGTCTGGATTCAATCAAGTGACATTATAATCAAGAGTTTCTTTAATTTTGTTTTCAGTGGTCTGGGAAACTAAGATCTGATTACGCCGGGCTGCTCATCAGGTTCTTATTCAAGTGTGAAGGAAACGTCCAGGGATGTGCCCTGGCCAAAATCAGCGGCAAACACACATGTAAGTATATCGTCATCAGTATTCAAACATTTTGTAAATGTCAAACTTTTTTTAATAGACCGGTTTAGGAAGGACCAGTACTAGAGAAGTATTGAAAATTTACTCGATCCAGTAAAGGACGAATTTAATCATTTGCCGACCTTTAAAGTGTTTTGCCATTAATGAAAAATACGTTAATGTTAAATTTCAGACGACCCAAAAAAGGTTCCAACAGTAAGACCTCCGCCAGTTATACCAACAACTCGTACCCCAGAAACTACTACCAAAACCCCACTTGAAGTAAGCAAACCAATTATGCGAGCGAATTATAAATTATGCCCAGGAATTCATCTGTGAACGTATAATAGAGAATAACGAGCGGTTTTAAGTTCGGTAGAATAAAACCAAACACTTTACTGAATTTCCAATTCGATCGGTGAGTTAACCGTGTCTGACTTTTATCAGCCCAGAGGTTGTTTCAGGGTTGGATTTGCGAGTTAGCCGTGCACGCACTTGGATCAGACCAGAGATTCATTCAGGGTTCGATCAAATTGATTACAAAATGAAATCTAAGGATAACGCTTTATAGTTCTGTAGCTAGCAATCATCTAGCCTTGTTCTATGATCTACTGCGAATTGGAATTCAAGACTCGTTTTTGCTAAGCTAAGGGAGAGAAACGTGCTGAGAACCTGGCTGGTGAGAAGGGCCCTCGAAGCACAGCCTAGTATAGAAGAGGATGGAAAGAACAACAACGAAACATTAATTATATATTCATCTTTTATTTTCCAGAACAAAACTAATAATCAGAACGACAGTAACAATGAAGCTGCTCCTAGTGTAAATGCTTCAGCAATTTTTGGACCCATTTTGGGTGTATTAGGATTGATTTGTATTATTGGAGTAGTATGCGTGGTGGCAGCGAAGTACAGAAAACGAAAGTAAGTCTGAAAATGTTTACGATTTAAGTATTTTACGATTTTGCAACAAACGAAAAATTTAACCTTCCAATTTTTCATTTCAAGTGGAATTATCCTTATACCACCAATTTTTGCCATTCAAATTTATTTCTACCTTCATTTATTATAATTGACGATTTTTCCATTTCTTTGTTATTTCAGCGGCCAAGATCATGAAACTAACTCAGGTAAGACATTTCAGTACAGACTTTTTTGCTTTTTGCTGCTTATATGTTTGTAGGTCGACACTGAAGCAAAAAAACAGTTAGCTCAGAGATGATAGTCATACTTCTTGACACTGTTCAAAAGAGTTACGAGTTGTTTCTTTTTGCTACGATGCTACTTTGTCTTTTGGTAATTGCTATAATAGTTCTATCTATTTAGTCAGATAGTTCTCAGTTAAATAATTTAATGAAGGTCCGTTGAATAAACTCACCTTTTTTGTCTTTTTTCTTTTAGTCTCAAAACTGGAAGAATATCAGGTAAGCAGTCAATTGACTCTTTCCTTCTGCAAGAGGGATATTATTTGATTTTTTGAATAGACGTTGAATCTCAGATGATGATTCTTTGTTTGTTGGTTTGCATACAGGATCCAATATATGCTGATATCAATAAAGGAGATTTTGGTAAGAAAACATGAACCTCGATCATCTTTTAATAGACACTTGCCCACTTGCCCACTTGCCCACTTGCCCACTTGCCCACTTGCCCACTTGCCCACTTGCCCACTTGCCCACTTGCCCACTTGCCCACTTGCCCACTTGCCCACTTGCCCACTTGCCCACTTGCCCACTTGCCCACTTGCCCACTTGCCCACTTGCCCACTTGCCCACTTGCCCACTTAATTGCCTAATGTATACCTTCATATGTATATAATGTTCTTCTTTTTACAGCCAACCCAGCTTATATAAAGGCTTCTCTTGGGCCTCTTCCTATGATTCCAGGATCCGAGTCAACTTACGAGCCACTGCACAGTTTGACCAGGGCCTCTCCAGGTAAACTTATTACAAGACGTGTCTGCAATATTGACCACAGATCATTAAAAAACCATATCCGATCCCTCGGCTTCTTTCCAGCATCCATCCTGCGTGGTTACATCTTTGCAATAACCAAAATGCACTTTTGCTGCTCATGAAAACCTTAATATGAATTGATAAGACGATGAGCAATTTTACAATATATGGTATGGAAAACCTGCGTTACCCTTTCCTTTCAATGTATTGCGAGCATTTTTGTTTTTAGTCACTTTAGACATAAATCTGTTCCATAATCACAACTTTGATTGTTCTCTTTCTTGGTCCTAAGATTATGATAATCCAGTGAATGGAGGAAAACCTGAGGTCGACTACGATAATCCACCACTTGGAATGGAAGAAAACAATGACTACGATAACCCACCATTCACAGGTGGCATGGAAAATACCGGGGACTATGACAATCCTCCTTTGAAAGGTGAAGCGGAAAACAACCAAGACTACGACATTCCACCGGCAAAGAATGATTACGACACATCAACCACTGACAACAGCCAGTCAGAGACTGCTGAAGATACCTCTTTCTAGATACTAAAGAGTGTAACGTACCCTGGATGACAGAGGTTCTCTTGCTTATTGATCGAGGAGCAAGAGAGCAAACGGAATTCAGGGTATATGTAACTCTTGCGACAACCATAATGCTTATAATTCTATAGGCGGGAGAATTCATTAGTTTGTCTTCATGCGTGGTTTTCACTGATTACTAGTCCGATTGAATAAAGTCAAAGCCTTTTTCCTATTCGTGTAAGCCAGGCAACTCCTAGTGCAGCCTAGCATATATCGTTTCTTTTGCCGTATTTGGTTCTGCAAGACCAGTTTGTCATTCAATTGAAGGAAGATGGAGCAGCTGCCGGGCGCCTGGAAAATTGAAAAGGGCTCTGATCCTTTGAAAGTTGCTAAACGAAAACAAATTGCTAATTAGCTGAAATAATCGGAGAAATACAGTCCAAATGCATCAGTAGAAAAAAAAAGTGCACGCTTATATATTTGTATATTATATATTTGTTACTAAAGGTATTGTCATCATTTATTATGATCCTTGTCAATGTACTTTGTAACTGAATATAACTGAAGGAGATATTAGTGACGTAAGGATGATCGCGTGGTCGCGTAGTTAATAGTCAGAGTAGATGAGTAGTCAGTTCAAGAACAATGCTACAGTCATCGTATTCCCAGTCATCGACATAGTCATCGTATTCCCAGTCATCGACATAGTCATCGTATTCCCAGTCATCGACATAGTCATCGTTCAAAATTTAGTTGGTACAATAAACGGTAGCCAGAGAACAAGAACATAAATCATGTGAATCGAGTTTGATTGATGTGTTGTTCTCCTTCTGCTACGAGGGTTTTCTCGGGGTTCTCCGGTTTCCTTCCTCCGTAAAAATCAACATGTGAGTCGAGCGGTAGTATGTAATGAATATTAAAAGTGGTATGTGTGTAAGAGTGGACGGGGGGACACCGCTTCATGGGACCTGGTTCCCCTTGTGTTCTCCTAGCCTTCGCCCGAAAAAGGATTAGATTAATCTATGTGTAATCGAATCATAATCAAAGAAAAACTTATATATGTATAGTTGTCCTAGTGCCCTTGCTTCTTCAAACTAGTATAGCTCTAAAAACGTCAGCGACCCCCTTTGGTGTTTCGTTCTGTTTTGAAATGACTTTATAATACCCAAATTTAAGGGAAAATTAAAAAAATTGTAACAACAATAATTCCTTGCACCCGAAGGATTTCTTTCTTACAAATATTTCATGCTTGAGTATTGCAAATATATAAATGGTATTGGCTTTCAGAAATAACTAAGAAGCTAAAAATGCCTGAAAGCCATTTGTAATGGGATTAAATCGAAGTCACATATTTTGTTTATAATATTGTTTCTATGTTGTATCGCTGTTTGTGTGACGTGACCTTTAGCATTTTATGTGCATTTTAGCACTTAGATATTATCAATTGTATATAGTTTAGGTTATATTATTTTCTTTTTTTTTTATGTTTCTTTCTTTACTGTAAATTAACTGACTTTCAATAATGTATTGCTAAAGCTAATATATTTTTTCAATTTACCATTTATTATTATTAGTATTATTTAATAGGAAAAGATCCGAATTTCACCTAACGTGAAGGCTAGAAGTCCATATAATCTTGTAGCCCAATAGCATTTAATATTTCTTAATTTTCGACACAGATTTTAAATGCCAAGCAATTATTGGGTCACTTTCTAGAGTTCTGTGAAAAAGAGGGACGATCAATATCATTTTTCTATTTGCCTTTCCCATCCATTCATTATAAATATAATTAGGAAATTACGATATACATGAGATTATGATATTGAAGTTATCTGTTTTACCACTACTCCTTACATTGATTTACAGCCATTTTATGAGTCTATCGTGAACATGGGCTTCTACTTCCACGGATTTGTAGGAGCAACTTTGTCCCCCTATTTTGAAGATACCCAATACGAAATAATGTTTTATTTCTTTGATTTTAAGTTTTGCACCCCCTCCGGCTGACTTTGTGCCGTGCATCCCTCCCTGGACAAAACCCAATGCTTAGCCTCGTTTATAAGTCATCTATTCAAAGACACCATTGAAACATGGTGGGATTGGTATTATTCATCTTGCACATTCTTTATATTACAGTTGGCTGTTGCTAATGATTTGCAACAGTCAAGTGTATGCAAAGAATGTGTAAGTTGAACAATAACAATGTTTTGAAATCCCATGGACTTTTAATGTTGTTGTTGAATAGCTGACTTATAAACGAGGCTAAGCCTGTGCAAATGAGTCCGTGGTCTCCAAAAACAGCGGTTTGCATCGAATGCGAATCTGGTGTATTGTCTCGACTCAAAGGAATTGTATGGAGGCAATGGATGTCTCATATTTGCCATACATTTTCTAAATATATATACAGCAGTAATAAGGAAGCCATTCGTTAAGCCAATATTCAGAGCACTTCTAACTTGACATTACTAAGGAAACCTGACGTAACATTGGCAGCCATTCGAGACACAAATTATGGGTTTACTTATTTGGTTCAATGAATTTGAGTAAAAGTACAGGAATAACTACGTCAACAACTTAAAGGAAAATGTGAAGTCAACAACGACAGTCTATAGACGATAGTCTTATAGTCGGTAGTTTTCGAAAATATTATTTCAAAAATGTCGCTTTTGGTTTATGGAGCAGTTTTATTTCTTCTGTCGAGCCCTTTGGTTGTTCTATCAAACATTGTTCTGAACAGAGTTGAAGTTGTTCGCCATGCTGGCAGTCTTCCCAGTGCGGATGCTTTCAGTAACACTGCATGCAATCCGAGTTACTGCCCGTTAGTACAGGGTGCACATTGTTACAAGCCTGACTGCTGTAAATGTCAATGTCCTGGTATCAAAGCAAACTACATTGTCAACGAGTGGGATTGTGTCTCGAGGACCACACTAAACCAGATGAACTCAACAAGTAAGTTGACTTCTATAATTATATAACATGTAATAAGTACTTTAATTCTCCTTGTCCACTCATAAGTTGCCAAGCCAAGAAAACTATGTGTAGTTCGTGTACTATTCATAGACTTATCAGTTATCAGATTTAAAAGCGAACAGTGACTTGAAGTGAAAAATCTGATAGATTTACGATAGATTTTAGGCCGTGAAAGATGTGTCATCAAGGTGATTTTTTTTTTTTTTTTTTTCGAAAAAATCCGAGCTGCAGGCGAGAATCCAAGTCAAGAACTTCTGGTTGTTAGTCAGACACTCCAAACAACTAAACTACTGGAATTCATGTTGGTAAACAAGGTCTACGCTAGAACTGATAGTATTTTAGCCTGGTCACGTACATTATACGATAACCTAAGTGGTTATAGGTTGTTTTTTTTTGTTTTTTACTTTTTCAGTAATCGGGATGATAGTTGAAATCTGATCAGGAAAGGAAAATGTCCTGAAGGTTCTGTAAAGGTTTTACCAATCTACTACATTCGTAAGGTCTTGTCAGTATTCACCCCTAGTTGTCTCCTGTAGAAATAAATAAATATTTTTCGTTGCAAATAATGCACACATTTCTCAGTTGGTCAGTGGCTGAGGAGGCGAGCCGAGAAAATGTAACACAAGTTATATCCTCTTTGGCTCGGTTTCCTTTGTTCTCCGAGAGTTTATGACCGACTCACCACCCTAGGGTTTGAATAGATTCACTGATGATTAGTCTTTGTAGATACTTCGAATTCTATTTTCAAATGACATTAATTCAATTAATTAATTCGGAAACCTCACCAAAGATGTTATAAGATGGTTGCGGCCTCGGATTGATGAATCTGGTATACACCTCGGTTAAGGCATATAACCTTTACTAAAATTGAAAATGTTTAGTAATTTAAAAATATAATGAGGTTTTTGTGCTTCAGTGGAATTAATCTTTAATTTAACTGATAATTCAAAGTCGTGTGAATAAGCATTTTCGCTGGTCTTTTCTCGGTCGAGCATAAACAAAGCTACTTTTTCCTCATTCTTTGTTCATCGTCTTCGTAGGCGTCAGTTCTATTTTTGCTTTGCCTCTGGCTCAGGTTTCAACATAACTTCCATCCATAGTAGTACTTATAATCGACATGCAAGATATAGCACCCAAAAATCAACTTTAACTTTATTCTCCAAAGAAAGGTATATAAGGCTCCCTCCCCAGCAAGAAACCAAACCCCTCTCTGCAAGTATATCTCAACAATATATTTTTTGAAAAAACAAGAAACATATTTTTTACAACCATCACTCCCCGTCGGGGCTCTTCCGTGAGGTTCGCTCCACACACTTTACCACACTATATTCTATATTTACATCACACAACACTAAACTCACATGTTAATTTTTACGGAGGGAGGAAAACCAGAGAACCTGGAGAAAAACCCTTGTGACAAGGTAGAGAACAACAGATCAAACAAACTCAACTCACATATGATCCAGCCCAAGTCTGCCTCCAACCCGGACCACAGCGGTGAGAGGCGAGCGGTAAACTGACCACTACGCCACCCATGCCACCCATACACAACAATAAAATGATGTGAGAGTTAGTTTGTATTTATTATTCAAAGGGATGCATGAGAATTGAGCTGGGGATACGTGAACTAACTAAAGTTAGTATATGTCTTAAAATAACACCTTTATGTTAGCATAAAACTAGGACTTTTCCACCTCAAAAGTGCAGAACATTCACTGCTGGCCCCATTCACTCATGAATATTTAGTTTTAAAAAAAATATTTGCTTTAAATATGTCTGCCACCAACAACATTATATCATAATTTTCATTATTATTATCATTATTATCATTAAACCAAAATCAATATTATCTTTTTCCTTTAGAATGTAAATACTCCATACGTAAGTCAGGGGAGCCTCTACTGGCACTACCGCTGACCGAAATAATGGTCCAGAAAGTATCTTTCACCAACACACGTGATCACAGAACATTAATACCTTGTAATGAAAGTATACAAATAAGTTGGGAGTATCGTGATGTTTTTGGAAAGTGGAAAAATGGAGAAGGAAACATTTTTAACGTTGAAGTTGAAATCGCGCCTCATCCAACTGTACCGAGGATACTAGACCAACGTGTTGTTACGGCTCTGGAGGTACGTCAAAATCGATCATGTTGACGTTTTTTGAAATTTGTGTGTGTGTGTGTGTGTGTGTGTGTAAGGGTGTGTGTATGTGTGTGTGTGTGTGTGTGTGTGTGTGTGTGTGTGTGTGTGTGTGTGTGTGTGTGTGTGTGTGTGTGTGTGTGTGTTTGTGTTTGTATTCCTCTAACGATATAAAAATAAATAGTTATAGGTTTATTTATCTTGAATATTTCCCCCCGAAAATTTGGCGGGGAACTTAGAACACGAGAGAAATAAGCTTAGAAATACTAGGCAAAATTTTTGTTGTTGTAAATCTTATTAGGAGCAGGTGTATACGCGTCAATCAGTTGGTTAGTGCGCGTCCTTCAGAGCTAGAGATCTAAATCCACGGTTCGATCCTCAGGATCTCCACGTCTGTTTCGACTTCTCTCTATAATCCGTCTAGCTTCAGTTTTGAATACTCTTAAAACAGAGCACTGATGGAGAGAAGGGGTTAAAGTGCGCACCGTCAGCTCCCTGGAAGACCAGCTACTAGCTGAAGGAACACTGACGTTACCTTTCCCTTTATAACCTGTAATATCTGATAGGAACGGAAATGTTTGGATTCATTCCAAGTGACATTGACAAGAGTTCCTTTTTTTCCAGTGGTCTGGGCAGCTAAGATCTGATTACGCCGGGCTGCTCATCAGGTTCTTATTCAAGTGCAAAGGAAACGTCCAGGGATGTGCCCTGGCCAAAATCAGCGGCAAACACACATGTAAGTATATCTTCCGTATTCAATCATTTTTTTCACGATCTGGCATTTTTTAGAACATGAGTAGTAAGAATGACAGGCCGGACTCCGGGGTCGCCGGAGAGTGATCAGAAGTGTCTCAAGAAAAATATATACTACTAGGATTCACCTTGCATGATAAGTGAATATGTGAACGTTATATTTCAGACGATATTACAAGGTTTTCAACAGCGAGACCTCCATCAACAACAGAAAACCTGCCAACAACAACAGAAAACCCCCCAACAACAACAGAAAATCCGCCAACAACAACAGAAAACCCCCCAACAACAACAGAAAACCCGCCAACAACAACAGAAAAACCCCCAACAACAACAGAAAATCCGCCAACAACAACAGAAAACTCCCCAACAACAACAGAAAACCCGCCAACAACAACAGAAAAAACCCCAACAACAACAGAAAACCCGCCAACAACAACAGAAAAAACCCCAACAACAACAGAAAACTCGCCAACAACAACAGAAAACCCAACAACAACAACAGAAAACCCACCAACAACAACAGAAACAACATCAACAGCTAGCCTGCTAACATCAAGAAGCAATCCAACAGCATTAATGATGATCATTGTCAATGTAATCATCGTCATCGGACGGCATCTTATCACTTCACAGCCTTAGGAATCGATGTAAATAGTCTTGATTGGCATTTTATAACGTAAGCACTGACAAGGATTGTCACACAATTATAGAACCTGAATGATGCTTAGAACTCAGAGAAGGATCCAGCACTATCCCAAGTGCCTTTGCGTGCTTATTATAGTTTTCTTTGATTTCAACCCCAGTTTATGTGCATCTTTTTTTGTGATGATACTTGTACTAATAATAATACTAATGATAATAATAATACTAAGGTGTTGCTTTAGCATTTGATAAAGACATGTTCGACTAATTTGGCAAATAAAAGTAGCCAGTTGTAGCCTCTGTGCTGAACCTAAATCATTCCAAATTACCGGCTCCAGTATTTTGACGAGTATCTCTAAATTTTTTGAAGGATCTAGAAAATAGAGATCACTAAAAGGTATGACATAAACTCTACTTAAGTACAATTCATTTTTCAATTTCGAAAATATTCATTTCAGCTATTTAAATGGAAATATGTTATATCTCAGTTGCAATGCATGATGGGATACTACTGGATCCTCCTCTGCTAAGAAACTATAATAGACCAGTTTCACCTTCCTTGACAACCGTCGTCAAGACCGAACTCAGGGGACAAGCAGTTGTGAATATCCATATGAATATTCATTTCTTAAACATATAAACAACTGAATGCCATCAATAAGGTTTTCACAATCGTATATTACCGATCACCATTTGCCCCTTCAACCTTTTTCGTTGTTCCCAGCACTTGATAAACTCACCAATGTATAAAAATTTGCTTGTCATCTTATTTTCTTATAAAAGTTGGTTCCTCTCAACGACAGAGAACACACTAAAACGCCGACTGAGGAGCTACTTAGGTACTTCTCGTGATCCATGTCCGACTTGAGATACGCTTTACTTCTGTTGCGACCATTTAGATTCTATATATTCGAACCGAAAACCCGTAAAAATTGATCATGTCTGTAAATTAAACCCTTTAGACTCTTAGAACCCTTTATCTCTTACGACTATTTTTCCCTCAGTTCGGCGGCCTTGACGACGGTTGTCAATGAGGATGAAACCGGTATCTATTGTTATGCAACAGAAATTTTAGGTATAAGAATTTAATGAATGTATTTTTAAATATACTTTTGCACGATTCATAGCAAGTCACTGAGCATGTCTACTTTTGTAGCCAAGACTGTTCTGACTTTGAGATATACTAACTTGTTGTTCCCTGTTCGACAAACGTCTTTCAAATAAACCAAAACATTATGCAAACCATCAAGGTTAAGTTTGTCAAGATGTAAATAGAATCTCAGATTAGATTATCTGGTACATATTAGGGTGCGCCATTTAACTCTAAAAACTTACAAGTACTAAGTTGTGAGCAAGGCTAAGGTTGTAGCTCTGGTTATACTGGAAGGTACAAACCTAAGTAAGCACACGGGGTTGGACTCCGATGTGATTGGTGCGGGGATGGTTGCCGTACCTTTTAGGGGTCAATTTTCGTTATCTGGTACCTTTTAGGGTGTTCAAGCTAAAAACTAATTAAAATGTTGTAAAATTAACGTCATTTGGTATCAATTACGGGTGAAACTTACAATTTTCATATTACTACGAGAAAAAGAATTTTGGTACCATCCCCGTCCTTCTATATAGGAGTCCCCCCGGAAGGAAATCCTAATAACAGCCAACACCGACTTATTATAGGGAAAGTCTTATTTCTGATCAACCTGGCTCTGCCTTAGTTTGTGTAGCACGATTAAAACACTTTTAAAACTTGTAACTAGCTTCTAAGAACAAGGAACAATAAAACGAGGCGGCAGTCGAGGGATCCCTCGCATACTGTATGCAACCTTACATCATAATAAAAAGAATCACTGATCTTAGAAAGAACGTCTCTTTTAGACAAACAATGCAAAAAGTTCCAACACGAAAACAAAAATTAAAAAGCTGAACTACTCGTACAAACAATGTTCGCCATACCCTACTTCTGTGCGCCAAAAAATGTGTGCTCATCCAAACCTGGAAGTAGCAAAAGAATGTAAAAACATTTTGGGGAAAACATAAATTTCGCGTCTTTTTAAGTCTTCAACCGCCTCAGTCGTTTTTTATCAGAGAACAGAACATAGCCAATCCTGATCTTTTTGCTTTATCCTAATAGATTTTGTCGAAAAAAAGTAAGAAAATTCGACGAAAAATATGTTATTTTGAGCGCACACATCCACGCCATCAAAAAATTAAAAACCAAACGACTTTGAATGCTAAAAATAGCCCAACCGGGAATTCACTGATGGCGCGCGCGGTATTAAGAAGTTTCCCTTTCTTATTTATGCTCTCTTGATCTTTCTTAATTTTTTCCAAAATGGTCACAGTTAATTGAAATGGTTAATGACTCGTTAAAAAGAATATAAATAGTTTCTCATTAATCAAATAAATGTCCGTAAACTTAGCTAAAAATATATTTTATTTCATACCTAAATATAATCAGTTGGCTAATCCTATTATTTGTTAAAAGTTTTGACTTGTGTTCCGGGAATTGAGGACAAGAAACTCACGTGACTATTTGGTTTAAAATTTTCAAAATCTTTCCACGTTTAATAGGTCTTGACAATTTTTTACATAGCATTATAATATTAAAGTAATTATAAAAGGTATCCTTTTTTCCACTGCTTCTTACATTGATTTCAGTACGGCCAAATTAATTGCTAAAAACATCGTACAACCTCACCTTTAACTGTTAGCTAACTGTTAGCTATTTTTATGAAAAAGTTCCTAAGGTCTATCGTAAACACGACAATTTTGTTACTATATAGCTATTGTATGCCTGCTTCATTTATTTATTTTAATGGCAAGCAAGCTATTTGTCAAGCCAATATTCTAAGCAGTTATAAGTTAACAATGAGTCCTGACGTAACATTGGCAGTCACTAGTGACACAAATCATACTGTATTTGGTTCGATGAATTTGAGTATAAAGTACATTAAGAATTGCGTCAACAACTTAAAGAAAAATTTGAAGTCAACGACGACAGTCCAAAGAAGATTTCAGATCGAAGACAGAATTGAAATAGAGTTTCTTTTTCGATTCTTTTTCCTGGAAGTATTATTTCCAAAATGACACTTTTGGTTTATGGAGCAGTTTTATTTCTTCTGTCGAGCCCTTTTGTTGTTCTATCAAACAGTGTTCTGAACAGAGTTGAAGTTGTTCGCCATGGTGGCAGTCCTCCCAGTGCAGATACTATCAGTAACCCTGGATGCCATGCGAGTTACTGCGCGGAGAAGGGAAACCATTGCTACGATGGACCTTGCTGTAAATGTCAATGTCCCACTAACAAAGCAAACTACATTGCCAACGAATGGAAATGTGTCTCGAGGAACGAACTAAACCAGAGGAATTCGACAAGTAAGTTCTGTTACTCCTGAGGACTTCTTGTTTGAACACTCTAATTCTTTTAACCACAGAGGTGTGAGGCAACCTTAAGCCAACGGAAAAACTGGTATTTATAGAGTTTAGTATCAGTTATCAGATTTAAAAGTGAACAGAAAATTGGAGTTAAAAATCTGATAACATTTTCGATTAGTCTTATAGGTCATTAGTTTTGTACCTTGTCCGCGTAGCAACATATAGCCTCCTAATCAGGACATTGAGGAAAATGTTAACAAAATTTGTTAGATTTTAAATCTGATCAGAAGAGGAAAAAGTCTGATCGGAAAAGGAAAAAACTTCGAAGGTTTCGTAAGTCTTTTGCCAATATATTAGTCGCTTCGTTGAATTCATTCCTAGCTGCATAGCTTGGGGAAAAAGCTATACTCATTCTTGCCTTTGTGTTCGCCTTCTTCTTAGGCCTCAGTTCTATTACTGCTTTGTTTTCGGATTAAGTTTTAAATCAACCTAATTTTTCAGCTAAAGAAATTGTTTTCTATAAAATAGCATATAATTTTGATCGTAATTGAGTGTAATTGGTAAGATGCGTGGTGGTAAAGCACTAGCCTCTCACGGCCTCTGCGCTACGGGGTCGATTTCCAGTCGCCGTGGACTACGTTAGCCACTGCTGTAATTGCATTGTTCAATAGCGGTAAATTTACAAAGGTTTTTTTTATCTTAAGAATGCAAATATTCCATACGCAAGCCAGGGGAGCCTCTACTAGGACTACCACTGACTGAATTAATGGTCCAGAAAGTATATTTCACCGACACAGAGGAACATAGAACATTAATACCTTGTATTGACAATATACAAATCAGTTGGCAGTATCGCAGTGCTTTTGGAGAATGGAAAGAAGGAGATGGTGATATTTTTAGAGTTGGCTTTTATATCAAGAATGGAGTCGTACGAGACCAAAAAGTTATCCACACTCTGGAGGTACAATAAAATTGATGATTAAACTTTAACAAAATAAAACAGTGCGCATGTCCCTGTACCGAAATTTAACAGCTTAAAAAACACAAGAGAAATATAAACTACTTAATGTTAGGCGTAAAATATTTTTTTTGTAAATCCTATTGGCCAGTATTCATCTGATAAGAATTGAAATGTCTGGATTCAATAGGGCTGGAGAGTGCGTGGCAGTGACGTCAACCTCAGACAAACAACCCGAATTTCTCATCTCCTTGAGTCCGATTTCTGCCGTTTGGTTTTTAATGGCATTTTTTTTTTTTGTTGAAAAGAAATGCTTTATAAATGAATAAATAAAATGTGCTTCTCCGTTTGCTTTTCAGTATAATATTACGCTTGTCTGAGTCATGCATCTATTAAGCGGGCTATTTTTAGAATAGCCACGCAGCCCTATATAATGATAGTGACATTACGATTAATAGTTCCTTTTTTTTTCCAGTGGACTGGAAAACTAAGATCTGAATACGCCGGGCTGCTCATCAGGTTCTTATTCAAGTGCGAAGGAAACGTCCAGGGATGTGCTCTGGCCAAAATCAGCGGCAGACACACATGTAAGTATATCGTCCGTATTCAATCATTTTTTTCACGATCTGGCATTTTTTAGAACATGAGTAGTAAGAATGACAGGACTCCGGGGTCGCCGGAGAGTGATCAGAAGTGTCTCCAGAAAAATAAATACTACTAGGATTCACCTTGCATGATAAGTGAATATGTGAACGTTATATTTCAGACGATATGACAAGGTTTTCAACAGTGAGACCTCCATCAGTTATATCAACAACGACAGGAAGCCCGCCAACAACAACAGCTAGCCTGACAACAGCAACAGAAAGCCCCCCAACAGCAACAGAAAGCCCCCCAGCAACAACAGAAAACCTCCCAACAACAACAGAAAATCTGCCAAAAACAGCAGAAAACCTACCAACAACAGCAAAAAAACCGCCAACAACTAGGACCTTAGAAACTACCCAAAGCTTTAACGTAAGCAAACGTTCAACCCATAAGATGCGAGTGAATTAATTCTCGCGTGATCTATATAGGCAATTATCAACTTAGGAAATAATTTGGGGACGTACTGGAGAACGAAGAATGGGAAACAGAGAAACACTAATGGTGATATAGTACGGAGTACGTCAGTTTTTCTTTCTCTGCAAAATGTACCCAACAGGCTAAAGACAAACTCGATTTGTGCAGTAAGCCGTATCCTGACTAAGAACAGCCAAAAGCGTTGTTCTGGCTTCCATAAAATTGATATTTGAAATAGAAGTGTGGAAATAAATTTAAGCACCTCAGAAAAGAATGGCCTTCACTTGTTTCTTTTACGAGGGTCATGACTCTTGTAGCTACCAAACCGCCAGCTCCCGTTCCACGATAAGATTCGGTTGAAATTTAGATATACTTTTTGCGGAGGGAAGAGAACTGCATGAAAACCTTGCTGCTCAGTTGTCAGTGAAAGATCATTGAAGGATTAATCACAACCGGGTTGGAGAGGATCGTACCAAGGACTATATTCACATATGTTGTCTGGTTCAAGAAAACATTCGAATGCTGAGAATTGCTTTGAAAATGAAAATGTCTAAATTACATGTGCTACCAGTAAAAAATATTTTCTTCCTTTGACATTATTAATTTTATTTGTATATTATTTTTAGGAAAACACCAACGCATATCAGAAAAGGAATAATCAACCTTCTGATAAAGGAGGCGCAGCAGCCATTTTTGGACCCGTTTTTGGTGTTTTAGGATTGATTTGCCTCATTGGAGTGATATTGGTGGTCGCAGCCAAGTACAGAAAAAGAAGAAGACGAAGGTAAGTCTGTAAAATTTTACAATAAAGGATTGCAAGTAATAAAGTAATAAACAGACTGATTAGATTAGTAGCTTTTAGTTTAGAAAAATCTCATGTTAAAATATCTGAAATGGGAAAAGATTATAGCTGAAAAGGTTAATTCGTGCCTTTATGTTTTAGTCCACGATTTTTGCCATTCATACCTTTTTCCTCCGTAAATTTTATTGACGCATTGTTTCTTGTTGTTCCAGTCATAAAGATCCTGAAACTAACTCAGGTAAGACATTAAGTAAAGTTTTCTTTCTACTAATGTTGTGCGGCCAGCACTACAAATTTAGACACCATGCGATAACTGCCACATTAGTTTGTCAGATTGTTCCTCAATAAATATTACAATGAAAGTCTGGAAAACGTGCGTCAAATAAACTTCAATTTTTTTTTTCGTCTCTTTTCGTTTAGCCGCAGCACTGGAAGAATATCAGGTAAGCAGTCAGATGAATCCTTCAGCGTTCCTTGCGCAAGAGAGACATGATTTTATATCTTTAAACTAGAAGTGTAATCTTAGATGATGATGAATCCTTGTTTGTTTGTTTTCATAAAGGATCCAATATATGCTGTTATCAATAAAGGAGATTTTGGTAAGAAGATACAATTGCCTTGGCAATTTTGCTACTGAGCTTCCTTGCCTGTTCAATCTATTGCCCACTTGCCCACTTGCCCACTTGCCCACTTGCCCACTTGCCCACTTGCCCACTTGCCCACTTGCCCACTTGCCCACTTGCCCACTTGCCCACTTGCCCACTTGCCCACTTGCCCACTTGCCCACTTGCCCACTTGCCCACTTGCCCACTTGCCCACTTGCCCACTTGCCCACTTGCCCACTTGCCCACTTGCCCACTTGCCCACTTGCCCACTTGCCCACTTGCCCACTTGCCCACTTGCCCACTTGCCCACTTGCCCACTTGCCCACTTGCCCACTTGCCCACTTGCCCACTTGCCCACTTGCAAGTTCATTTGGTTGCCTAATATATACCTTCGTTTTTTACAGACAATCCAGTATACTTCGATCCAGCCTTAGATCCAGCTAATGTAAGGGCCTCTCTTGGACCTCTTCCTAAGATACCAGGATCCGAATCAGCTTATGCGCCTCTGAACAGTTTGACCAGGACCTCTCCAGGTAAACTTATTCCAAGACCAGCCTTCAATATTGACTACAGATAGTTAAAACATTATCTTGACAAACCCCTTCCGTAGGATCTTTTCTCCTCATCCATCCTGCATGGTGAAACTTTTTTTAAAATCCATATAATAATTTTATAATAATTTAATGTTTTATAACGCGCAAATTTCATGGCGTGATGATCAAATCCATATGCACTTTTGTTGCTCCCTCCATGCACACTTGCAACTATCAATACACCTTACTATGAATTGGTAAAATTTGAAGAAATTTTGCACAATATGGTATGGATGATGGACCTTCGTATCCCTTGCCATTCATTGTGTTGGAAGTATTTTTGTTTTAGTCACTCTAGACAAATCTGTTCCTATATTTTGATTCTTCTCTTTCTTCGTCCTAAGATTATGATAATCCAGTGAATGGAGCAAAACCTGAGGTCGACTACGATAATCCACCAGTCACAGGTGGCATGGAAAATACCCCGGACTATGACAATCCCCCGGTCAAAGACAGCATGCAAAAAAACAATGACTACGATAACCCACCAGTCACAGGTGGCATGGAAAATACCCCGGACTATGACAATCCCCCGGTCAAAGACGGCATGGAAAATACCGGGCACTATGATAATCCTAGGTCTCCTGTGAAAGGTGAAGCGGAAAACAACCAAGACTACGACAATCCATCGGCGAATAATGATTACGATACACCACCCACTCACCACAGCCAGTCAGAGACTGCTGAAGACACCTTTTTCTAGATACTAAACGTGTAACGTACCCTGAATGACAGAGGGTTTCTTAATTGTTAACTAGTGCTCAAGGAGCAACGGAGAGCAACTGGAATCCAGGGTATATGTAACGCTGTTTCTTGCAACAATCATAATGCTTAACTCAAGGCTGGACAGTTCATTTAGTTTTCACTGATTACCATTGCACTTGAAGGGGCACTTCAAGCAACATATTTTCTTCACAGTTAAAAGTGGGGGGTAAAAATTGTTCATTTTTTTCAGCATCTAAATTGTGAGTAAATGACGTCATTTACTCAACCCTATTGTTCTTTTAGTTTTTAAACCAAAATTTCTCAACTGCAAGTGGCTCCCAGGCTAAGATTTTTGCAAATCTGGTTTTCCTGATCATAATTGAGTAATATTATTCTCAAATATTTGAATTATTCGGACTTTCGAAAATGGGGGCGTTTTCCTCCAAGTGCCCCTTTAAATAAGGTCAAAGCCATTTTCCTATTGGTGTAGGTCAGACAACCCCTAGTGCAGCATAGCTTCTTTTGCTGTGGTTCTGCATGCAAGTCAAATGTATGACGGTATTGAAGGAAGATGGAGCAGTCGGCGCCTGGAAAATTGAAAAGGGCTCTAACCTTTTGAGTGTTACGTTGCTAAAACAAGACTTAGCTCAAATGATGGGAGAGATGCAGTTAAAATGCATTAACTATTGTAACAAAAATGTGCCACGCTTATTAGTATATTAAATATTTCTTGCCGAAAGTATCATCATGCAAAAATAATAGCTATACTGAATGTCATACAGCAGTAGTGATAAAAATAGCTATACCATACAGTAATGTTTATAGAAAATTGCCAATTAAAGTACTTCAGTATTGTAAGAGCTATTTTAAAACTTATAACTGAGACTATTCTAGAATGCCCTGCAAATCAGGTCTCTTTGAGAAAGCGCTGGAGCGAGTAGCCTGGTTTGACTGTACACAAAAGGTCATTTTAGAGTGACGAGGAACGTTTTCAAACTTATAATATTAATTTAACTTAACTTATGCTGCTTGAAAGCTGCATTACATTGTCTCTCTGAAAGAGATAATTCTACCAGAAAAATAAACTTACCTTACCTTGATTACCTTTTTGTAGCACAATGTACCCATTTACTCTAGACTTATAATACTTTCTAATTTCAGTCCACGCTTCATTCCCATGAGTATTATATATTTTTTTTGAAAGGTTTGAAATGACAAAACATTCGGTCCCAAAGTAAACTGTAGGTTCTATTGCCAGAGATTTGTATAATTGACAATTAGACATTTAGATATCAATAAAACCATTCAGCGCTGAGTTCCTTTGTTTACGTAGCCCTGAGGCACTTTTGGTTAACAATGCATTAACTCAAAGCCAATGTAAAATTCAAAAGAATAATCCTTCCATGTCTTCGATGTTGCAAAGACAAACAATAGTTTAATTATGTGTCATAGACACAGCTTAGATACGAACGGATCCATCACTAAAAATACGAGAAAGAAGTTTGAATGGGTCAAATGAGTCAATGAGTCATGAGTCATGAGTCAATGAGTCAATGAGTTAATGAGTCAAATATGATAAATTTCAAAACAAATGTATTCTAATAATCAAAATACAATACATCGGGTACTCGAATCGACTTAATTTCAGCTAAATAGTTTAACAGACCTATTCTTGTACATTCACTTGCTTGAATATATTTTTGCATTTTTATACTGAATTATTCATACAAATGTTTACAAACAACGGCAAACATGCGCCCGATAAAATGTTGGACATGTAGTCAGAGAAATATAGAGAAAAAAGCTTGATTTAAAGAAGGATGCAACAAGATTGGCTTACCTGGTCAGTACTCATCCTTTTCGCCATCTTGTACGACTGTACGATCGGACAAGAACCGGCTTTTCTACAGGTAACCCAACTACCACAGGAAGCCCAATTAAAAATGGCGTCGGCATTAACTCCATGCTCCATCACACAAGTAATTTCAGTAATATTTATAAAGGTATGCAGTCTAAATACATCTGAATGTAGCCTGTATCAGTTGATTACGATGCCAAAATAGATGGAATCACAGAAAAGTCGATGTTTCCGATTAAAACCTCGAAGAATGTCTCGCTCGGTAGATCTGTCTCGCTCGGTAGGTCTGTTAAACTATTTAGCTGAAATTAAGTCGATTCGAGTACCCGATGTATTGTATTTTGATTATTAGAATACATTTGTTTTGAAATTTATCATATTTGACTCATTAACTCATTGACTCATGACTCATGACTCATTGACTCATTTGACTCATAAAACAGGCTTCCTCAAAAATACAGGAAGGGTTTTTAAAGTTATAGAAGTGCTAAAGCTATTCTTTGTTGAGCCAGGGTTTTGAGCTGGCTTAAGATGCTTTGGAAATTTGGTTTGCTGGCTTTTATTACCTGGGCAATCGTTTCTGTAGTTCTATCGATAAATATTGTAGTTGTTCGGCGCTTAAATCAAGATACAACTGGTCCACCTTTTGCAGATTTGTTGAGCAATCGGCAATGCTCTTCGTCTACTTGTCCTAGCAGATCGACCTGTGCTGGTGGAAGTTGCTGTATGTGCCAATGTCTTTACGATTATCCCAATATCTTCGTAAACAGAACAAGTCTTAGGTGTACGAACTACGAGGAAACGAATCGTATGTCATCTGCAAGTAAGTTCACTCAGAATTCTTTGCAACAGAAAACCTTAACTCAGGCGGAAAGCTAGATAAACCAGCATGCTCGAGATAGAAAAGAGAAAGAATCGAAAATCGAAACAGGAATAAGTTGACTGCGTGGGGAAAACAAAACTCTTGATCTTTGCACAGACATTACAGCTGTCATACGATGCATGACAAAAATAAAGTATCTTTAATTATAACTTAAAATTCTTTGCTTTCAAACGCCTCCTGCAAACTAAATTGTGTAAAATGAGAATCGTCTTAAAAAAAGGGTTTTTGCTAGAAATGTTTACCATATTCGTTGGTAAATACTTCAGTTTTTTCAATTAAAAAGTTTCAGTAATTGCAATTATGGAAATCCTGCATTTTTGACATCTCAACAGGAATCCATGCCAGGAGCTCGAGTTTATTAGTTCATAAGTGTTATGATCTTTAAAAACAAATGACTAAAATAAATTCTAACGTGCCAAAACAAAGATAAAATAGGGGTTACGTAACTTAGGATTAATAGCAAGTCTCAAGAGAACACTATTTAAGAGCAAATTTTGCATACATTCAATGAGTCGCACAGTTACTTCGGATAAACCCCAAGCAGTATTAATTTTCAAGAACGAATAATGGCACAGAATTGTAAGTATTTCACGATATCTTTCAGTTTGTAATATCCAGAAATTCATGGATAATCACTTATACTTTTGTAATTTTCACTTTAGTTTGACTGCTGTTAATAAACAAATGGCGAGTACAAAAATTGTCATATTTCGAGTGAAGTTCGAAACAGTCAAAAATTCTTGGAATGCTTGAGATTACCCGAAGAAGCGACACGACTCCATTCACGATTCCTTCCTTACCGAAATGCCTCCAAAAATCGACATTGCGACCCTCATTGGAAAGAAAAATGTTGCCGTTGACTCTCTATACGAATTATTTGAAGAATTCGACGCTGTCTTCGATGTCGAACCAGAAATGGACACATTGGAACCGATTTATAAACAAGTTGAAGCTAAATACAGAAACGTGAAGAAACAACAAGAAACAATAGCCGATAAAATCGTCGAAAGCGGATTATCACAAGAAGAAGATATCGCGCTCGAAAACAAGAAGGCTGGAGAACAGGTTAAATCGGATTATTTACAGGTAATTCGCAAGTTTGCCGCCTATCAGAAAAAGTGCAATGCCGATCAAGAATCAATGCACGAAGAAGCCTTGGAAGCTATGAGCTCTGCAATAAAAAAAGATGGCAGATTCACTGACAAAACCCAGAAACATAAGTCACGGAATAGAGAAGTTAACAGTACCCACGTGGGATGGGAAACAAAGGTCATATGCTACTTGGAAACAAGAATTCCAACACTGGATGGAAAAGTACTCTCAAGATGAAGATGAGCGGTTACAAAGATTCCGCAAAGCTCTTCCAAGGAATTCCTGGTGGACAGATCAAGTTAGGACGTGCAAAACCACAGGGAGCCCAATTTAGATAAAAGTAAAAAGTGAAAATAAAATCGGAAAAAAATCGCGTTTAATTAATTTTTTAAATTCCAGGTCAAGATAATGTCCTCTACAATACGAACGAGCAAAAAAATCCGTAAAAAATGAACTAAAACATTTTTTTTCGCGCGCGCCTTTGTTTTCCAATGTAATTTCCCTATGGTATCCTACGTGTGGATTTATGTCAATATAATTTAACATGTTAAATTATATTGACATAAATCCACACGTAGGATACCATAGGGAAATTACATTGGAAAACAAAGGCGCGCGCGAAAAAAAATGTTCTGGTGCATTTTTTATGGAATTCCTGGTGGACAGATCAAGTTAGGACGTGCAAAACCACAGGGAGCCCAATTTAGATAAAAGTAAAAAGTGAAAATAAAATCGGAAAAAAATCGCGTTTAATTAATTTTTTAAATTCCAGGTCAAGATAATGTCCTCTACAATACGAACGAGCAAAAAAATCCGTAAAAAATGAACTAAAACATTTTTTTTCGCGCGCGCCTTTGTTTTCCAATGTAATTTCCCTATGGTATCCTACGTGTGGATTTATGTCAATATAATTTAACATGTTAAATTATATTGACATAAATCCACACGTAGGATACCATAGGGAAATTACATTGGAAAACAAAGGCGCGCGCGAAAAAAAATGTTCTGGTGCATTTTTTATGGATTTTTTTGCTTGTTCGTATTATAGAGGACATTATCTTGACCTGGAATTTAAAAAATTAATTAAACGCGATTTTTTTCCAATTTTATTTTCACTTTTTACTTTTATCTAAATTGGGCTCCCTGTGGCAAAACCATTGACAAAGCATGGAAAATCCTCGACGTTGAATTTCTTGACAAACGAAAATTAATGGACGAGCTATTGGCCGATGTTAACAGCTACAAGACCGTTAGACGAGATTCCAAGTCCCTCACACGTTACGCAACAGTTATATCTACCTTCGTCAACGATATGGAAGATAACGGATGCCAGATTACCAATGCAACAGAAGCACCATTTGTCATGTCACAGTTACTATCGAAATTGGACATTAAAGACAACACCGAGTTTGGACGAGAAATGTACAGAGAAAAGAAAGAAGAAAGCGTTTCCAACTTAGTCGAGTGGTTACAGATAGAAGCAAGATTAAGGTCGAGAGGAAAGAAAGACAGTGACGCTGAGGTTAAAGGTGAGAAAACCCAATCAAGTTACAGAAAGACGGAAGGTTATGCTGTGAACACCACTTTGAAACAAGTTCCATCAGACGAATGTCCCTTAGGCTGCACAACGAAACATCTACTGTTTGCCTGTCCGAAATACCATAATTCAACAGTTGACCAAAGATGGCAAGTAGTAAAACAACACAAACGATGTCGCAAGTGCCTTCTAAACCATCATACCGACAATTGCAGAAAGACCGATGGAACGACATGTGACAAGTGCAATAGATGACACCATCGTTCGCTGCATAATGAGAGAAATTCAAGTACCAATTTGAATCCCAACGCAACGTCATTTACAAGCTCAAATCAAGAGACTGAAACTGGAAGCGTCCAAAGAGAGAATTCCAAGAAAGAAGAGACGCAAGAAACTGATACCAAGAATGTTCAAGGAAGTAATTTGGAGAACAACATCATTGGTCTCTGTCCTGTCCAAAAAATCAAGATAAGAGATAAAGAAGGAAGTTTAATCGATGCACTCGCAATGATTGACAGTGGATCCAATACGAGCTTCATTTCCAAGAAAACCGCCCAAAAACTTGGTCTCACAGGTCTTAAGACGCATCTTAAGATGAACCTAGCCGGAGGTAAGAAGAACCTTGAAGAATCGGAACAACTCGAAGTTACAGTGATGTCCCCTACAGACAAGAACGTTGAAAAGACTCTGCAAGTTTATACGATTAGTAATCCATGTAGTCCAGCCAAGACCGTATCTAGAAAGTCAGTTGAAAGTTACTCTCATTTAAAGAAAGTCTCTGGCGAAGTGTATCTATCTGGAGGAAAAATAGATGTCCTCATCGGAACCAACTTTGCAGAAGCATTTTTGGATATTCATGTGATATCAGGAAATGCAGGAGATCCAATTGCCAAGAAGAATTGCTTTGGATGGTACGTACTGGGACAATTTGAAGAACCATGTACAGGAAGTCCTCAAATTGACTCCATTGATGTTGGAAGAGTTAGTGCAATAGAAGATGTCAAGAAACTCCTCATACAAGATATGTTAGGTGTCAAACCAACAGAAATGTGTACGTGCACCGACAATATATTGAAAGAAAACAAGTTTGTGAAATCTTTGGAAAGTTCTACGCAAATCATTGATGGTCGAGTTCAAATAAGAATGCCATGGAAAGACACTGGACCACCTAAGAAAAGCAATTATGATCTCGCACTGAAAAGGATGTACTCTACAGAAACAAGCTTCAAGAAAAAAGATTGCCTCCCAGTTATTGAGGCAGAAGTTCAAAAATTGCTGGATCAAGGATTCGTGATCGAAGTTCCCAACGATCAAGTTCATCACGATGAGAAAGAGTGGTATCTCCCCCTGCATGCTGTGTTTACACCAGACAGATCCACTAAAGTACGACTTGTTTTTGACGCATCTGCTAAAGGCCACGATGGATTTTCTTTGAATGATCATCTTGAGAAAGGCCCCAACTACAACAACAGCTTGCCAAACGTACTGATGGCATGGAGATGGGACGCTACAGCCTACTGCGGTGATATTCGAAAGATGTTTAATCAAATATTGATACATCCAGACGATCAAGTTTTCCATAGATTCTTGTGGAGAAGAGACACAAACGAGAAACCAACAGTCTATCAGTGGATCAGGTTAAATTTCGGCGACAAGCCAGCTCCAGATATCGCTACGAACTCTATCTTCACCTTAGCTAAAGCTTCACCAGAATTTCCAGAAGCAGCCGCAGACTACGAGAACATTCATACGTAGATGATATTGGAGGTTCCCGCGAAAACTCTTCAAAAGTCAAGCAAATAACGAATGAGATAGACGCGATCTTAAGTAAAGGCCAATTCCAGATCAAAGAATGGCACTCAAATGATAAAGAAGTAGACAGAACAAATGAACGACATACCAAATTCCTCGGTCAAGAATGGGATAAGGAAAAGGATGTCATAAAGCTTAAGAAAAATGAAATCACTGGAAAGACAAGAAACTTCTCAAAAAGAAGCTGTTTAACTTGCCTCGCTCAACTGTGGGATCCGATTGGTCTGCTCTCACCAGTCACCATAAAGTACAGAATAGATTTGCAAGAGCTATGGTATCAAGGATACTCATGGGATGAAGTCTTACCCGATGATATCCAGACGAAATGGGTAAACAACGTACAAGAAATGGATGAACTTCTCAACATTACTTTTGAAAGAAAATTGAAGCCAACAAATGCACTTGGACTCCCTCAAATTCATGGATTCTGCGATGGAGGAGAACTAGCTTACGGAGCAGTTATCTTTCTACGATGGACACTAGAAGATGGAAAGTACTGCTGTATTCCAGTCATAACCAAGACATTTGTAGCTCCACTCAAGAAGAAATCCATTCCAAGACTAGAGCTTATGGGATGTTTGACACTCTCAAGGATTTACGACACATGCAAGGAAGCATTAAAGTTTATGAAGATAGACGACTGCAAGAAAGTATTCTGGGTTGACTCTCTAACAGTCTTATCATGGCTCAGGAATTCACCAAGAAAATTCAAGCCATTTGTGTCAGCCAGAGTTGCTGAAATCCAAGAAACATTGGATGTAGAAAACTTCGCTTACATTAAGTCAAAGCGCAACCCAGCAGATGCTTTAACCAGAGGAATTAGTGCGAATCAGCTAATGAAGTGGATGGAAGGACCAACGTTTCTGAAACTCCCAGAAAACAAATGGCCAGTCTTCCAAGAAACACCTCAATGTGACAACAGCGTATATTCAGACAATGAAGTATTGAAAGAGATGAAATCCATTGGGAAATCTGATAAACTTCCAATAAGTGAAGCTGACTGTAATCCAATTGCAAGTGAGAGTACCGAAGACAACGAAATCCTGGACCATTTGTTGAAAACATGTTCATCGTTCAGAAAAGTAAGAAAAACACTTGCCTATGTCTTACGATTTGTACAGAATGCAAAATCAAAGATCGCCAACAGAGAAGTCATCTCAGTACGCGAGTTGAAAGATGCTGAGAATTTACTATTTAAATGGAGTCAACGAAAGATTGATCCGAACACGCTAGACAAGAAATTGATAGCACAAACAGATCAAGATGGACTACTCAGAGCCCATGGAAGACTTGAAGACATCAGATCTCTTCCAAAGGAAATGCGAAATCCAATAATTCTACCACGGAACCATCAACTTGTTAACCTACTTCTACTTCACTTACACGAAGCAAGAGCTCACTGTGGCTACAAAAGTTTAATGCATGAAACCAAGAAGAGGTTCTGGATCATTGGACTACGAAACGCAGCTAAGTTACTCAACAGAAAGTGCGTTACCTGTAGAAAACTACGAAAGAAACCATTAGAACAACTAATGGGTCAAGTTCCAAGTCTTAGAGTAGCAGCGGGATTTCCGGCATTCATCAATACAGCGATGGATCTATTTGGACCACTTAAGATCAAGTTGAATCGTAAAACACTGAAAGATGCGCAAGTAATAATATTCACGTGCATGACGACCAGAGCTATACACCTGGAACTCGTAAGTGATAAAAGCACAGACACATTCCTGATGGCTTTTAGACGATTTGCCTGTACAAGAGGTCACCCAAGTGTTTGCTGGTCAGATTGTGGTACGAACTTTGTAGGTGCTCAAGGATATCTAAGAGAAATCATGCAGAAGTGGGATTTCCCCAAGATTAAGAGTATTTTGTCAGAGGATTTTACCTGCGACTTCAGATGGGAATGGAATGTACCACGCGCAAGTCATCAAAATGGGGTAGTTGAAAGTCTTATCAAGTCAGTTCGACAAGCATTAGATGTAACGTGCAAACTTCATGCTTACACAGAAGAACAATGGCTCACCTTTCTATCAGAAATCACCTACATAATCAACGATCGTCCTCTCTACCCGAGTTCAGACGACATCTTCGAGAGTCCACCGATAACACCGAATGATATTCTGCTAGGACACCACAACCCGCCACCACAAGCAGAACCAGAAAAAAGAGTTAATCCTCGAGATTTACTACGAAATGTCCAAAAGACCGTTCAAGACTTCTGGGAAACTTGGATCAAGTACTTCGCGCCGAATCTATTGCCACGAAATAAATGGTTCAAGACAAGGGATAACATCCAGATCGGAGACCTCGTCTTAGAATTGGATCAAAGACACAGAAGAAATTGGAAAATGGCTGTCATAGTCGATGTCTACCCTGGAAAAGATGGTCGAATAAGGAAAGTAAAGATCAAGACAGCAAACGGAGAGTATGATAGACCAATCCACAAGCTCTGCCTGATTGCAACAAAAGAAGAACTCCAGAACGAACATTAATAATAGAAAAATAAGAACGCTAGGCAGTATCATAGTGCTTAATCCATAGATTTTCGCACTGGGAGGGAGTGTTATGATCTTTAAAAACAAATGACTAAAATAAATTCTAACGTGCCAAAACAAAGATAAAATAGGGGTTACGTAACTTAGGATTAATAGCAAGTCTCAAGAGAACACTATTTAAGAGCAAATTTTGCATATACATTCAATGAGTCGCACAGTTACTTCGGATAAACCCCAAGCAGTATTAATTTTAATTTATAAGTCTTCAGCAAGAAACGACACGTCAGTTCTGTCTAGTCAATGTGCTCTGCTTTTCTTCTAGTTTTGTTTCTTACCGTGTTTCACATTTGTATTTGATTAGATTGTCAGTACAGCTTTAGAAGGCCTAACGAACCACTCGAGGTAATACCGCTAACTGAAATAGCAAAAGGAAAAATCCGATTTAGAAACAACTCAGCTCGTGTGGATTGTGCTGAAAATAGTTTATCAGTCGGTAAATGGCAGTACCTTGATGTGAATGGACGATGGAAAAATGGCGATGGAAATGTCTTTGATGTGGATTTTAGGATCGTTAATGGACCTGACGGGAACGATGAGGATTTGACGCTTTTAAATGTATGAAAAATAACATTTATTTCAGTTCTCCTTCTCCATCTCCTTGTCCTTGTCCTTTTTCTTCTCCTTCGTTCTTGTTCCTCTTTTTACTCTCTTCCTCCTCCTCCTCCTCCTCCTCCTCGAGGTATATTGGTCTTTCTGGTTCAAATACGGTTTTATTATGCTGACGTAACCAATTTACACCTTCTCTTCTTCAGTGGAATGCAATGTTAGACGCCAAGTACGCAGGGCTCATCATCAAACTACCTCTGAGTTGTGCAGGAAGAAATGTTGGATGTATCCTGGCCAAGATCAATGGCACATATACATGTAAGTAAGCTGGACTATTATAAGACATTCAGTCCGGGCATTCAGTAAAAGAAGGTTTTCGAAAGGAGGTTTCCTATTATTGAATGCATTGCCTTCACCATCAGTTTCAGGAGAGGAATCTGTCCCAGAAACAACTGGAACACCTCGAGTGGTCGTTGAAGGTCCCAGAGGAGGTCCTTGAGGAGGTCCCCAAGAAGGCCGTCCCGGGGTAGTTCCCCAAGAAGTTCTCGGAAAAAGCATCGGAAGCAAGAAC
Source organism: Anthopleura xanthogrammica (assembly GCA_964019055.1). Taxonomy (NCBI): domain Eukaryota; kingdom Metazoa; phylum Cnidaria; class Anthozoa; order Actiniaria; family Actiniidae; genus Anthopleura; species Anthopleura xanthogrammica. The sequence goes on from OZ025211.1 coordinate 2,256,253, forward strand.
TGATAATAAAATTGCTGTACCGGCACTGATTGCTATAGTAGGATTGATTTGCTTAATCTGTTTGGTGTGCTTGATTGTGGTGCTATACAAAAGAAGAAAGAAAAGGTAAATTATGAATCATCTTTTCTAAGATTACTACACAACACTTGTTTTCTATTTTTCTTACTATTAACTAACTTAGACTTAGCCTACTAGATTTTCACCTTTTGGTTTCCTTACTCTATAAAGATTGTTAGAACAACCAGCAACAGAACCAGAAGTAGCCGGCTCGGGTAAGCACCAATATATCCAACTGATTTACAATTGAAGCTAATAAAACAACACATATGTTAGCTATTTAGTAAAACTTCAAAGGCCGTGTTTACACTCGGACAAATTACTGAGGTATAAGTGTAACCATACTATACCTTGGTTAACATTTAGTGTGTGTAAACGCCGGCAAAACCATTAGTAAAATACCATTCAAGACGATAGAAAGTTTACCTCGATTTACTCTTCTATCAGGCATGGTTAAGAACAGTAACCGACGATGCGATGATTATTTATGCGTATCTTGCATTTCTTTTCGTGGAATGCGAGTGGTTTTATTTGCATTACAATGATGCATGGTAGCGCTCTCTGAACATGAAAATTAAATTCCGCGCCGTCTCTTCTTCATGCCGGTATTTTTGAATTGCCCAAAGTTTTCTCTAATTAGACAACTACGGTTATTTTATCATGTGAAAACAATTAACCTTTGAACTATGGTTATGAAAATTAACCTCGACTTTTTAAAACCTTAGTAAACGTCCAAGTGTAAACACGACGTAAGTCAGTCCAATTCTAAAATATATTTTCTTTGTCTCATTGTAGAATGGGAAGATAATCAGGTAATATGACAATATTTTTATTCTTTATTGCAATGGCGAATGCTTAGAATTTCGACCAAATCTGCGTCCTGAAACCAATTAGAGAAAGTGTTTATTGTGAAGGATTTTTAATTTTGCAGCTACTAAAAGTCTTTCAAGCTCATTATCTGTTATATACAAATGGTGATCAAACACTGACATTATGTGCATGTTGTCAAACAGAAAATATTCTATTGAAAACTTGCAATTGAAAACTTGGGCTCGAAATTATAGCACAAAGCATGATGGGAAAGTGAGTTCTTAAGCTTTTTTAGCTCCTCTAAAATTCATCTGACAATTTTTCCTTCGACATTTTCTATGGAAATGTAAGTCATTTCAACAGATGAAAATAACAGAGTAATTTTTTTCTGATAGTTCCTTTGATTTCCCTGTTTTATTTTTAAAGACCTCACTTTCCCAGAGTGCTTTGGGAGTTTGATGCACATTGCCTATTCAGCTGATGAACATTCCACATGAAATGACAGAAATGACGTCTAGCTATGTTGAACATATATCCTTCCAGGAAGATCTTGAATTATAATCAATGTAACAACATTAGCTTATCTTTCAATTGTCCCTTCCAGGATCCAATTTATGCTGAACCAGATGATACACAGACTTCTGGTGAGTAGATGATGTGTACATGTTATCAGTAATGAAAGAGCAAGAATCAGTTAAACACCGAGAAAGGAGGCAATAAGCCATTTGCACCTCAAGCATGTAGACAGTCCCAGTGGCAGTAACCTAGAAAGGCATCACATAGCGTCCTTTCTAGGTTTTACCCGAGTTATCCTTTATTCTTATCATTTTTCAACTCCAAAGCTATCCAAATCCATCCCCCTGTATCCGCCCTTGAGTCTCAACTGGCCCTCTTTGTTTAACGTCTCTATATGACACAGGACTGCCATTTTACTGGGTGGCATCCGAGCCACGGTGAAGGTTTAGCTATTTAACTATTTGATGATGTTTTTAGGCAAAGACAGCACCTTCTACTCAGATATTTTTAACCTCTTAGTACTAGCTTGCATGACCAACTGCATGAGCCAAGTGCGATATGAAAATTATGCCTCATTGTCAAGAAAGTGTTAACTTCTCTGATATCCTCTTTTGATGAGGGTATCATTGGAATAGCTTTATGTTCCTCCACAGTGATTCTTCCTTATTAAAGTCTTTTTTCCTCCTTACAAAATTCAGATAATCTTCTTTACTGTAAATACGATCCAGTCGAAGAACAGATGCAGATCATGAAAAGATCGAGACTGGATCCACTTCCTTCCTTGCCGGTAGATGCCAGGGCTCTTCTTGCGAGAGAGGTCTAGTCCTCGCTTAATTGAATGAATTAATCAGAATGGCAAGAACATTTTTAAAATTAATTTAACTTATGTCGCTTGCAAGCTGCATTATCTTTTGTCTCTGAACGAATAGGTTTACCAGAAAGACAAACTTAGTGGTTGATTTCCTTATTGTAGCACAATGGACCCCTTTTTGTCGGTCGGTTATTCGGTTGGTTGGCTGATTGATTGGTCGGTTGGTTGGTGGGTAGGAAGGTAGGTAGGTAGGTAGGTAAGTAGTTAGGTAGGTAGGTAGGTTGGTTGGTTGGTTGTTTGGTTAATGGGTTGGATTGTTGATTGATTGGTTGGTCGGTCGGTCGGTCGGTCGATCGGTTGGTTGGATTGTTGGTTGGTTGGTTGGTTGGTTGGTTGCGTCGGTCGGTTGGTCGGTTGGTTGGTTGGTCGATCGGTCGTTCGTTCAGTTGGTTGGTCAGTTGGTTGATCGTAATTTGATCGATCGATCGCTCGGTTGATTAGTTGGCTTGGTCGGTCGGTCGTGGGTTGGTGGATTTACGAATTATTTTCCTAGATATCCAAGATTGACCGTATTTAGCATCCTTGGGTCTTTTTGATTAACACCATCATCAATTTTAATAAAGATTTCCTATTTCTACTTAAGACAAATATTTTCTCTAAGGATAGATAATACAATTCAAAGAAGACCAAAGATTGAGTTTTGTATTCCCCAAGTATCTGGATAAAAAAACTGAAGGTTTTTTTTGTCAACTTTGATGATAAAACGCTAACCAAATATTATAAATATAAGACGTCACACGTCAGTCATGCATACAGCTACCAGATGTGATCAATAAAACCTGTTGTTTTCTTTTGTTTGTGTAGTTGGACTTGTTTGTATCCTGTTTTCTGTTTTCTGTCTTTGTGTTTTTATTTTTTGTCAACATCCATAGTTTTAAAATTCGTGTTTCGACGAAATTGGTAAGGTTACTTCTTAGTCAAACCGTATGGTTTCGCGAAATCTTTCCAAATTCAATTGAACTCTAATTTGCCGAACTCTTCCTTAATTTTAATATTTCTCAACTATGTCCTAAACTCTTTCAACTTTCAATGTTGACCTTGAACGTCACTACTATCTCACGTGACTGACCATGCATTACTTCGAACATTCTTCTTTTAAAACTAATGAACAGATTCATAAACATTTTCAAGAGGTTTTGGTTATTTCAAAATACATAGACATAAACCAATAAGTATTGTAAAGAATCAATAAGTGGGGAAGTGTTTTTCAATTAAAAAATTTATCAAAAGTGAATTAATACTTTTTGAAGTACCTTCTAGAATATCGCAATTTTGACTCAGCGCCTGTTCTTTACGTTTTTCTCAATCGTATTCTAAGAATGCTGATATTACATTTATTATCAACCATTCAGCGTTGAGTTCCTTTGTTTACGTAGCCCTGGGGGACATTTGATTAACAATGCTTAAATTCAAAACTAAAGGAATATTCATTTTATATTGCGAAGACAAACACCAGAAGGTTTTTTAATGCGTCATAGACACGAACGGATCCATCACTAAAAATACAGCAAGAGTTTTCGAAGTTATAGAAGAACTTGAACTACTTCTTGTTGAGCGAGTGTTTGGAGCTTAAAATGCTTTGGAAATTAGGATTTCTGGCTTTAATCGCCGGGGCAATCGTTTCTGTAGTTCTGTCGACGAATATTGTAGTTGTTCGGCGGTTAAATCCGGATACAAATCGTCCACCTTTTGCAGATTTGTTGAGCAATCGGCAATGCTCTTCGTCTACTTGTCCTAGCAGATCGACCTGTGCTGGTGGAAGTTGCTGTATGTGCCAATGTCTTTACGATTATCCCAATGTCTTCGTAAACAGGACAAGTCGTAGGTGTACGGACTATGGGGAAATAAATAGTATGTCTTCTGCAAGTAAGTAGTTTACTCTGATAAGTAGTAGAATCTGATTTTGCTTACAACATTTGTAGACTTTGAACTTTTCATTGCAGTTCCTCCAAATTATTTCTGTCGCTTTGTCTTCTTCTATTTCACAATATTTAAAGCTATTTTTCAGATTTTTACTTGATTCAGATATATTCATTCTTTCACGGCTTTGACTTCAGCCTTTCACAATATCAAATTTATTTTATTCGTAAACAAAAACCAGACAGCTAGAAAAATCAGTATGTTCGAAAAAAGAGAAGGAAACACTTAAAACGAATGTTTGTTTGTTGACAGCGTGGGAAAACAAAACTCGTGAATGCTTCCGCACAAGATTTGCTTATGCATCAGTCTGCAGGTCTTAGCACAGACATTACACTGTGCTGCACATGATATATGACAAAAATGAAGTATTTTTAATTATGATTTACGATTCTTTGCTTTCAAACTGTTCCCCAAATAAAAATGTATAAAATGATAACTCTAGAAATGGGTCTTGCTAGCATGTAGGATTCCAAGTTTGAAATAAAAAAAGAACCTCCCACAGATAAAAGAATCTTATGAAGCACACAGTTACTATCAAAACTACCAAAACTCAGACAAACAAACCAAAATTGAATCTCGAGGGATTCGTAAATAGTCATTTTCTTTTGTTTTGAATGCAAAAATGCTACGAATATTATAAACTCAGACAAACCTGCATTTTGACGTCGTCTGCGCGCTTCGCTAATCTCTTCCTTTCGAGCAATAAGTTAGGAGTTCAAATAGTCAGAGCATTTAACTTATTATATTTGTTTAGTTTGAGATCGTTCGATATTTTGGCACCAAAGTATAGTCTAGCTAAGACTATTCAATGATCACAATATAATAATCGCACTGTTCAAAAAGCCTTTTGTATTTCTTGTCGAAATTGTTATCATTGTGTTGCTAATATTAGATGTACATCAAAACTATACGTTATAGGATAAGGAATCGAGATTAATTATTTTTAGCCTTTCTTCTATAATTTTCCCTGCCTTTTTAAGCATCACTTCCATATTCGTTCATAAAATACTTTCTTCAATTAAAAAGTTTCAGTACTTCAGCGATTATAGAAATCCTGCATTTTTGACATCTCAACAGGGATGCATGCTAGAGGGGAAAATAAGCCAAATTATTCCTTGAACTCCTTTGTCAGCTCACAGCCAGATATTTCTATTTCTTTCGAAAACTTTCCTTTTTATCTTTTTCTCTGGAACAAAAAACCTCTGCCCGAAACAAGTGAATTTTGGCGGCAAACAAATTAGTCAAAACCTATCAGAATCATTTTCGATTTTTGTTCAAATGTTTTAACTCCTTTGGAGTCGCAAAATAAGGGTGTTAATTAGGCCAACAGAAGGAACTACGCAAAGGATTCTGGTAGTAGTTGGATCGCATATTCTAGAAGAATTTCAAAACTTTCGGACCTTCAGCAAGAGGGGTCACATTCTGTATAAGCAATGTACACTGCTTTCCTTCTAGTCTTCTTTCTTACTGTGCTTCACATTTTTATTTGATTAGATTGTCAGTACAGCTTCCGAAGGCCTAACGAACCACTAGAGGTAATACCGCTTACTGAAATTACAGCAGGAAGAATCCGATTCAGAAACGACTCAGCTCGTGTGAATTGTTCTGAAAATGGCTTATCAGTCGATGAATGGCAGTACCTTGATGTGAATGGACGCTTCCAAAACGGCGCAGGAAATGTCTTTGCTGTGGATTTTAAGACCGTTGGTGGACGTGACCATAACAAGAAGGACCTGACGTTCCTGAGGGTATGAAAAATGACATTATTCTTTACTCAACTCTTCTTATTCATCATCATCATCTTCTTCTTCTTCTTCTTCTTCTTCTTCTTCTTCTTCTTCTTCTTCTTCTTCTTCTTCTTCTTCTTCTTCTTCTTCTTCTCCTTCTCCTCCTCCTTTTCTTCCCTTTTTCTTCTCCCTCTTCTTCTTTCTTGTTCCTCTCCTTGCTTTGAATTCTTGTTCTTCCTCCTCCTCAATCGTCGTCTTTCTGCATCAAGTATAAATAAGTGATGAATTTTACCTTTACACCTTCACTTCCTCAGTGGGATGCAATGCTAGACGCCAAGTACGCAGGGCTGATCATCAAGCTCTCTCTGAGTTGTGCAGGAAGAAATGCTGGATGTATCCTGGCCAAGATCAATGGCACATATACATGTAAGTAAGATGGACTATCATAAGACATTCAGTAAGAGATGGTTTTCGAAAGAAGGTTCCCTTAAACTATATCTAGATAAGTGGTGTGCATCCTTTCCAAAAAGGAAGAATGTCATCCATGTTGGATGACGTAACGAAAGAAACCAAAACCAAACGTTTGTTAAAGTTAACGACACATGTAGCCTTAAGAATATGATAGTTTCAATATACAAAGCATTTCTAAAATCCTTTTTCTGTTGTTATAAATTTCTGATGGAAAATACTTCTCGGTGACATTGTTGAAGGAAATTCTGAATTTTTTCATCTAATAACTGCGCGCGCGCGTCGGTTGGAAAGAGGCTTCAGTCCATCTGCAAGAAACAAACAGCTATGTTATATCGGCTGCGCCTCGTGCAACTCTTACGCTTCTTTCGTGCTTAGGCAACCTCCCTCGTGCATTCAGAACTGGATTTACGCACGCTAAGCATAAACCATTCCCTTACTTGCACCAATCAAATTACTTACTTTGTTACTACAGTTACTCATCATTATTGAGAGCAAATGTTTTGTTTTTAGATAATACATTGCAAAGCACAACAAGTGCACCACCTTCAACGACGACATCACAACAGCCTTCAACAGATACTCCATCAACCCCAGCCGATACTCCATCAACCCCAGTTCCAGAGGGAACCACTACGTTACCGACTCCAGAAGCTACTCCAGGATCTTATCCAGGACCTTCAACGATCGAGCAAGGTGTTCCAGTCGTTCCTGGGACAGATTCGACTAGTACGGTTAAGGCACCTTCTCAAGGTGAACAACGAAAACAACAGGTAGGAAGGATATAGAAATAGTATAATATGTTTGGAGATATGAATATTGGCTTCCCTTTTTGATTGACTGGTGGATATGTGGATGGATGGGTGGGGCTGAGTGTAGTGGATGGATGGATAGATAGGTGGAGGATGGTTCGAGGAAGAGAGAGAGGAATAAATGAGTGGGTAGATAGAGGGAGAAATGGATGGATGAGGGGTGGGTGGGTGGGGGTAGAGATGGATGGATGGATGGATAAATGGATAAATGGATGGATAAATGAATCAATCAATCAGGTAATTTATATGCAGATTCATGTTATTTGTATTGCAGGCGTCGAAAGTGACTGCTAATAACTACGCTGTCCCGGCACTGATTGCTATTGCCGGACTGATTTCCTTAATCTGTTTGGTGTGCTTGATTGTGGCGCTGTATAAGAGACGAAAGAAAAGGTAAATCAAGGATTATCTTTTGTTAAGATTACTACACAACGCTTCGTTTCTGTTTTTGACTATCAACTTGAACTTAAAGACCGGTCATTATTTATCCCCTTGGGGGGGGGGGGGGGGGGGGGAGGGAGGAGTCGGCGGATTTAGGGGGGATCACATGGTTTTTAGACAACTGGAGGGAGATCAGATATAATGATAGATATCAAAGGGAGGATCGTACAAAGCTGAGAGCGTGGCGACCAGACCACTAGATAGAGGGCTGAACCATAAAAAATATTGCCTTTTCAGGGAATCGGTTAATCTTCATGATGTTGTGATAAAAATTATGCGACGATCCCCCCTCCCCCACCGACGGGCGATAAAATAATAACTGGTTTCTTAGTCTGCTAGATTTTCACCTTTGGGTTATCTATCTCTATATAGGTTGTCAGAACAATCAGCAAAAGATCAAGAAATTGACTCGGGTAAGCACCAATATATATAGCAACAGATATATTGAATTTAGTCAAACAAATCGTATGTTAGCCATTCAGTAAGACTTCTCAATAAGTCAATTAAATTCTAAAGCATATTTTCTTTGTCACTTTTTAGAAGCGAAATTGGAGGATTATCAGGTAAGATTACATTCTTTTTATTCATTATTAAAACGACAAATATCTTTATTTTGTTAGGAAATTTCTAAAAAAAAAGGTGCTAAATTAAGGTTCCGACACATCCTCCAACACACGGTGCAACATTGCATGCAACATCACACTAAAATATAAAAATTTGAACGTCTGTTTTATTTTGTTTATGTTATTTGTATTATCCTCGTAAATTAAACGAAAAAATCTAGATTTTCTCTGATTTGGCTGCTGAAAGAGTCCTGTAATTATAATGTTGCAAGCGATTTTGCACCGTGTATCTGAGCCTTTATTGCCTGTGTCTTCAGTTAAGATAAGAGAGTGTTCATTGTGAGCAATTGTCAATATTTTTTATTGCTGGGTTTGAACCAGCTGATGAAAGTCTTTCAATCTCATTATCTGCTCTAAATGGTACGTGGTCAAACACTAACCACCATGTGCTGTCAGCCAGAAAGAATTCTATCGAAAACTTGTGATTCAGCTGATGAACATTCCGCACGAGACAGGAAATGACGTCAATATCCTTTCCAGGAGAATCTAGAATGCAACCTAGTTATTGAGATATATATATAATAATTATCATTAATTATAATCAATGTAACAACAATAGCTTACACTTTCATATGTCATTTCCAGGATCCACTTTATGCCGAGTTACCAGATAATACACAGACTGCTGGTGACTTTGGTAAGTGTATTTTGTCATGTGCACGCATGTTGTCATTAGTGATAGGAGTAGTTAGACACCGAGAAAGGAGACAATAAGCCACATATATCCCAAGGTTTACATACAGTATACGACAGTCGGAACTGATAAACTTGTGGCCCAATATGTGTATGACGGAACGCCATTTTACGTGGTCATTCGAGCCACAGCGAAGGTCTAACCATATGCAGATATTTTTAGACAAAGACAGCACCTTCAACTTAGATATTTTAAGACCATTAGTGCTGGTTCACATCAGGCTTGACCACCATTACCAACCGCATGAGCCAAGTGCGATGGACATTATGCCTCATTGTCAAAAAAGTGTTATACTTTTCTAATACCCTCCTTTGTAAGAGTTTCCGTAGGATGGCTAATTACCGATAGTTCCTTCATAGTGGTTCATCTTTGACGTTTTCCCCCTTACAAACTTCAGATAATCCAATCTACTGTGATCCAACCGACGAACAATTCATGAGAAGATCAAACCTTGATCCTCTTCCTGCCTTACCGGTAAATGAATCGATCTACCAACCACTTGAACAAAATACAAGGACTGCTCCAGGTAGGGCTATACTGGGTTGGCCCCTGCTCTGCTCTTTTTTGATGTCCTCGACTTTTCTCTCCACTCCTTTGCTTTCCTCCGCTATTTTCTGATTTCCTCTCTGCTCTGTGCTCCTCTGCTCTGCACTTTCCTGCTCTCTTATCATTTTTCCGTTGTCCATTTTAAGGTCCAATTGCTCCAACTCCTCCACCGGTGTCATCTGATTATTTGAATCCTGACAGAGAAGAACCTGATACCGTCGATTACGACAATCCACCAGTAACCAATCAGGTTATGCCAATGAACAATAAATCGTCGGACTACGACAACCCTCCGATACAGGGCAATAGTCCACCAATGAGCACTCACAGAATTGGTAACTCGAACACTGAATCCTCGGATTACGACAACCCTCCGATACAGGGCAATAGCATTCACAGCCTTAACAATTCAAACACTGAATCCTCGGACTACGACAACCCTCCGATACAGGAAATTTCCCAAGATGTTCCCGGATCATCACAAGACGCCGTTACTGAACCGGAATATTTAGAGCTCGTGTCGGAAGATTCGTCTCTGTAGGAGAACTGGTAACTCATCCACGTTTGAGGTCTTCGCATTTTCCTTTACGTCAGACAATTTCAAAACAAAGAGAGTTAACGCTGATAAAAAGGTTTTTCGTATTTTGTAGAAGCAAAAAAGTACTTCATTATGCACTAAGTGTCCAAGTCTGATAGAATCGAATAGGTTCCTTATTCATAAGAATCCTTCGTATTTTATTATAGAAACACATGTACTCTCACCGAGGTACCCCCAAGTTAAATATAATAAGTACCTTAAGTACCTTATTGACAAGTTCCAGCCAATAAACAATTATTGGATGAGGTTGAGCATGATATCGTAAATTATCAAGACCAAGGCCGTGTTATCTGCCGAAGCCGTAGGCTGAGGCGGATAAAACGGCAGAGGTCTTGATATTTACGATATCATGCGAAAACCGAATTCAATAATTGTTTTATTATACATTTTGTAAACTAAGAATAAAAATTTAATTCTGCTTTCGAAAAATAATAACAAACGTATTTCAATTTCCATTGTGACCTTTGAACTCGACATGATAAATGTATTATCTGTAGGTCAAGCCTACAGATAATACATTTATCATGTCGAGTTCACACGATATCAGGGATTGGCTGAGGGCTCTCGGCCAATCAGAAGCGAAATAGTGAGTAAAATGTATAATAACAATGAATATCTGTGCACAATAACACCTGGGTCATTACAATTCAAGAATGCATTAAGCCTAGCCTCGTTCAGTGATATGGTATTGTACACTTGTACACTTATACACTTGTACAATATGAATGAAGGTTTGAAAGTACAAGTTTTTTCGTTAGAATAAGTACCTTATATAAGGTCCAACTGAAGAAGCCCTTATTAATTGATAGAATGCTGTATATGTAAATAGAATGAAAATTACAAATATGATGCAATAAGTTCCGGTTCTACATCATGTGGTCACAAGGAAGGGGTCCTCATTTGATAGATGTTTATCTAACATCACCACACACTTGGTGCCTTGTCGATAATTTTGATAAAATAAGTGCCTTATCGATAAGGTCCCTAAAATAAGTCATTCCTATTTAAAGAATCCTAGTCAGCTACAATGCACTGCGCGTCTATACCATTGTTTACTTACGAAATTTACCTTAGATTCGTTGCCAAAATTGATAAAATCTCACGAAAAGCATAAAATAACTACTTATCATTATATCTTGATGGTTTTAAAACTTCTAGCTTGAATAACGAGACTGATGGAACTGGATTCCAAAACTTCATCTACAAATCCGCCATTTGCCTGGCAGGGAAAATTGCGGATTGCATTATTTTCGGCGTGCAGTGCATTGTAGTTGACTAGGATTCTTTAATGTATGGCCATGTACCTGCATAATAAGCAACCAAATTTATTTATAGCCTTATTTCGATATTCTGGTTGAATGATCACACACAAAGCAATTCAAGGCGAGGCTCCGGGAAAATAGAACATATTAGGATTACTTCATTGTTCTTCCGGAGCCTCGTCTTGAATTGCTTTGTGCGTGACACTCAACCAGAATATCGAAAGTGGGAACTGTTAGAACTCCAGACATAAACTGATATATCACAACATAATTTACTATAATTTTTTGTACGATTTTCTTTAAGTATCGAAACTTCACGTGAGCAATAGCAGCAAGATTCTTGAATTAGAAAACTAGAAAATGAAACTCGTGATAGACGCGTGTGTTGCATTTGAATAAAAATATTCCACCCAATTGTCCGTTACTTGATATGAATACAAATATTTCATTTTCGCTTCATTAGCTTTTCTTTTGTTTGTTTGTTTGTTTTGTAGTTGTTGCTGTTTTTGTGTGTTTTTTTTTTATGAGTTAAGCGAAAACATAATTTTCGATTAACTCAATTTTTTCGATTGTTCCATATTTTTAATATTCACTATTAATAACTAATTAAATTATAGAATATTCATTAAGAGATGTGAGTCACCAAAAAACTCAAGTTAATCCGAAAAAGCTTAATAATTCCCCTGTTTATCTACCGGGGATCGCTACAATGATTACAATACTTGAATCAACAGCACTAGCTATGAAATGGGCAAGGGAGGGGGGGTTATGAATGTGATATTTTTAGAAAGTGCCACATTCAGCGGTGAGGCATGTGACAATCATATCTTTCAGTTGCCACATCACCATAATTATAATCCACGAGGGGGGTGGGGTGGGTATGAATTTGATACTTATGAGAATCTTTCACGTTCACCGAACGTTGAGGCATGTGATGATCTTACCTTTCGCTTACCACATCAGGCAAACATCCTCGGCCCTCTCATCCACGTTTAACTGAAACGACAATCAAACATAGCAAAACCTCCACTGCTATCCAAAGCGTATTTCAGAGCACGTCGTTATACCGGCACCTGTTTAGCTATTCTGTTCGGACTTCCATGATGGGCATTAAGGGCAATGGATTCTTTACTTTTTTTGTCCTGGTCAGTTTAAGTACCACAACACTGGCACAGGAGCTAGAAGACTGCGAAAAGAAGGTAGATAGTATCGGGGGAACTCTTGGAACTCTATTGGTGATCGAGACTATCTTTTGCTGTTATGTATTATTTTGTTGGGCCAAAAATTTAAGGTTAGTTTGTGTAATCCTGGGACGTCTTCTAACTCACAAGCCCTTAACCCTACCCACACGAATCCTGCCCACCTTTATCCATCTTTCATTTCTTGACACCTACACACTCCCCCACACTAACCACTCACTTACTCACACACCCCCTTCCTTCACTCCCATTGATAATTGCTGAATTACACATCCTCTCAGTAATCCATCTTGCTTACTTTCCATCCCCAATAAATTATTGCCCATTCCTCTTTCTTACAAATTTTATAACTACTCATCAATCCCTCATTTCTACCGATATATTATGCACGTACCGATCCTTATACCACTCATGTTTACGAATCACCAACTTGCCTATTTATTTATACTTAGCTGTTTACGTACATAACTACCAACTTACCAATCTAACTATCTACCCACATAACTACCCATCCATCTACCTATCTAGCCACCTATCACCCTATCTACCTATACCAATTTACCACTTATATCTACCGCTTCGCTCTTTACACCATCCTACTCCATGACCTATCCCTCCTACCATAATCAATTTCAATCATTTCCCCACCATGATGTTCTTTTTCCATAAAGGAAACAGTGTCTGGATTTCTCTTTCGAATGACATTAAGAGTGAATACTAAGATTTGTATTTGTCTACATTTTTTATCATGCAGTATCTGAAATGAACGATTTATTAAAATATCAAAAGGCAGAATTGCCCAATGAGTTGAACAATCTGAAAAGCTTGACTTTACAATAATGAAATATTTGTAGAAATACATGGATATAAATATCAATACGAATATAAATATAATTATAAATATAAATATAAAAAGTTTATGACATTTTAGTTAAGAAGATTTTTAAAAATGATGATAGTATAGTGTATTCAAATTATGCTAGTGTGTCCAATTTATTATAACGCAGTAAGGTATGGAGCTTTTCTTTATATCGTTCAGTTGAATATATGGATAGCAATACTGAAAATCATGGGCGTATGAATAAATGGTCCTCTAAATTTTGAATGAATTACTGACTCGAGCCAAACACTTGTTTTGTGTTAAGATTTCTCTTTCTTATGAAATTAAAACTGAATAATTGTATTTAGTTACATACATTTATTATCCTTATTTTCTTCTATTTGGATAGAAATAAAAATTCGGGCATTAAAATGGTCCTTAAAATTCCAAATAAATGAATGAATGAATTCACACTTACACTTGCTTTGTGTAAGATCTATTCCCAGACAAATATTTTTAAAATTTGATATTTGATATTGAAAAGTGCCTCCCAAGATGATTAAATCTTATTCATTGCGTTACCTTTTCCACGTTTTCGAAAGTAAAGACTTCATTGATATACTCATTACAATTTCAGTCTTTTTTGGCTAGAGCAGCTTAATCCGTTACTATAATCAATACATTATGTAGTAAAATATTATATAAAAGGACGATTATTACATTTTGATTGGCTGAAGATGAAACGTAACCGATTTCTTTCAATACTTTATTTAACGTGGATCTTACTCTTAGCTAAAACGCTAGTTTACAGGTAGTCCACCTAAACTATAATTAACTTATAATAAAAATTTACAATTCATATCGAAAATATATACAATAAAATAATACAAACGTATAAAAAATTCATAGAAATCGGACAAAAAAATCAAATATGTAATGAATGGTGTCTCATTTTCGTATGGAAATTATCAATTACTGATTTCAGGTTTAATTTGAAGAGAAAAGAAAGAAATAACAAAGATCCTGAACAAGGTAAGTTTCGAAACTGTAACAGACTTGAAAAATTATATCAATCATGGCCGCCGTGTTGCATGTTAGGTTTCATTCAAACACGGCTTGCTTTACGGCAAGCTGGTTGGTTGTGATCACTCTTTCTGTTGAAACTAAAGCAAGCCGTGTTGCTAAAAACCGCCACCCGGTTAGCTCAGTTGGTAAGAGCGTCGGTCTGTTTTGCGGGAGGTAGTGGTTCGAATCCCGGCCGGACCAGCACTCAGGGTCTTAAAATAACTGAGGAGAAAGTGCTGCCTTTGTAATCACATCTACAAATGGTTAGACTTTCAAGTCTTCTCGGATAAGGACTTTAAACCGTAGGCCCTGTCTCCCAACCCTTCCTTAACCTGTAAATGGGGGACATAAAAGAACCTGTTGAATTATTCGTGTAAGAGTAGGGGATTGTCTCCCGGTTCAACAGCCTATCCCAATTTGGAGGCATAACACTAATTACTAACAATTCACTCATGATTGTAAGCTGCACGGCTGCTAATAGTGCCTTAATATGCAGCCCGTAAAGTCCTCCACTGGTCAAAAATTGTAAAGCGCATTGAGACGATGTGAAATGCACTATATAAGAACCCATTATTTTTTATTTTTTTATTTTTTATATTCACTTGGGAATAATTGCAAACCATCTAATATATTTTTAAGCTTGCTTTTTCTACTTAAGAAGTAGGGGTACTTGTTGGGTTGGCCTTGGAGTAGTTGTACTATATTAAGAACAATTGGGTACCCTCAACTATATGTTTCTGTAGGGCTGAGATATAAGAAATTGTAGACTAGTTAATTATGTAAAGTCCAAAACTAGGGGACTGAGACTCTAAAATTTAGTCCATATTCATTAGCTATTAAAGGGGCGGCTTGGATGAAAGCGCCCCATATTTTGAAAGTCCGAATAGTTCAAGTATTTAAGAATAATATGACTCAATCATGATTATGAAAACCAGATTGGCAAACATTTTAGCCTGGGAGCCACTCGCAGTTGAGAAATTTTGGTTTAAAAACTAAAAAAACAATAGGGTTGAGTAAATGACGTCATTTACTCACAATTTAGATGCTGAAAGAAATATATAATTCTTATCCGCAAATTTTGACTGTGAAGAAAATATGTTGCTTGGCTACTATTGGGGCCATATAGATAAGTTTAACCAAGTTTCAAGGCTTTTCCAATTTTCATCGATTTTCATCCAAGTGCCCCTTTACAGCGCGACGCGCCTTACCGTAGCCACCCAACAAACTTTTTTTACAAGTTAGCCAATCAGAAAGCGAGAATCTGTAAATTTGCATGTTAACTTGCTTTGTTGTTACCGCAAATATTTGAACTTCGGAGCAAGAACTTGAAGAAAATGCTTAAAAATCTCTATTTCTAAAACCAGTTTTGCTCTTTTGGCTTGCTAACACTTAATACTTTCGTAGGCATTCTTTTTCATGTGGAAATTCTTTGCAAGAAGTGATTTATCGTACCTGTACGAAACTTTGGCAGGGTGGCCACGGTAAGGCGCGTCGCGCTGTAAGTTTGGGACGATAAAGCACTATTATATCAGAAACTCCCTCTTTAATTCGTGGTAACTGATTATTAAAACCTAAAACTAAAAATTATTTTACGTGAATTATATAGATGCGAGTGAATATCCAATGTACACTGACGCAGATGAGACTACTACCCAAGATCAGACTCAAAAGCATCCTAAAAACCGCCAGCTATCGGGCGTGGCTCTTCGGCCTGGACACCAGCATCTTTCCAGGAAACAACCAGCGACGGAGAAAAATCCTGGTAAAAGATTAATCGATAGGCTAATGGCGAAGCGGCATAATAAGCCAAACAGGCGCACGGTACAGGATCTAGAGACGACTGTGTTGCCTAGTAACGAGCAGGTGGTGGAGGAAGACTTAGGAGGCTTGGTTTACTCTGAACCCTACGAAGATAAAGTTTCAGCTGCTGCTGAGCTCATGTCAAGGAACCCCGGGTCGTTACGCGATCGTGCCAAAACAAACAAAGAACCAACCCCAGAAGTACCAAATCCGTTAGTTTATTACCACGTCTTGGAAGAGAGTACTGAGTTTGATGCAAATTTACAGGCAACCCCCACAAAACCTCGTCCTTTTTCTACTAATGGCGAAGCAAGGGAGGATGTGTATTACTACTGCGACTCAAGTAATCCTGAAAACAAGACAGCAAACTCCAACACGACACCATCTAAACCTTTGCCATTTTTACCCACAAACCAGCCTGAGGACGACATATATTATTCGTGTGTGGGGGAGGAATCTACCAATAATCCAAGCCCAACAAATCCCAAGAAAGTGCTTTTACCGGCGTTGCCCCAGATTAAGTCGTGCCCAAATGCAACCACTTCTGGTCTTGCTGCAGTTCAACAAAAACCTGATTTCCATGTGCATGAAAACCAATCACGAAACCAGAAGCCAGAACCAGCCAATAAGAAGCCCCTGAAGCCATTAAACTGCAACCCAATGATGAATGCTAACATGATCCAGGAGATGAAAAACCGAGTTGCTAATAAGAAGTCTGAGAACTAGGATAATTGAAAAAGGTGGGGAAAAGATGACAAGGAGCCATATTTTCTATAGTTTTTTTTTTACTTTTTTCTTTAGGTCCAGTTCAAACGTCGATCTTCTCATGAGCCGAAGGCATTGAAAACAGTGGATAAAAATGCGATCTTCTTTGATGTCATTAAGTTCGGTTCATGAGAAGATTTTTGACTTCTTGAAAGCTTAGATTTTACACCAAAACTCGAAGTTATAAAAGAAACTCCTTGCCAACTTTCTGTAAACTACCAAATAAAAATACTTCAACTATTTTTTATTTCCTGTACCTTTTTAGCAAACGTTTATTTACAACGTTTTCTCGAAACACTAGAAGATGGAATTTGCCTTATTTTTACAGATAACTTCACTCTTGTTATAATGTTGATAGACTTTTTTTTTTTCTAGCCTTTTTTGTTTTGTTTTTCACCATAAGTTTTTCCTTCATCCAAGAAATATTACCTCTCTAGGCAGGAGAGCACGGGTATTTTAAAACACTTCGTATCAGCCAAAATAACACGTACGGTTATTGTATACGTAATTTGTATTTTTATGCATCGTGCTTCTCCAAAACATTTCGTGAGCGTTCTGTCAACTCACTTTTTTTACCAACTTGGGTAGAATGAAGGCGGCAAACATGTTTATTCCCTTCCTATTCTGTCGCTGTCAGGTTGCGGGATTTCGTCTGCTTGACTGCTGTGCTTGTAGCCATAAAATCCGTAAATTAAAAATCCTATAAAAATAGAGAAAGGAATCTTTAGTAATGACAAAGTTGGACATCGTTATTGGTTGTGGGTTTTCAAACGTTTTACATTTTACACTAAGAATCCTATGATAATAACCCCTTTTCTCTCCTCTCCTGTCCTCTCCTGTCCTCTCCTGTCCTCTCCTGTCCTCTCCTGTCCTCTCCTGTCCACTCCTGTCCACTCCTGTCCACTCCTGTCCACTCCTGTCCTCTCCTTTCCTCCACTGTCCAAAAACTGTCCTGCATGTCCTGTCCTGTCCTGTCCTGTCCTGTCCTGTCCTCCCTCCTAGCCTCTTCTGTTTTATCGTGGACTATTCGAATAAGCTTCACTCCTTCACAAGATTGAATATCATCATAAATACTAACCTAAAACCATCCAGACACTAAACCTGACATATGTCCAGTGATTCAAGTTCACAATCAACAATAAATTGATAAACAAAGTCAATATAGGAAGCACCGGAACAAAGGGAACAGTGAATGGAAAGGTAGCCGAGTTCATTGGCTGTTTATGAAGAAACACGACAGCCCCCAGGATGGTAACACCACTGGCACAAACCACTAATACAGCCCAAACCTTGAGAGAAATGATTTGGCTGTGTGCATTACTGAGCATTATGCAGAGGACTATCAAGCCGATAGTAAGGATAACAGTTGCTACACTTGCGCGGAAACTTGAATTCTCCGTTGGCTCATTTTCGCCAGAGATTTGAGAAACATCATTGTCTCCGTTCTCAGAGGTTCTCAGTTTGCTATAATCTGCACTAGATTCTTCATGATTTCTATCTTTTGTATTGCAACATAGAGACGCCAGCCAGCTTGGGGTTGTCGTGGCAACGTTAGTGTCTTCATCTTTTGTCGGCTCGACCGAATCATCATAGACGCTCTCTACATCGCACTGATATCGAGTCAGCAACACAGAAACAGCGACTAGAGTATAAGCAATCAATGTCCCAATTGAAAGCATCTCGACAAGTTGTTCCAAGTCTAATATAACAGTAAGTATTCCTATGAACGTAGTTGAGCATAAAAGAGCCCTTACAGGAACATGGGTCTTATTATTGATGTTACTTAACCAATCGAAGAGTAGTCCATCAGCGGCCATGGCATGGATGATTCGAGGAGCAGCAAATGCAATTGAGAGAAGACACCCTAGAGTTGCAAACACGGCTCCAACAGCGATGACATACTTCGCGGCAGCAAATCCTTTATGAGCAAAGGCTTCAGCGAGCGGAGCAAACCGGTTCAACTGGTTATACGGCTGCATCAGAGTCAAAACTGTTGACACTCCAAAATACGATAAAAAACTGACCACAATAGTCGCAATAAAAGCACGTGGGATTGCCTTTTTGGGGTTAACCGCTTCTTCTCCCGCTGTCCCGACGACGTCAAAACCTACAAATGCGTAAAAACAACTCCCTGCGGCTGTAATGACACCGGTGAAGCCATATGGCGCGAACTTTTCCCACGTGGACCAGTTACTGGTATCTGCATAGTACGATCCAACGCAGAACGTAAATACAATCACGACGATATTTATAAACGTAACTGCTTTGTTGAATATAGAGCTGTGCTTGACTCCAAGGCCAATAATAAAAGCTATGAATAATACTATTAATAGTGCAAGAAAGTCGGGAAACTTTCCAAGAGCAGGGCTGTCCCACCATCCAAGTTCCTTCATGAAAAACGTGTAGATGATTCCTCCAGATAACGAGTCGATGTATTCACTACACGCGCGTCCAAGACTCGAAGCTCCAATAATATACTCTAGAATCATATTCCACCCGGTAATGAAAGCCCAGAGTTCTCCCAGCGCCGTATAGGTATACACGTACGCTGATCCTGCTTTGGGAATCCGACAACCAAACTCGGCATAACAGAGCCCGGACAACAGAGCAGACAAGGCTGCTAAAGCGAATGATAGAACAACAGCAGGGCCAGCTACATCACGGGCAAGTTTACCGATAACTACGTATAAACCAGCGCCAACGACAGACGCCACTCCGAGCGAGGATAGATCTAGTGTAGTGAGACATCGCACGTACTGAGACTGTTCTTTTTCTGCCGATATGTGTCGACGCTTTCTAATCAAGTTATTAAACAACTGCTTCATTGTGATGGGAAATCGTGCTAAGAAGAAAACTGTTTTTCCTTAAAAGCATCGCTTTGAGACTGAGTAAAGCAGACGAAACTCTGATTCAAAAGAGCAGTCGTATTTAGTAAATCTTAGAAAACATCTTAGCAGGTTGTGGTAACGCTTGTCAATTTCTTCACAATACATTAGACCTGCCACCTGAAATTTCGGATTATTTATCATTTTATTTTATTTATTGTGTAAATTATTTTCATCCTCAGAGGACTTTGAAGACTTTAACATATAGATTCTACATTCGTTCTTCTGTCGAAACAATTTAGTCAAAGGATTTATAAGTCGTTGTCACTGAAAACGACCGAGGTCGCACGCACCATGCATGAGGTGGTTGCTTTCAAGAAGCAGGTGGTTGACACCAACAGTTCTACAGGCTCGTTTACACTGGCGATTTTTTCCACGATTTTTGAAAATATAATAAATTTTGTCTTATGCTTCTAAAGAGATATTTGTCCAGGTAATCTTGGTGTCCGGAATAAGACTTCACAAGTTAATCCTTTACTATTCTTGACTATGACCAAAATCGCTGCAAAAATCGCAGCAAAAATCGCCAATAAACGGACCGTACCAACCACCTCTTCCCTAATAATTTACGTATCATTTTTAATTTTAAATCTTTTTTTTTTGTTTGCTATTTAGCTAATTTTTTTTATGCTTAAATTACCCTGGGTCCTTAATATTTATTAATAAATTGTAATGAATAAAAATGTACACCCTACGCAGGTGAACTAAAGCGTACGTACTTATTCTTTACAATTTATTATTAATCAATTAATAATCAATTGCTCATCATTAATTATTAATTAACCGTTAGCGGCGTCAAAAGCCAAAATTTTAACCGTTAATCGTAAAAGCTACCACCCCATTGAGATCCTCCTAAAAGATTCTGGTGAAGCATACGTCATTCAACACGCGTACGAAAATGAACTATGAAAACATGTTTAGACTAAGGTACGTTTCACATTCCATCATGGACACGGGTTATGGACGGTTGCTAGAGCTATGGGAGGGAATTCATGCCCAGTCACATTTTCTTTGTAAATTATTAAAGGGGCACTCTCAGTGATTTCTCATCTATAACAGTAGTCAAGGTCTTATTTCTGATCAATGCTTTATGAGTTTACGAATACATCTCCTTAAGATCTCCTCGCGCTGAAGCATCAGTCAATATCACCGCCATAAATGAAGAGAGTTCATCAACAAATAAACTTATTACGAAACCATACCTCACTGGTTTTATAGACAATAGGAAAAATGAAACCAAAAAAAAAGATTTAATTTCAACAAGGAAAATTTGAACAAATATAGGAAAAACAGCTTGAGGAAATAGCATACGTCACTCATATTATTAACGATTGGCCCGTCACGAGACAGTATGACACTTTTGGTTTTGTTTTGACCTTTTGTGAATTCCCGGATGTTCCAGACATAATGAACTTCCGGTCTCTCTTCATACGTAGTTCACCATCCATGTTTCCGTATAAACTGTTATAGCTCATTATATTTCGTCTGCATGGAGTTCTTGGAAGAGAGTTTTTTTGATTAGGGATGGAGTCTGTTTAGAGTAAGTTCTGGAACTCATTGGATGGGTAATCGTTGTCTTACTCGTTGTAGACAAGTTGTTGTGTGACTCGAAGTTATCAACGCGTGCATGATGGCTTGCTCAGGACTGGTTTATTGTCTTCTTCTTCTTCACATTCTCGCTGTTCAAAGTGTTGTTCAAAATGTAACACGTAATGAACCTGATGGTGATAAATTCTCAAACCCTGACGATAAATGTTATTCAGACTCTTGCCGAATATACAACGGTATTAAAGTTGGAGGGGGAACGATGCTAACAGACAACTGCAAATGCTCTTGTACTTATGCTTACACGTTCGTGGTCCACAACACATCATGTGTGGATAACGACCAAGTTCACTCCAATCTTCTCGCAAGCCTCCGAGTTAAAGGTAAAACTATTGTCAACCACAACGTGGTAGTTTTATAAGGAGCTAGTTAACTGTATTTTTTGCATAATTTATATACTTATAAGTTCGAGTCTGTTAGCGAATCGTTAACTACTGAAAATAACTTAGTTTAGATAAACACGAGAGGCCTAGCTTATAATTACATTATCAATTAGCTCTACAAAATATATATATGATGTAAAATATGTGCTTGGTCTAAGATATTTTCAGATATTTTGAGTATTTTAGTATCTTTTATAATCAGGTTATGCTTTTTGGGAACAACCACAAGGCTCATAAGACAATAGGGTCATTTCAATCCTTTTCTTCTGCATGATCAGTGATGCTGTCGATCACTATTGTTTCGGTTCTTCTATATATTCGCCTTGTCTGGCTGGTGTTAAATTAATCAGTTATCATTATGATTTGCTTAACTTGCTGGGTCGTTCTCTCCTGTACTTCGAGGATTTTTCTCCGGGTTCTATGGTCGTCGTCCTTCCGCAAAAATCAACTTCTAATAAAATTATAATCACATTTAATGAAAGAATAGTCATTCTGTGAAACCACTGCTAGATTTCATAATTTTATTTCATTTATTTATTATTTATCCTATTATTTATAAGTTATTTAGGATTCCTGTAGAACCAGGTAAAAGTCACGCAACAGAGTTCCCATAAGCTTCTGGGTCACCTGATCATTACTGTCGTCATTACTAGAAAAATGACGTCATATCGTCCAACGTCATCACTGGTGCTGACGTCAGAGCAGAGCTAAATAGAGCAATGATATGTTCCTTTTGTTTGCAGGTGCTTCATTTCGTGTGACGGATGAGAGTAGTGATTGTCACCCATCTATCAAGGTGATGCCAGTCCTCGATATTACAAAACCAGCTAGTCGTAAACTGTGTCTCGCAAGGACTGATATAACAAAATGCAATATTATCAAGAAAGATTCTAAGTACTTCTACGAGGGAAAATGGTATCCAATATGGCCGACAAATAGGAAACAGGACATTTTTAACATTACTGAAGATGATCACTACAGCTTTTTAAAGGTTGGTAAAGTATATATACATCATGATCAGGTGACCAGATGTCTGGGGTTTTGGCCTCTGTCAATTAATCAAAACGTCATTGAA
This sequence comes from Anthopleura xanthogrammica, assembly GCA_964019055.1. Lineage (NCBI taxonomy): Eukaryota > Metazoa > Cnidaria > Anthozoa > Actiniaria > Actiniidae > Anthopleura > Anthopleura xanthogrammica. The sequence goes on from OZ025211.1 coordinate 2,279,195, forward strand.
AATTTTGATGTTGGAGTCAAAAACCCAGATTTTCAGAGTTCTCCCAAATTGCGTGGGCCGCGCGTATGAAAATGAACATCTCTTTTTATGGTTTGTACTCTTATTGACCACAGAATAACGTCATAAAATGATTGCAGATTCCAGCTTAATCACGAGTGTAGCGCGCAAAAGCATGCACAGGTTGGTGTCAGCATTGATTTCCATACTCGGTGTTAATTGGTGATGGCTGATTGCCAGTCAGAAACCTACTTTCTTTAATGATGATCAGAATAAAATATACTTGTCTGTTCGGATAAGAAGCGTCCGAGGTGTAGCGGAGAAAGCGCTTTCCTTTCAGACTATGCTAATTGGTCTGAGTCGTTTGCACGGCCAAAAAAAGCCAAATAATGATAATAATGATAATAATAATAATAATAATAATAATAATAATAACAATAATAATAATAAAATAATAATAATAATAATGATAATGATGATAATAATAATAATAATAATAAACGTCTTTATTGGGTCGCTAATAAAGTTTAGACTTTTTTCCAATTAGGCCCATTAGGCCCATAATGGAATGGCTTTTTCCCCAGCTGTTTCTATATTTCATCAACTTTGCCTACGCAACAGTGGCTGAATATATTTCAAAGATTATTTTTCGAAGGGTTTGTTACGTTATCCAGATTCTGTATCACTTTGTGGCACAATAAATGCCAGTATTCTGGCTACTTTTAGGGTTATTTCCAACTTCCACTTCTAATGGCATTTACATAATCCCCGATCAGCATCATTATATACCTACAACAATTGAATATCCTAAAGCTGGAGCACAAGATGCGACGCATTGCGACCGGGAAAACGCATGGTGTGATTATCAGTGCCACGCTGCACGGAAAGTCGCTTGTATAGAGTAGAAAATAGCTCTACTTTCAACATTTTGGAAAACGTCGCGCCTTTAAAACATCCTAAGTATTGAACTACACTCCCCCTGCCCCTTGTTGAAATATCCACCAAAGTTAATTGGTTTTCAATAGAAGTGAAAGCATTAGGACTACTTGAACAACGCGTTCCAATTCTAAGATTCTTCCTTCATTCTTTTTTTTTCCATTCTGTAGTGGAAGTCATTAGGTCAACAGTTCACTGGCCTCATATTTGGTCTCAAGATATCTTGTCAGTTAAAAGGCTCGTCGGCTGACGACATGACCAAGGCAATTGGGCCCTACTTGATATTCAAATCTGCTGGCTCACATTACTGTAAGTGTCGACAGGGTTTTCCCCGGATTCTTTGGTTTTCCTCCCTCAGCATAACCTAGAAAGCTACATTCCAACATCGATCTGTGAGTTAGCAGTTGCCTGACTTTAAATCATCCTAGAGGTTGTTTCAGGGTTCGATCTGTGAGGTAGCAGTTGCCTGACTTTAGATCATCCTAGAGGTTGTTTCAGGGTTCGATCTGTAAGTTAGCAGTTGCCTGACTTTAGATCATCCTAGAGGTTGTTTCAGGGTTCTATCTGTGAGTTAGCAGTTGCCGGACTTTAGATCATCCTAGAGGTTGTTTCAGGGTTCGATCTGTGAGGTAGCAGTTGCCTGACTTTAGATCACCCTAGAGGTTGTTTCAGGGTTCTATCTGTGAGGTAGCAGTTGCCGGACTTTAGATCAGCGCGCGCAGAGGTGGTTTCGGGGTAATAAAATTTGAAGCAAAGGAACAGATGTAGGTACCCAGGTTCTTCCTTATCTCTTCCTCTCGACCTCAAATAAACTATATTCTTTTCTTATAGTCAATGGTGATAAACCAACCTTTGCTCCAATGGCTTCTGCTCCAACCTCTGAAGCCAAGGGTCCATCAACCACGCCACAGTCATCTACCACTGCATCGAAGTCTGATAAAGGGAAAAACTCAAGCAGTTCAGAAGACAAGGGCTTGATCGCCGGTGTCACAATTTGCGTCATCTTGGTGCTGATAGTTATCATTGTTGTGGTAGTTTTCTATCTCAGAAGAAAGAGAAAGTAAGTACAAAAATCACGAAAACTTGTAAATCCCAAATTAATAATGAAACCAGGGGCACAGGTTTCAGATATGTTAAGTCCTTCTTCAATCAAGGCTATTTTTGTTTGGTTCAGAGCTGAACGAAATTATTTCAGTCACGAAATCTACTCTAAGTTCGTTCGTGTCAGTAACAGTTTGAAGGCAGGATGTTCTACTATTTCAAACCAGGAATCAGCGCTAGCTAGGCTAATGTGTCAGAACACAACAAGGAAGTCCAAAACAAAGAAATATATATGTATATGTTGATGTTTTTCCCTTTCAGCAGCAACAAAAAGCCACCCGAAGAAGCAAAAAGCGAAGGTAGGTTGATAAAACATTATTTGAGTTTAATGGCTTCCTATTTCAGACCACGTTTCATTCTTGGGAACTTGGGAATGAGATTCTTTGAGATATTCAGTTTTCTATGTGCTTATTGAATGGAAAATATTTGGCTCGAGGTTCATGCCGTACGGACCGAGCGCAGCGAGATGATCAAGACCAGAAGCCAAATATTTTTCCCATCCGGCCCGACATAACTCGGTCAATAAGTATTTTATTATATATGACCTACTTTTTGCATAAAGACGTAAACGAGCAGGACCGGACGGGTTTTTCCGGCCCGCTCACATCAACCCGTTCCAAAGGTATTAGAGAGAGCGCAAGCAGAGCCGTACGGGACATATGTAAAGCTCTATTTTCAAGAGATTCTTTGAGGTTCGTTTTCGTCCATATTACATATTGCATCTTCTCAAGTGTTTTTGGTAAAGAAAGAAATGATACTCAAGCGAATGACACGTGTAGGGAAAGGGCAAACATTCATGACAACTTGTATTTCTCAGGTTTCACTATCTTTCCGGCAAACTTTTCGTGTATTGTTAGAACTATGGTAGCTTAGCCAATAAGAATGCAGGATTAATGAATTTAAGCCCAGGTTAGTTATATTTAAATGGGAACCTATTCTCTGATGATATTCTGTTAATGATTTTTCTAGCCAACCCAACATATGAACTTGGTCAAGACAGAACTCTCCCTGTAACAGTCAATGGAAAGACACCCGACTATGATTACCCAGACACTTCTAGTAGATACCAGCCGCTCGTCCAGAACACAAGAACGCGTGACGCATCTGGTAAAGTACCAGTATACACACCGCTGAACCAAGAGACTAAGAACAATAATCCACGTCCAGTTTTACACATGAAAACCCCAGACAAGCGTGGACTGGCTTATGAGACTGTGGCGATTCCTATACAGGTATAGAATAATAGGCTTTACTATCATTACCAGGGTGATTATACAAAATTGCGCACGCTGATTGGTTGGAATTTTTCTCTATAATCACATACATGTGAATATATGATTGCGCTCGCTTCTTACGAGCCTCATAGATACGAAAAATATCTACTTTAGTGTACTCACCTCTCACCTCTGGGGTCTCTGGTTTGATTCCTGTACTCGGCACTACTTGTGAGGGAATATCAAGGGTGGTGTGGGTGGCTCTCTCTCTCTCTCTCTCTCTCTCTCTCTCTCTCTCTCTCTCTCTCTCTCTCTCTCTCTCTCTCTCTCTCTTTCTCTTTCTCTCTCTCGCTCGGGTGAGTAGAGTTACGTACTAGAGTTCTTTCGTATCCTTCGTTTTTTAAATACCTCTGTATTCTCACCCTCTGTATTTCACATGTTGATCATAACAAAAAAAAATGAAATTTAGACATTTAATGTATAAAATTCTGAATATGTTCTGGGTTTTTTTTTCTAACAGAGGTAGTGTGCAAACACTAAAAGCGTGAAATAGTAGTAAATCTAACTAGTATTAAATCATGCAAATTCCTTTGTTTTCTATTGTTCAACTAGTGCTATTTTGTACTACTTAGTTAGTACTATTTCATACTTTTCGTATTTGCTACCTTTTGCACTCTAGAGCCGTAGCTTACATTTACCTCATATAACATATAGAGTCCAAGAAAGAACAAATACAAAGGAAACAATAATTAGTTGTAACTTTATTTCTTTATTATTTTTCTTTATTAGCAGCTATAGGCATACAAGAGAGAGATTTCACATATAAACTAGGCCTTAGATTCATTCTAGTCATCGCTATCAGACAAGGAAATTTCATTGGCAACGGCCATTGATTTTAGGTATTTAAAGTGGGCCTTTGATGCCTTGGTGGCCACTTCCATCACATTTGAAGCCTTTTCCATAAGTTCTTCTATTTTTCTTTTTTTCGTCCTTGGTTTTCTAAAATTGACAAGCCAAAAATAATCCGATTATTGATTTACCCTCAATTTTATGGTGACTACATATTGCCTATCTTACTACTAGCATTTTGTGCATAATTCCATTACCTCAATGGCGGATCTTTTGTCTTTGAGCTGCTACTAGGTGAAGCCTAAAATAGGAATTGAAATGGAAATGTATTTAAATACCTAAAGCTCAGGACAACTTGCAACGCCAATTTGGCATTTCAGTTAACTTTTAGTTTCGTTATCTCAAAAAGCTAGACAGCAATTATATCAGTTGAATACCTCCAAACAATCCAAGCCAGTGCTATCTTCCTTGTCGTCATCAGAAGAAACATGGGCGGCATGAAGTGGATCTTGGCTTTCTTTGGTTTTTGCGTGCTGAATTTTTACCGCCATTTCCTGAATGCTTGACGCACTTTGAGTGTCATAAACGTGCGTGGTTTCCCTCTTTGTAACTTCTTTGCTGTCTCTGTTTAACACAATTTAAGGAATACGATCAAAAATTTGCACGCGGCCACTTTGCACATAATTTTTATCATTTCGCGCTCAGTTTAATCCTTTGCGGTAAATCGTTTTTCATACAAGTGTAAAAAGGTAGGCAAATGCTTCAAAAGCACACACATAAACTTACTTTACTTTACGTTCAATGTTACCAAGTCTGCTTCGTATTGGTTTTGTTTTGTTTTCCTTAACAGCGGCTTTATATTTGTCATAGACGGCGCCAGGTAAAAGATTAACTCCATTCTCGTAAATAAAGATCAACTTTTTCCAGTTATTTCCATTCTTTTCAATGGCCTTTCTGTATAGCAGTTTTTCCTCTTCGCCAATAGCGTCCTTTCGGCCACTTGGTTTTGGAATTTCTAATTCTGTTTGCATTCAAAAATTAAAATTAAATATGAAATAAAATACTGCTTTAGAGTACAAACTCAACATTTTCATATTACCTTTGATCCCAAAGTCCTCTTCATTGCTAATATCGTCTGAATCGGCCATTCTGAGCTACTTGACAATCAACAGAGATTCGCTACAGACTCCAGCTAGCTAGTAGAGTAACATCGAATTCTGAGTTCGACTAACTTTGACTTTACATTTATAGTAGTGAAATGAGTCCCTGAAGAATGGTTATGTAACCAGGTATTGCTACTTTTTTCTATTTTCAATAATGAGGTTACGTAACTACTTGTTCATGAAAAGGCTGAAACAACTAGTCAATACATATCGGCGTGATTAGTGCTCGCCCGAGTGATCGTGATTAACTAGCCCCTGAAGAAATGTGAATATAAGTAACAATGATAGCACAAATTGAACAATACAAACCAAATTAAAAACTATTTCATGGTTTAGTGAACGCACTTTTAAAAAGCGTGATATTGCACAAAATCTAAATAGTACAGTTGTATTGTCTCAACCAATAACATACACTCTTTTTTAATATTATTTTGTTTTATGGTCTGACTCTACACGCCCAAGTCTATTCATTCTGATTTGGCTCCAAAAAGAACAGAATAATTCCTAGTATCTGTAGCAAGGTTTTGCTAGCTCTGAATCACTGATGGATATCCCACCATTTCCTGAATTTGTTACTGCAATACCATTAGTTGTCTCTCTTTTAACAGCTGTTCAACAAGCCTGTGAAGACGGTGAAAATATTATTTATCCATATCCTGCCGAATATATTTTTGTGGCACTTGCTGTGATTTTTGAACTTTTGTTATCCTCCTCGACACGAATTGAATCTGTTCTAAGAGAACTTTTCCCGCGTATTCAACATAGACCAGATGAGCTATGGCCGTGTTTAGCTCGAAGTCCTGCTCAATTCTGGAGATTCGCTGGCGAAACTCCACGAAGTTTGACCTTCATTGTAAATAGAATATCGAATGATGTTTCAATGACCATTCGCAACCCACGAAACCCTAAGCCAAGGATCAAAGAGACCAGGCCATTCGCTCTAACAGTAAGAGATCGCATACTCATGGTATTCATTTGGCTTCGCTCCTATCCTACATTTAGTAGTTTAGGATTGCAGTTTGGAGTTAGTGAGGCTACTGCTGCTGAAAATGTCCATACCATCATACTAATAGTCTTGCTACATTATGAAAGAAGGTACACTTTTTTGCATGCTAATCCGAACTGGAACTGTATGAGAAACACTTTGCCTGACTACCCTGATGCCGTGGCAATGATTGACGCCACCCCGATAAGAATTAATCGACCGACTGGTGATCTTCAAAGGTCTTATTATCGGAGAGACCGGGGATATCATTTTATTAACTGGCACGTTGTAGTAGATCTGGACGGTTTTTTTACTTACGGACAAGCAGGCTTCCTAGGTCATCAGACAGACGCAGGAAGTTTTGCGCTGCTCCCAGCTATGGGCTATAACTGTCCACTCAACCTACCAAGAAATACTTACGTATTGGCAGATGGCTGTTACCCCATGGGATATCCTCTTCTCATACCCTTCTCTAGACGTGGAGGAAGGCGTCTTACTTTGGCAATGAGACAACATAACCGAATTTTCTCTAGCTATCGTGTTTTCATAGAGAATCGGATTGGCGACCTTAAAGTGTATCGTTGTGTCTCGAGTCGCTTTAGAAACAGACAATGGAGACTATGTGTTCTGACGAACTTGATAATGGCACTTGTCAATCGAAGACGACGCATCATATCAAATCTCCGTGACAATTACTATATATAATTCTACAGTGTTTTTTGCTGATTAGTATCGGATTGAAGTTATATCTTTAGCCTTTGTTGCTTCTGGATTTTTTTCTCCGTAAAGTCCATCTAACTTAAGAATAAACGTCTGACTGCGCGCAGGTTACTTAACCGGATCTATTGCGTATATTACTACAGTATATTATCCAATTAATAATTTGCATATTTTGGAAAAAACAAACCTTTGTATTTCGTTGGTAAAAACAGAAGATACGAAAGAACTCTACTGAGTTTCTTTCTTGATGAAATTCAAGGTTTTCTCTGGCTTCTTTCTCTCCGTAAAACCCTTATCAGAAATCATTCTTTTTATAATTCTTTGCTTCTTATTCTAATTTAACTTATTTTCACAGCAACCTGCAACAAATGAACCTGGCTTGGCCGAATCACCTGACTATGAGGACCCAACCAATCCCAGAAATCCAAACGAAGGTAAAAACTTGTAAACTCTTTTAAGGATAAGTATATCATTCTCTTATTTTTTTATATTTTAATCTAATTTAAGTCACATAATTTTACATACATAAAAAGGGGAAAAATCCCAACATACAAGAGAGAACTACAGATATAGCTACAGAAGAATAATAAGGGGTTAATTGCAATGCAGTGACGTGACTGGGATGGATTGGATGAGACATGACTGGGATGGATTGGATGAGACGTGACTGGGATGGATTGGATGAGACGTGACTGGGATGGATTGGATGAGACGTGACTGGGATGGATTGGATGAGACGTGACTGGGATGGATTGGATGAGACGTGACTGGGATGGATTGGATGAGACGTGACTGGGATGGATTGGATGAGACGTGACTGGGATGGATTGGATGAGACGTGACTGGGATGGATTGGATGAGACGTGACTGGGATGGATTGGATGAGACGTGACTGGGATGGATTGGATGAGACGTGACTGGGATGGATTGGATGAGACGTGACTGGGATGGATTGGATGAGACGTGACTGGGATGGATTGGATGAGACGTGACTGGGATGGATTGGATGTGACTGGGATGGATTGGATTAGACGTGACTGGGATGGATTGGATGAGACGTGACTGGGATGGATTGGATTTGACTGGAATGGATTGATCATGAATATGACTATAAAGAATGTTAAATATTTAGTTCAGTGACAATCTGGTCAAACACAGGACATTGTTTCGGGAGAAGAAAAAAGTTTCAAAGAAACTGCAACATTCTCTTACCCCCAAGGCATGGTTTGCTTCTATGCCAAACAGGACTTGAGAGTCTAAATATTGCCTTCCTGTTACTATGGTTACTAAATCTATTATATTTCGGTTTAGGTGGCCTATACGCCGTCAGCACAGCTCAAGACGGTAACACTATAGACTTTGAAAACACAGCATACAGAGATCCTGACTCAGTCATACCAATTGGCTAGAACAGCTCAACATTTGGGATTCCTGTGTCGGGGAACAAAAATCATTTTACGAGCAGTCACTACTGACCAGCGGTTATGTATTGGAACTTAACATCTCCAAACCAATGACTGCTTGGATGAAGATCAGTTTGCATGATCACAAATAGTTATACAATATTTTTTTTGTTTGGTAATAGATCTAGACTGGACCCCTTGCATTACGTCGGAATGCAGCTCAACAGCCCACTTTCGAGATATGCTTCGCTTGTCACGCACAAAGGGTTCAGTACGAGGCTCTGTGATAAATTAAATTAATTCTTTTCTCCTGTCACGAATCACTGAGCATTTAACACTGAGCCTCACATTGAAGCCTTTGTGCGTGACAAGCAAAGCATATCTCAGAAGTGGGCCATTTGGAGGACAAAGCAATATGTTCCAATTCTCAGGAGATTGAAATTATTTTGTTTTGTCCTCCAAATTGAGTTGCTTTAAGGTCACGTGCAAGGGGATTTATAGATATTAATCAATGACAAGTTACGGAATTTTTAGGTCTTACACAAGTTTAGACATTTAGCTTTGGGGAAGCTTTCTAATTTTAGAAAGGTTTGTATCTTTGTAGATAGCAGATACGATTATGGAATAAGTTATTACGACTGGGTTCATACTGCTCCTTGAATTCCTGGAAAAGTTTTAGCTGAAAATGCGGTAAAAATGTCTGGAATTTCATCATCTCTCATTAGTACAGAGCCCAGCCCTGTTAAAATGATCTATTTAATTTGGTATGAATATAAAATGTGAATTAAAGAATAAAAGATATATCTTAAAATAACCTCGTTAACTGGTTTTCTGGACGAAGAACTTTTTGGAAAACGAAGGAATATGCGGCGCTTTTTTGTTTTTTGGGGGAGGGGACTGGGGAGGAGGAAAAAGGTCCAGTTCCCCCTCCCCTTCGCCCCCACCCCCTCCTTCCCCCCCCCCCCCTCCCCAAACAGAAACTTGAAATAATAGTGGAGCTTATTGTAGACCATTGCCGCCATGTTGGTTGATATAACTTGATTAGAAATCTTGTGTTCAATTCAGATAACATGGCGTTAAAAACTATTCGTAGCCAAAACTACGAGATTTCTGGTTACCATGATGAGTACTACAGATCCCATAATGCTTTGGGATTAACTCGAGAATTCGAAACCTGTGTTATGTTTTGACAAATATATGTATATTGTTTTTATTTCCGATCACATGGCAGTTCCATTGAGAATTTTTTCTTTGATATAAAATATACTAAACATTTGGGGAATTCCTTCAGCTACGAAGTCGCTCTTCTTTCAGGAAGCCACGGAACTACATTTTTATGATTAAATCTTTTCATCAGTATAATTTCATGTTCTACAAAAACGTTTTGAAATGGGAGTGAAATTATCCGAGAAAATCCATGTCAACTTAATTTATATAAAGTTGAATGCAAATGAGGATGTCTCTGTATCCGATTACAGATCTCCTAGGTCACTGACTGATTTCGATTTCTGATTTTCCTTATCGATTATTCATAATTTGGTAAGAATATTTCAAGTTATTTAGAGCTAGTCGGTGTAGACTTATAGAAGTCGAAACCAGTAAGTGAAATCACGCAGGTCAAACAATACGAGCCTGACCTCGCACTAGCTACAATAATATTTGACATGGAAAAAACTACAAATTAAATATCACGCCCAAAGGGCTTCAAGGAAAGAAACTACTTTGTAGCACATGGGAATTTTGTGAAAGTAAAAGTTATTTGCCCAAAAATGAAACAATCGATCCTTGATTGGACTCAACTTATCCAAAATATTATGATTTGAGCATATTGCTATAAGTTGGCTTTCGGTAAATGCGCCATATCTATTCGATATAAACAAACCACAGATCTGTGGGAAGTCGTATTCTGATTGGCCACACAGTACCACACAGTACCCAAAAAAATACTACTAAGACAATTGAACTTCAGTCTTTGATATCGGTTTCTGGTGACTTTGTCTGTAACTTTGTAAACCAATACGGCTTCGGAAAACTCACGAAAGCAGTTTCTCGAACCACCTACTGACTGACTAACTACATATCTTTTGACGTTTTTGAATAAATGTCAGTAAAATTAGGAATTAATTTCTAACGAAGAAGGCTAAGTGCGATCGATGAATAAAACCTACCCTAAGAAACATTTCAAACAGTTTTAAATAATACTCCCCAGATAGTAATAAAAAAGTACAATAAAATAGTGTATAATTCGTCATGGTTGCTGTTTATATTACTTCAAATAGGCAGATTTAGTGATCACGCTTTTTCTTTCCACAAACGGGCAGACATGATCACGTTTTCATCGTGTCCCTACATCTTACCGAACGTTTTGCAAACCTTCTCACCAAAGACAAGTATATTATTCATCTATCGGTCCACTTGGAGATTTTTCGCTTTTCGTTTTCACTAATTCTAAAGAGCTTTTTGTTTCATGTTTGCCGTAAAAGAGATACTTATTAATAAACTCTCTAATGTTTCTTAGTTTGAGTGCATGTAATGCGATCCCAGTAGGTTACTAGTCTGGATCCTTGAGTAGTATTTCTTTGTTTACTGGAGAGCAAAAATTTACAGGAATATACTGAGGTATCGATAGTGAATTAAGAAACAAATATCATATTTTAAGAAGCAAGAGTACGCAGAAAAAAAATACACGTTCTATTCCAGAATGTTGATTACAAAGTTATATCCGGGTATCTTAAATTACTGAATTGGCGCCGTTTGTGCTATTTATAGTGACCAGAAGTCCTCCTAAAATAAAATAAAGCGAAATACCAACATTTGATAAAAACAAAGTCAGATTTCCCGTTCTAAATAAATAACCTTAAGTTCACCACAATTTTTCCATGTTTTTGATAATTTTCCATGTATTATTCGAGGGAGTTGTCCAAATGTCTGATCTACAGAAAATGAAATATTTTTTTGCTACAAACCGTTTCAGGGCGAAGACAAGACTAAAGTTGATACGTCGTGTGCTATTGTTAGTAGATTTCCTTATTTGTAACCAGACTTTCGTTCTGCTAATTTTTGAATAGTCTTGATGATAATTATACGAGCTTTTCAGCGCCGTTGTAAAGTGTCTTTCGATTCGGAGCACTTCGCTAAAGTCAGGAGTAGAATCCGAATGGTTTCTTTACGGAAGTTTCTAGAGTATATAGATAAATATATGATATCCTGTTCAAAGAATTAATGCAAGGAGAGAGCTACTAGTTTTATGGTATATTAGGAGGAGCAGAAGATTTAGTTTGACTGCAGTAAATATGGCAAGAATGAAGGTGTTGGCGCTGGTAGCTTTTTCGCTTTTGATCACGTTTGATAACACTCATGGTGAATGTAAGTATTTATAATGAAAAGTTTTATATGCTTGGATAAATTATTAAGTCTATATTAAGTCATTAGATAGTAGATTACTATATATGATCAAATTGGAAATCATTGGGGTGTGATACTGTCAGGCTCGAGACGTATGACAGATCGGTCACTCCGCACACACCCCACAGTGAAAATTATACAGTGAAAAATGAAACATTTATACCAAAGAGTTCCGACAATAAACTAGGTAAATAACTAACTTATTAAATAATACTAAAAGTTTGTTATCAATATTGATATTAATTGATAGCGTAACTGCATTTTCAAAACCTATCGGAAACAAAATCTACTATATAATCAGTCTCTAACTGTCAAATGAAATCAATAGAAAATAATGGAATTATAGACACTTGATGTCTATTAGACTAATATCTATTTCCATGCAGTCATGGTCTCAAGTGCTATTATTTTACACTCAAAATTTAAATCTAATTTAATTTTTTTTTAATTACCTTCTTGCTTGTAAGAATGCTTGTCTACGGGTTGTCCAATCAGATTATTGTTGTCGTGTCTTGACCACATGTTTTGAAGTTGGCGAGGTGATTAAGATTAGGTTTTCAATGGTTTTGTTAGCGGGGATCCAGCATGGGATATATAAACTACTTCTTCAGTCTTTTATTGTTACTGAATAATAAACCATGATCAGTTTTAGTTCGATCGAACTCAGAATGAACCCAGCTAGAGAGCGCGCAACGGCAATGAAAAACAAAGGACTAAAAAAAATTTCAACTTTTTATGTACTATGAATTTCTAATATTTTTTCATACGCGGGTTTCAATTTCCTCGGTGTCTGCAGTCCATCAATCTAGTTTCATCGTATATAAACTAGTTAAAAAGGTTTTTAGTGCATGGGATATAATGGGATATCTTAGGAGTTACTTATACTTTCTATTATACACACGAGCCTATTGCAAGTGGCAAATACAACAATTTTATCCCATACAGTCGAACATTCGTCTAAGCCGCAAGGCCTGATGGGAAGGAACAGTTGAATACTGCTGAATACGACTTTCCAGCATTCCGATTGACTGTATATTTAAATATATATTTTATGCTTATTATTTTTCTCATGGCTAAGTAAAATCACATATAATTAATTAATATTTCGGAGTTTGTGTCTGCAAACTGCTGAAAAATACTGATTGCATGCAAAATCGAGTAAAGGTTATAAAATACAGAAACGAAACAGGCTCGTGTGAATGCTTCTAGGAACGTCAGCCAGTTGATAGTGGATAAATATATTGCTGTTTTTATCTAGCCAATTTTCTTAAAGCGATACAGTTATTTACCGTTTCAGAACCTATACCAGAGTTATTTTACTTGGCCTGTGAAACAAAGTTGTATAATCAGTGACGGCTAACAATGGACTTAGTTTAATTAATGGAATTTTGTTTAATTAAAACTTAGTTGAAACCATATACATCCAAAATGAAATTAGTGTTTACAGCTATATCATATATATATCATAGTTACCTTTTTCATAGGCCAAGTAAAATCAGTCTATTTAACTTAATGTCTATCATGCTATTTTCCTCAGTTTTACCGCAAATGAATGAAAAGTCCACCGGTATTTCAACTTGTATATCATACTATTCTCATCAATGGCCTATTTTCTGTGGCAAAGTGGTCTACCCGCTTTTATGAATAGACAAGCACGCTTTTACTGAGTACTGTCGAGAAATTGCCACCTCATTCTTTTTCATCGTAGCTATTGCCTAATGGAATATAAATATTAACCATACGTTAATAAAATTATTTTTGTTAATAAATTTTGTTCATAAGTTTCAGCGAATAGTTCATCGACGACAAAAGGATTATCAAATACCAATGTAACATCAATTAATGAAGCCACAACTACTCCATCAACAACTGCTACACAAGTAACTTCTACTCCATCAACAACTGCTACACAAGCAACTTCTACTCCATCAACAACTGCTACACAAGCAACTACTCCATCAACAACTGCTACACAAGCAACTACTCCATCAACAACTGCTACACAAGCAACTACTCCATCAACAACTGCTACACAAGCAACTACTCCATCAACAACTGCTACACAAGCAACTACTCCATCAACAACTGCTACACAAGCACCTACTCCATCAACAACTGCTACACAAGCAACTACTCCATCAACAACTGCTACACAAGCAACTACTCCATCAACAACTGCTACACAAGCAACTACTCCATCAACAACTGCTACACAAGCAACTATTCCATCAACAACTGCTACACAAGCAACTACTCTATCAACAACTGCTGCACAAGCAACTACTCTATCAACAACTGCTACACAAGCAACTACTCCATCAACAACTGCTACACAAGCAACTACTCCATCAACAACTGCTACACAAGCAACTACTCCATCAACAACTGCTACACAAGCAACTACTCCATCAACAACTGCTACACAAGCAACTACTCCATCAACAACTGCTACACAAGCAACTAATGTATCAACAACTGCTGCACCACCAGCAACTACTGCATCGTTAATTGCTGATTCAACGACTACTGCAAAACCAACTACTGCAAAACCAACTACTGCAAAACCAACTACTGCAAAACCAACTACTGCAAAACCAACTACTGCAAAACCAACTACTGCAAAACCAACTACTGCAAAACCAACTACTGCAAAACCAACTACTGCAAAACCAACTACTGCAAAACCAACTACTGCAAAACCAACTACTGCAAAACCAACTACTGCAAAACCAACTACTGCAAAACCAACTACTGCATCAAAAACGACGATAACTTCAGCAACAGCATCAGTGACCGCATCACCAACTACTGTATCGAGGGCAGCATCAACAACTACTGTATCGACGACATCGTCGCCAACTACTTTTTCAACGATACCACCGACATCATTGAGTTCAACAGCAACGCCTACCAAAATAACAGAAACAACAGCAACACAACCAAACACTACAGTCGTAGAAGCGACTACGGGGGCTCCTGGTGTACTGAATAGAAAAGATAGTGAACATCCAATCAGCACCACACTTATTGCTCTTATCGTTCTCTTGTGTGTGATATTTCTCGCCATTGATGTTGTGTTAGGATGGATCCTTTACAAGATCATCCGAAAACAAAGGTAAGTGGTGACTGCTGTAGCTAGTTGTTTCGTAACATAATCATCAAAAAGGATGAGTACAAAGCCACGTTGAAGACCAGAACTTACTTCAATAAGGGAAGCTATTTAAAGTGCCCATACCACCTCAATATTCTCAGCATTGATTCTACATGAGGTGAGCTATTCAGTGACCCCAAAAAATGATATAGGTGATGCATCTTAAAATTATAAAAGATTTTTCTTGTCGTATGCTAATGACCGTGACGACGCATGCAATTGTGGCCACCCAAACTAACGTCTTTAAATTACTCCGACGAAGGACTAAAGCCCGAAAAATCAGTTATTAAGCCTTTCTTGATTATTTGGTGTTCAACAGGTAAATAAGAGGACAATACGCTTGTAGCAAGATGCGTACATCGATTATTTTTCCTTTGGTTTTCCCATATGACTCTGACTACATATTGGGTCAATGTTATATCAGTCTAAATTTTGGCAACATGCAACATGAATAAATTCGTTGGTACTTTAAAATCTGGTTCAGTGGAAATTTGGTTCCGTGACAACGGTTCTTTTTCAGGACAAAATTATCATTTCGAGTTCGAAGTGAAAATTAGATAATAATTACTTTTCATTACTTTTCTAGGAGAAGCATGGACTTGGAAAATATACCAGAAGGTATGTCGTGAACTGAGATTTTGCTAACTTAGTGAGGTGCCCTTAATTTAGGGGATTTTAGGGTTGTTTATGTTGATTTGATGCACTTGGACTGGAATTTAGGTCACTGGGAATGGGAAATACAATCGCCAACACTTGATTTTTCCAAGGTTCATCATTAGGATATTGCGATTTATATCACTAGGAATGAGAATAGAATCTCCAACATGGGGTTTCTCAAAGGTTCATCTCTGGGACTGGGATATAGATCACTAGGAATGAGATATAGAATCACCAACGATGGATTTCCCCAAGGTTCATCACTAGGACCGAGCCGGATTTAGATCACTGGGATTTTTTTTCCATAAGTGTGTCAACCCGAATTTGCTTGAATAACGCGAAACAATGTTTCCAACTCAAGGGTGGACTTGGACTTTTATACATTTACTGTATTTTATCAGTCAAGTCCATCCTCGTCTGAGGGCCCCAAATCAGGATACGGATACGAGGGAATTACCGAAAGCGTTAGTGAATTTGTAAAAATTCTGTATTAAATCTACAAGCATCATAACTGCAACGTACAAATGTACAAATACAATTGTATTTGATTTTCTTAACAGCCAAGAACAACAGCGCTGCAAATCTGATGGAAATGAAAGTAATAAATGAAGAAGAAGCAGAAGAAGAGGAAGAAAAGAAAGAGGGCGAGAACGAAGATGAGCTTGTTGCTGTTGTAGTGGAAGGAGCTGATGACGAGAAAAAGAAAGAAGACGAAGACGAAAAAGAGGAAGGAAAAGCAAAAGATGAAACCAAGGTGGATATTGAAAATTTACAGCTCGGAGCAGACGTTCATGTAGAAAAACTAGAAGAGAAAGAAAAGGAACAAGCTGTAAAAGATGAGGAGGAAAAGGAAGGAAAGGAAGAGGATACTGAGAGTCAGAAAGAAGAAGAATCCAAAGGAACAGAAGAAAACAAGCCATCACTCGAAGTGGCAGGATTAGTAACAGCTACACCAGGAGAAGACGAAGTTGAAGAAACTAAGAAAGAAGATTTGAACGAAGAACCTGATAAAGAGGACACGAGTAACGAAGTAAGTGACAAAAAAGACGAAGCTGATGAACCACTTTCCGCAAGTCAACAGGGACAAGCAAATGAAGATATAAAAGACAAACAAGAAGAAGACAAGTCTGCTGATGAGAATCAGAAGGAGAAAGACGAAGAAAAAGATGTCAAGGAAAGTCCTGAAGAAGAGAAAGGTGAAAAAGAAGAAACCAAGACAACTGTGGATGGAGTTGAAGATGGACCAGATGACACAAGTTCATTAATGACATTGGATCCTTTGGCGTTCATTAAAGTAGCAGAGATGGCACACAGTGAAGAGAATAAGGAACAAGAAGCTGTTAAAGAACAACCTACAAAGGAAGAAGATGGACAAGAAAAAGAGGGGGCAGCGAAAGACGAGGAGGCAACAATAAGCAAAGAAACAGAAGATCAAGAAAAGCCGAAAGAAGAGCATGAAGTTGACAAAGAAGAAGATCAAGAGAAAAAAGAAGAAGAAGAGGACGAAGAAGACGAAGACGAAGACGAAGAAGACCGAGAAGACAGGGAAAGAGCAGAGCAAGAAGAGAAAGAAAGACAACAAGAGAAAGAAGAAACAAGTGAAGATCAAGAAGCAACAAAAAGTGCAAAAAAGGACGAACAAGATGGACAGAAGGAATCGGAGCAAGTCGTGATACATGCTGTCATCCCAAAGCGAATGAGCAAAGACGAAAAGAAAGCTAAAGAAAAGCAAGAGAAAGAAAAGGCAAAACAAGAAAAGAAAGAGAGAGAAAAAGAAAGGAAGCAGAAAGAAAAAGAGTTGAAAGAAAAGCAAAAACAAGAGAAGATAGAGAAAAAGAGAAAGGAAAAGGAAGAAAACGAAAAGAAGAAACGAGAAAAGGAATCTTTTAAGAGAAGTAAACGAGAAAAGAGTCCCATTGATGTGCAGGTTGAGCCTTCTCTGTATTGCAAGCCGAGCAAAAACGAACAAGAACCACAGGGTGACGACGACGACAAGGAATCGGACAATGAAGAAAATGAAGTTGAAAATGAAAACCAAGAAGAGAAAACAGAAGAGGAGTCGAGAGAGGATGCTGCCCTGCAGGAGGACGAGAAAAGCAAAGATGCCGGTGTTGAAGAAACAGAAGACCAAGAACATGGTGATAAAAACACGGAAGAGACACAAGACGAAGAAAAGGAAGAAGAAGAAGGCAAAGATTCCCAAGCTAACGACACTAGAGACAGTGAAGCAGCAGAAACTCTACAGAATGATCCCAAGAATGTGACTGCCGGTGAGGCAAGTGAGGTAACTCCTGAGGATAAAGATAAAGATAAGGAAACAAATGACGAGGCACCTAAAGAGAAGGAACCCGCCGATAATGAGCCCAAAGATGAAGACCCTTCTCTTGATGAACCTAAAGAAAAAGGCCTTGCTGATAACGAGCCTAAAGAAAAAGACCCTACTGATGATGAACCTAAAGAAAAAGACCCTACTGATGATGAACCTAAAGAAACAGACCCTACTGATAACGAGCCTAAAGAAAAAGACCCTACTGATGATGAACCTAAAGAAAAAGACCCTACTGATGATGAACCTAAAGAAACAGACCCTACTGATAACGAGCCTAAAGAAAAAGACCCTACTGATGATGAACCTAAAGAAACAGACCCTACTGATAACGAGCCTAAAGAGGACCTTACCAATAACGAAACAAAAGATTCTACAGGCGAAGAACATAGAGATAAAGAACAAGCTGAAGGGGAATCCGAAGACAAGGACCCAACCAATGATGATATCAATAAGGACCCAGTCGCTGATGAACCCAAAGAGAAGAGTCCTACGGAGGAGGGCTCAGAAGAAGACAGCACAGAGATGGCTCGAATCGTGGTAACGAACGTTTAACTAAAATAGAAATTAGGTATTTCATAATGTTTCTAAAGTTCTTATAGACTAGAAAAAGTCCGAGAAAAAATATTAACAAATATGTTCCTGCTCCATTATCCATAGCCCAGTTTCTATATACGAGTCGAGTGGAAAAAAAATAAACTGGTAAGCTGGCGTAGCAGATCAAGGCGAGGAAAGGAAAGCAGGGGTTTGGGTGAAGGGCAAGGGGAGGGGAAGTAAGTGCTCTCTCTCTCTCTTCCGGTCTCCCCAGTCCCCTTCCCCTTCTCAAAAGTGGGCAATTTTAATACATTATCAGATAATTCTGTAAATAATCTAGATATATTGTTTGAAGCTTATATTTACATAGCATAAAAGCGATATATACAGCACTGATGTATTGTCATATACAATTTCTGCTAATAACTGCTATATCGTTGTATACGTTTTTTGCAAAAACTGCGCAAACTAACTAATTGAACAGCAAATTTTTACTTTTCATTCCAAAAATATAGTCTTAGAATCAATTCTGTGCTGCTAATCTCAGCCAATAAAATAGTCATTTATACTATACTATACTAATATTTGGTGTAATATTATATTTTATAAAATATTCGATTCTTTTAAAACTCAATTTGATTTGACTGGTTTATAGGACCTTCGATCTTCGATCGGGGAAGGAGGAGGATTCAAAAATACCGTAGATAGAGCTAAATGGGATTAACTTTCACACTGTAGCGCACGCGAGCAAAAGGATCCTGCAAAAATAGTGACAATAAACTAGTTGTCACAAACCTCGCGGGGAAATTTCGCAAATTCCCCGCTAAACTCATGGGAAATGCCTTCATTGCCTTGGTAAAGTCTTAAAAACTACACGATTTTAAGCTAAAAACAAGTTTGCCCCGCTATGTTACTCAACCAAATTTTCCCGCCGTTTTTGCTTCGATAGCATTCGGATCACCCACACATTTGACGTCATATTGAAAGAGACATTTTTTTGACCACACCTATATGGGTGGAAGCCAAAAGGAATGGTTCCAGATCATACGAGATTGATACTTTATAACTGTTCACATACGACTCATTACCCTCGGGTATCCCTATAATACATTCATTTATATCTTAATCCTATACTCGGAACCTCCTTCGCGAAGAAGTGGGCTAGCTTCTCCGGCACCCCGGGTGATCTCCGGCCGGGTTCTCAGCATATACGACTGGGTGTGCTATCGTTCTGACATAAGTTCCTGCTGGAAGTGTACGTCAATGATACATGACTTCAGATATATTCATCTCCTTTGTTCTGCTTTATAATGAAAATAAAAAGACTATTGGCAAAAATACAGTCTCGTGTCTGGCAAAACCGGAAATGCCTTTATCCAACACAAGAACATCTGTATTACTTCAACAATCTGCCAAAAATACATAAACACGTGACGAAAACCAGAAGTGTTATCAATGTATACAAGCTAACGTAACTGAGAGCACGCTTAGAGTCAAGAGATGATGGCTTCAAGGTCTCTGCTGTTTTTCCTTTTGTGGACTTGTTTATTCGAGTTATCTAGATTGGAATCATTTGTAGATATAACAAGAAGCACAGATGGTGACATCTTTAGCAATCCAGTCAGTAAATGTGATGTATGTGAAGAAACTGCAAGACAATCCTGCGAAGTTCACGAAAACGTGAAGACTGGAGGGAAATGTGTCTCGCTGGAGAATTGCTGTAAAGAGTGTGTGTGTTCTAGCGACAGGACGACTTATCTGAGGCATGAAAAACGATGTATCTCGAACGAGAACTTGACGGCTACTCTGTTCCGTGATTTGAATCAAGGTAAGCTCACATTTAGTGCCAAAACACACACGACGATATCAATAACACAAGTGTTGTACCGTCATTATTGGTTATTGTTTAAGGTTTCGATTTTGAAAGCAAAAAATTAACTTTTTTCTTGTGGATTTTGAGTCAATCGAGAGGAATTTCTTAACCGAATCAAGCTAAACTATTTCCCCTCGATTATCTTCTCTCTTGTAATCAAATTACCAAAAATTATTTGTACAAATACAATTTTATTTATCTTGTGTTTCGTACTTAAGAAACTTTGACCTCTTTCATCGAACTATTACCTAATTTAGCTCGATATCGTGCCCTTTCTATACAAGCAGGCACAAGTAAACACGGTTTTTCTTTGAATGTTTTCCTTCCTAATTCAGCTATTTCTCCATTTACATAGTTTTGGTTGTCTTAAGTCCACCAAGGGTAGCTTTGTGGTTCTTGGTAGACGAAGTTGGTCATTTGAACTGTCGTGAATTGACACGAATGAAAATCATTTAATCCACCGAATTGTTTTTGTCTTTTGGCTTTTTGTCAAACCCACTATGATAAAAAGTGGTCAGTTAAAGAAGACAAGGAATGTCAGCCGATAAAAATCATATTGTAATAAATTAAATCTGACATCTTCAGTATGAATTAACAAGGTGTTCATGAATGAAGATAAATTAGAACAAAGTAGTTTTGAAGATGTTGTTGTTTGATAGTAATAATATATCAGTTACAAATTAGTTAATCGTGTTCACAACAAGAAACCATGAGCTTCGCATTAATAAAATTTCTAGCAACAAGCCGACAAGAAAAAAAAAATTTATGAATTTCCCATCTGGGGCTCAGAATTTTTTCTGAGTCCATTCAGTATGGTACGATCACATATACATTTCATATTCCATCATCATACGCAAACCAACATTATCATCAAAAAAATTTTATGTTGCTTGTTTTTAACACATTTTTGCTTTTTCCGTTAGAAGTTGTTTTCTACCGTCTTGTCTTGTGCAGTAAATTAGCTTCTTAAAAAAATTGGCCATTTCATTTATTATTGTTGTTTCTGTTTATTTCTTACCTCAAAAAAATATTTTCTCAATCACAAAATCATCCGATCCGAACAGAAACCTCTAAATCAAAACAACCGCATAAAAGAATAAAAAAACTGAAAAGAATTAGGGATTATGATCACTTTCCCTCCCCGGTTGCATGTATCTATTTGTGTTGGCGCCATTTTCCCGCCCAGAAATAGCAATCTCATGACGTCATTCAGTCGTTCTCCTGCTTTCACATCTATATCATTCGCGAGAATGCAATTTTTAGAATTTCTTACAAATTTTATCATAAATAGGTTGCTCATTTCGTCTGGTTCCGAATAGTTACTATGACAACAGACCTCGTGGACGACAACCATGTTTATTTTCCAACCTGCGCCTGCACGCCTTGAATACAAGTGTCAGCGGTAGACAGAAGATTGATGTCTGTGGTATCTTCACATGGAGTATTTCCTCATGTTCAGTCTTGAGCGGAGCCCACTATCAAAATGGTCAGTGGACGGACCTGTGGGGGGTAGGCTCGGTAGAACAAGATATTTTCTCGGTTGAGAAGAGAGAGGGCGTTCACTTTTTTCTAAAGGTGAGAAAATATTTCATAAACAGATCTTGGTAATATCTTTTTCTGATTGGATGAGTGCCCGTGGTAAATAATAGTATATACCACGACGACTGCATTATCACTCATGCAGGTCACCCCGAATTTATTTTCTTGCTCGTAATTCTCAAGGAAATGACACGTGGTCGCGTGGTCTGAAATAGGCATACAAATAACTATCACAGTCTAATTGTAGGATGCATTCTTGATAGCTACAATTAGGAATAACACTAAAAAGATTACAGATGATAACTTGCTTGGTTCTTCTTGTGACAGTGGAATGCCACTCTTCCAAGTCGTTTCCATGGAGACATACTATCACTAGATATCAAATGCTACAGAAAGTTCAATAGAAGTCCCGTTGAATCCTGTTTGCTGTTCAAAGTGAAAGGCACACAAATGGGTAAGAAATAGACTTTTCATTCTAACCTCGAGGAAATAATTTCCTCCAAAAAAAAAAGATCTACGAATTCCTTTTACATTCATAGTTCCGACTCCCCTTAGTTACCGTTACTATGTCCCACAAGCTTAACAAATTAGCTAGAATATTTCAGAATTTATAACTTGGATTGTCGGAGAAAATTGATCATAAATTATTTCAATTGCTCACTTTCCTTTGAAAATAAAGGAAAATTGCCTCGTAATCCTTGTAGTACCCTTTAAACAGGTATTTCGTTTATCTGACCTCGCATGCACGAACAAGGGCGGATCCAGGAATTTGTTGAGAGGGGGGTCCAAACGTTGAGAGGGGGGGGGGGGCTTAAATTTACACATCATACAAAATTAAATTCAGCCTGTTGCAAAACTAAATTTTAGGATAAAACAAACAATGGAACCTTATAGGTATGACGGGTTCTGGACCCCCTGATCCTCCCCCTGGATCCGCCCTTGCACGGCGCAGTGCTTTAGAGCGGGTACAAAAGGCTTTTTGTGACCAGCAAAGTTATAATATAAATAAATGAATTCTCCTCCTTTCATTATGAAATCCAGATACAAGGCCAAGTACCACTCCTACAACAAATATCACTGGAGTTCC